>VZQC01001279.1:1314608-1457228 GCA_009823505.1 Rhizomys pruinosus
TTCTTGGCCCCCTTGTCAAATATGAGGTGGCTGAAATTGTATGAGCTCAGGTTTGGATCTTCAGTTTTATTCCATTGGTCAACTGGTCTGTTTTTGTGCCAGTACCAAGCTGTTTTTATGACTATAGCCCTGTAGTATAGTTTGATGTCTGGTATAGCGATCCCCCCTGTATTGCTCTTTTCACTCAGGGTTGCTTTGGCTATTCAGGGTCTTTTGTTTTTCCAAATGAAATTGAGGATTTTTTTTCCAAGCCTGTGAAGAAACTCTTGGGGATTTTGATTGGGATTGCATTAAATCTGTACACTAGTTTGGGTAGGATGGATATTTTTACTATATTTATTTTTCCAATCCATGAGCATGGGAGGTTTGTCCATCTTCTGATGTCTTCTTCAATTTCCTTTTTCAGGGGTTTAAAATTTTTGCTGTAGAGATCCTTGGTGTCTTTGGTTAGGTTTGTTCCTAGGTACTTTATTGTTTTTGAGGCTATTGTGAGTGGAAAGGTCTCCTTGTATTCCTTCTTCAGTTGCTTGTTGTTGGGGTAAAGAAAGGCTACTAATTTTTTCTAGATTTATTTTGTATCCTTCCACTTTACCGAAACTTTTAATTGTTTCTAGGAGTTTTCTGGTGGAGTTCTTAGCATCCCTTAAGTAGACAATCATATCAGCAAAAAGGGATAGCTTGACTTCCTCTTTTCCAATTAGAACTCTTTAATTTCCTTTTCTTGCCTTATTGCCCTAGCAAAGTTTTCCAGTACTATATTTAAAAGGAGTGGTGACAGGGGGCAGACTTGCCGAGTTCCTGCCTTTAAGAGGAATGCTTCTGTCGTTCCCTATTTAGGATGATATTGGCTGGGTTTCCTGTATATGAATTTGATTACATTGAGGAATGATCCCTCCAGTCCAATTCCCTCTAGGACTTTAAACATGAAGGAATGCTGAATTTTGTCAAAGGCTTTCTCCACATCAATTGAGATGATGGTGTGGTTTTTGTCCTTCAGTCCATTTATATGTTTGATGATATTTGTTGAATTTTGTATGTTGAATCATCCCTGCATCTCTGGTATGAATCCAACTTGGTCATGGTGGATGATATTCTTCATGTGGGTGTGTATGCGATTTGCCAGTATCCTGTTTAGAATTTTGGCATCTGTGCTCATTAGGGAGATGGGTCTATAGTTCTCCTTTTTGGTTATATCTTTCCCTGGTTTGGGTAATAGCGTGATGCTGGATTCATAGAAGGAATCTGGGAGAACTCCCTCCGTTTGTATCCTTCTAAACAACTTGAGTAGTAATGGTTAAGTCTTTTTTAAATATTTTATAGAATTCTGCCATGAAACCATCTGGGCCTGGGAATTTTTTGGTTGGGAGGCTACTTATTACATCTTAAATTTCTTCCTGTAGTATTGGTCTATTTAGGCTGTTGATCTCTTCTTGGTTGAGCTTTGGTGATTCCCAGGATTTCAGATATTCATCCATTTCTTCTAGGTTTTCAAACTTAGTAGAGTATAAGTTTTTGAAGTAGTCCCGTATGATTGTCTGGATCTTTTCATTGTCTGTTGTGATATTTCCCCTTTCATCACAGATTCTATTGATTTGGAGTTGTTCCCTCTTTCTTTTGGTTAACTGGGCTAGAGGTCTGTCTATCTTGTTTATTCTCTCAAAGAACCAACTTTTGGATTCATTGATTTTTTGTATGGTTTTCTTTGTTTCTATTTCATTGATCTCTGCTCTGATTTTTGTTATTTCTTCTTGTCTGCTCCGTTTAGGGTTCATTTGTTGTTGTCTCTCAAGTATTTTTAGCTGCAGTGTTAGATCGTTCACTTGTGCTCTTTCTGTTTTTTTAATGTGGGCACTTAGAGCTATAAACTTCCCTCTTAGGATTGCTTTAAGAGTGTCCCATAGATTTTGCTGTGTTGTTTTATCATTGTCATTCAGTTCCAGGAATGTTTTTATTTCTTTTTTTATTTCTTCCTTGACCCACTCATTATTCAGGAGAGTGTTGTTTAGTCTCCATGTGTTCCTGTAGGTTGTAGGGTTTATTCTGGTGTTGATATTGAGTTTTATTGCACTGTGGTCTGATAGAATGCATGAGATTATTTCAATCTTTTTATATTTGTTGAGTTTTTCCCTGTGTCCCAGTATATGGTCTATTTTGGAGAATGTTCCATGAGGTGCTGAGTAGAAAGTGTATTCTCTGGTGTTTGGGTGAAATATTCGGTAGATGTCTGTGAGGTCCATTTGGTGTATTGTGTCATTTAGTTCAGATGTCTCTCTGTTTATCCTTTGTCCTGTTGATCTGTCTAGAGGACTTAATGGGGTATTGAAGTCCCCTAGTATTAGTGTGCTGGGGTTAATCTGTGCCTTGAGATCCTGAAGAATTGTCTTTATAAAGTTTGGTGCACTGATGTTTGGTGCATATATATTTATGATTGTGAAATCTTCATCGTCAATTGTTCCTTTAATAAAGATGTAATGGCCCTCTTTGTCTCTTTTGATTTCTTTTGCTTTGAAGTCTATTTTGTCTGATATTAGAATAGCCACACCCGCTTTCTTTTTGGTACCATTTGCTTGGAATACTTTCTTCCATCCCTTCACCTTAAGTTGGTGCCTATCCTTGAAATTGAGATGGGTTTCTTGTAGACAGCATATAGATGGGTTTTGTTTCCTAATCCATTCTCCCAGTCTATGCCTTTTGATTGGGGAGTTTAGCCCATTAATATTTAAGGTTACAATTGAAAGATGGATGTTGCTTCCTTTCACTTTATTATCCATTTGGACTTCTAGCCTTTGATTTTGCTCCTATGGTTATGTTTTTATTAGTTTCTTTTCCTAGGTGTTTGAGGATTGTTGCTCCTCTCTTCTGCCCTTTGAATTGCTTCAAGTATTTTATGAAGAGTTGGTTTTCCAGACATGTATTCCATCATCTTGTTTATGTCATGGAAGATTTTTCTCTCTCCTTCAAGTATAGTCGACATTTTTGCTGGGTAAAGTATTCTGGGTTGGCATCCGTAGTCCCTTAACACTGGGAATGCTTTGCTCCATGTTCTTCTTGCTTTCATGGTTTGAGGCGAGAAGTCAGTTGTAATTCTGATGGGTTTCCCTTTGTATGTGACTTGTTTTTCTTTTGTAGCCCTCAGAATTTTGTCTTTATTTTGGGCATCTAGCATTTTAACTATAATATGGCGTGGGGTGTTTCTTTTCTGATCTTGTCTGTTTGGGGTCCTATGTGCTTCTTGTATTTGTATGGGTTTGTCTATTTTTAGTTTGGGGAAGTTTTCATCTATTATTCTGTTGAAGATCTGATCAATACTATTCTCTTGAGATTCTTCTCCTTCCTCTATTCCTATGATACGGACGTTTGACCTTTTCATAGTGTCCCATATTTCCTGGTTGTTCCACGTTTGTGTATTTTTAAATTTTTCATAGTCTTTATTTGAGCTTTTTAATTGCTCTGTGTTATCTTCCAGATCTGATATTCTTTGTTCTGCTTCCTCCATTCTACTTCTGAGGCTTTTTCCTTTCCTTTCTTCTTGATTGAATGTGTGTTCTAATTCCTTTTTCATTTCATCCTGTGTTTTTTTTAGTACTTCCATTTCCTTTTTGAGCTCCTCAATCTCTTCTTGGTGCTTCTCAATCTCTTCTTGGTGCTCCTTACTTCGTTGGTTGGCTTCCTTTTTCAGTGTTTCTACTTCCTTTCGGAGTTTGTTTTTTTCTCCCTCTAGTTCTTTCTGGAGTTTGTCATTCTGTTCCTTTAGTTCTTTCCGAAGTTTGTCATTGTATCCCTCTAGGTCCTTTTTGAGTTTTTCATTCTCTCTCTTTAGTTCTCTGAATTCTTCTTTATTTTCTTTAATTTCTCTGCATAGGTCTGCAATTATTACTCTATGATCTGTTCCTTGGGTCTCCTCCAAGGGGATCCCATTGTAGCTATCTCCTACAGGTTTGGTAGAGCCTAGTGTGGGATTATCCTGTGCCTTTCCCAAGTTGTCCCTTTGTTGTGTCCCTGGCATGCAGCTTCCCTTTTGTGGTTCAGATCACAAATGACTTTTCACTATGTTAGCAGATGGTTTTGCTTTCCTCCTTCAGATGCTTTTTCCCCCCTTTCCTCCTCCTTGTTTATGGAGTATTAACTTGTATAGGTTTCAGGCTTTCAATTTTGATTACATATTGGATATTGGAAGCCTAAGTCACTCTTCTCTTCTTGTTCTGAAGGTTCTCCAAAGAAAAGTCCATGTGGATTCTCACCAAGTTCCGGCAGTGGTGGGGGGGGGTATGCCTGACCTAACCCGCCACCCTCTGGTCCCGGCTCCAAAGGCGAAGGGTGGTCCCAACCAGAAGGCCTCAGAGATGCGACCCCCTAGCAGTGGCCCAGGAAACAATCCACCCCAAAAGGTACCTGCCTGAGTGACTTCCGGCCAGCCCGCACAAAGCTGTCGAGGCACCAACCCAAACCCGCCAACCCTCTGGTCCTGGCTCCAAAGGAAAAGGGGTTTGTTATGTTTTGCATGTCATGTTTTTGAGTGGTTTAAATAAGCCAGGAGTCATGGCTTACATAGATTTCTAATCCCACCTCTTGGATGGACTGCTTTGAGTTCAAGGCCAGCCTGGAATACTTCTGAAACCCCATCTCAAATAAAAAAATAGTGAAATAGAAAGAAAATGTCTTCTGAGCTATGAAATTCAGCATTGAGTGCCCATAAGTAAGGTTCTCTGGGAACTCAGCCTCGTTCGCTCCTTCCTGTCTTGTGAACATCTGCTTTCATGTGCAATAATTGTTCTGACTACTTGTAACAGACCTGTAATGGCCTACGATTCTAGTTTGTTTGTTTTTTAATTTATTATTTATATTTTTTTGTACAAGATTATGTTACAAATCGAATCTAGACCCATGTCCCCCTACCAAACCCCCACCCCACCAGATTCACCATTTCAGTCAGTTCTTTGATGCGGCCTTTCTGTTGGTGGTGGTGTTATTGTTCTTTCCAATATGCATCACACCCAACAAGAAATATTTACAACTAAGTTATTGGCTGTAGCATCCACAGATGAGACATACCATTCTTCGTTTGTTTTTCTGGGACTGTGTTACTTCACTCAGCATGATGTCTCTAGCTCCAGACATTTTCCTGCAAACCTCATGATGTCGTCTTTCTTTATTGCTGCATAGAACTCCATTGTGTACATGTCCCACATTTTCTCTATCCACTTGTCAGTTGAGGGGCACCTGGGCTGGTTCCAGCTTTTTGCTATCATGAATAGAGCTGCAATAAACATAGCTGTGCATGTATCTCTGCAGTAAGATGAGTCTTGTGGGTATATACCCAGGAGTGGTATGACTGGGTCAGGTGGTAGGCTCATTTTGTGTCTTCCAAGGGTTCTCCACACTGCTTTCCATAGTGGCTATACAAGTTTACACTCCCACCAGCAATGGATGAGTGTTCGCCTTTCCCCACAACCTCTCCAGCACTTGGTATCATTCGTTTTCTTGATCCTAGCCAGTCTTATTGGAGTGAGATTATTTCTTAAAGTGGTTTTAATTTGCATTTCCTTAATTATTAGTGACCTTGAACACTTTTTTTTTTTTAATTTTTTTTTTTATTATTATTTATTTATTTTTTTTTTGTATGTGTATGAATGTACTGTCTGCATGCAGGTCTGTGCACCCTTGTCGTGCAATGCCGCGGAGGTCAGAAGAGGGTCTCGGATTCCCCTGGAACTGGAGTTCTCCTGGAATTGGAGTTTCAGACGGTTCTCAGCCGCCATGTGGGTGCTGGGGATCGAACCCGGGTCCTCTGCAAGAGCGTCGGTGCTCTTAACCGCTAGGCTATCTCTCCAGCCCCGACCTTGAACACTTTTTAAGATGTTTCTCAGCCATCTCTAATTCCTCATTTGTGAAGTCTCTGTTCAGCTCTTTGGCCCATCTTTTGAGTGGATCATTTGTTTTCTTTCTTTTTTGTTTTTTGAGTAGTTTATATATTCTGGAAATCATTGCTTTGTCAAATGTATCTGTAGTGAAGGTTTCCTCCCACTCTGTGGGTTTTCTCTTCACTTCCTGTATTGTTTCTTTTGATGTATGGAAGCTTTTGAGTTTAATGAGGTCCCATTTGTCCATTGTCAACCTTAATTCTTGCACAGCTGCTGTCTAATTTAGGAAGTCCTTTCCTACGCCTATGTCTTGTAGGCTGCTGTCAAATTTTTCTTCTATCGCCTTCAGAGTTTTGGGTTTCACGTTAACGTCTTTGATCCATCTGGAGTTTAACTTTGTACAGGGTGAGAGGTACGGGTTTAATTTCATCCTTCTACAAGAGGTGATCCAGTTTTGCCAACACCACTTGCTGAAGATGCTGTCTTTCCTCCACTGTGTCTTCTTGGCCCCCATGTCAAATATGAGGTGGCTGAAATTGTATGTGCTCAAGTTTGGATCTTCAGTTTTATTCCATTGGTCAACAAGTCTGTTTTTGTGCCAGTACCAAGCTGTTTTTATGACTATAGCCATGTAGTATAGTTTGAAGTCTGGTATAGAGATCCCCCCTGTATTGCTCTTTTCACTCAGGGTTGCTTTGGCTATTCGGGGTCTTTTGTTTTCCCAAATGAAATTAAGGGCTTTTTTCCCAGCCTGTGAAGAAACTTGGGGATTTTTTAAATCTGTACAAGAGTTTGGGTAGAATGGACATTTTTCCTATATTAATTTTCCCAATCCATGAGCATGGGAGGTTTGTCCATCTTCTGATGTCTTCTTCAATTTCCTTCTTCAGGGGTTTAAAATATTTGTTTTCGCCAGGCGTGGTGGCGCACGCCTTTAATCCTAGCACTCGGGAGGCAGAGTCAGGTGGATCTTTGTGAGTTCAAGGCCAGCCTTGTCTGCAGAGTGAGTTCCAGGACAGTTGGGGCTTCAGGGAGACCTGTCTCGAAAAGACGAAAATAAAATAAAATAAAATTTTTGTTGTCGAGATCCTTGGTGTCTTTGGTTAGGTTTGTTCCTAGGTATTTTATTGTTTTTGAGGCTATTTTGAGTGGGAAGGTCTCCTTGTATTCCTTCTTCAGTTGCTTGTTGTTGGTGTAAAGAAAGGCTACTAATTTTTCTAGATTAACTTTGTATCCTGCCACTTTCCTGAAACTCTTAATCATTTCTAGCATCCCTTAAGTAAACAATCAGCAAAAAGGGATAGCTTGACTTACTCTTTTCTAGTTAGTACTCCTTTAATTTCCTTTTCTTGCTTTATTGCCCTAGCAAGTGTTTCAAGCACTATATTGAAGAGGAGTGGTTACAGGGGGCAGCCTTGCTGAGTTCCTACCTTTAAAGGGAGTGCTTCTGTGGTTTCCCCGTTTAGGATGATATTAGCTTTGGGTTTCCTGTGTATGGGTTTGATTACATTGAGGAATGATCCCTCTAATCCAATTCCCTCTAGGACTTTATGCATGAAGAGATGCTGGATTTTGTCAAAGGCTTTCTCTGCGTCAGTTGAGATGATGGTGTGTTTTTTGTCTTTCAGTCCATTTATATGCTTGATGATATTTATTGATTTTCGTATGTTGAACCATCCCTGCATCTCTGGTATGAATCCAATTTGGTCATGATGGATGATCTTCTTGATGTGGGTCTGTATGCAGTTTGCAAGTATTTTGTTGAGAATTTTTGCATCTGTGTTCATTAATGAGATGGGTCTTTGGTTCACCTTTTTGGTTGTATCTTTGTCTGGTTTTGGTATGAGAATGATGCTGGCTTCATAGAAGGAATTTGGAAGAATTCCCTCTGTTTGTATCCTTCTAAACAATAGTTGTAAGTCTTTTTGAAATGTTTTATAGAATTCTGCCATGAAACCATCTGGGCCTGGGCTCTTTTTAGTTGGGAGGTTTCTTATTACATCTTCAATTTCTTCATATATTATGGGTCTGTTTAAACTGTCGATCCCTTCTTGGTTGCGCTTTGGTGATTCCAGGATTTCAGATATTCATCCATTTCTTCTAGGTTTTCAAACTTAGAGTATAGGTTTTTGAATTATTCCCGTATGATTCTGTGGATCTTTTCATTGTCTGTTGTGATATTTCCCCTTTCGTCACAAATTCTATTAATTTGGAGTTGTTCCTTCTTTCTTTTTGTTAACTGGGATAGAGGTCTGTCTATCTTGTTTATTCTCTCAAAGAACCAATTTTTGGATTCATTGATTTCTTGTATTGTTTTCTGTGTTTCTATTTCATTGATTTCTGCTCTGATTTTTTTATTTCTTCCTTTCTGTTGCATTTAGGGTTCATTTGTTGTTGTCTCTCAAGTGTTTTTAGCTGCAGTGTTAGATCATTCACTTGTGCTCTTTCTGTTTTTTTAATGTAGGCACCCAGGGCTATAAACTTCCCTCTTAGGACTGCTTTTAAGGTATCCCATAGGTTTTGTTGTGTTGTATTGTCATTGTCATTCAGTTCCAGGAATGCTTTTATTTCTTTCTTTATCTCTTCCTTGACCCATTCATTATTCAAGAGTGTGTTGTTTAGTCTCCATGTGTTCTTGTAGGCAGTAGGGCTTATCCTGGTGTTGATGTTGAGCTTTATTGCACTGTGGTCTGATAGAATGCATGAAATTATTTCAATCTTTTTGTATTTGTGGAGGTTTCTTCTGTGTCCCAGTATGTGGTCGATTTTGGAGAATGTTCCATGGGGTGCTGAGTAGAAAGTGTATTCTCTGGTATTAGGGTGGAATATTCGGTAGAGGTCTATGAGGTCCATTTGGTGTATCATATCGTTCAGTTCAGATGTCTCTCTGTTTATTTTTTGTCCTGTTGACCTATCCAAAGGACTCAGTGGGGTATTGAAATCTCCCACTATGAGTGTGCTGGGGTTAGTCTGTGACTTGTGGTCCTGGAGAATTGTCTTTATAAAGTTTGGTGCACCAGAATTTGGGGCATATATATTCATAATTGTGAAATCTTCTTGGTGGATTGTTCCTTTGATGAAAATGTAATGGCCTTCTTTGTCTCTTCTGATTTCTTTTACTTTGAAGTCTATTTTATCCGATATTAAAATAGCAACACCTGCTTTCTTTTTGGTACCATTTGCTTGGAATATTTTTTCCATCCTTTCACTTTAAGGTGGTGCCTATCCTTGAATGTAAGACGTGTTTCTTGAAGACAGCATATAGATGAGTTCTGTTTCCTAATCCAATCTCCCAGTCTATGTCTTTTGATTGGAGAGTTTAGTCCATTAATATTTAAGGTTATAACTGAAAGAAGTGTTTTGGTTTCTTTCACCTTATTATCCATTTGCATTTTTGTTCTAGGTTTCTGCTTCTGTAGTTATGCTTTTATTAATTTCTCTTTCTAGGTGCCTGGGGATAGTTGCTCCTCTACTCTGTCATTCGAATTGCTTCAAGTATTCTCTGAAGGGTTGTTTTTCTGGACATGTATTCTATCATCTTGTTTATGTCATGGAAGATTTTTTTTTCTCTTCTTCAACTATAATCAACATTTTTTTCTGGGTATAATAACCTGGGTTGTCATCTACAGTACTTTAACACTGGGAATGCTTTAATACATGTCCTTCTTGCTTTCATAGCTTGCACTGAGAGGTCAGTTGTAATTCTGATGGGTTTCCCCTTATATGTAACTTGTTTTTCTCTTGTGGCTTTCAGAATTTTGTCTTTGTTTTGGGCGTCTAGCATTTTAACTATGATATGGCATGGAGAGTTTCTTTTCTGACCTTGTCTGTTTGGAGTTCTATATGCTTCTTGTATTTGTATAGGTTTGTCTTTTTTTAGTTTGGGGAAATTTTCATCTATTACTCTGCAGAATATCTGATCAATATCATTCTCTTGGAATTCTTCTCCTTCCTCTATCCCTCTGATGTGGAGGTTTGATCTTTTCATAGTGTCCCACAATTCTTGATTGTTTTACTTTTGTGTATTTTTAAACTTTTCATAATCATTTTCCCTCTTTTATTTGCTTATTTTTAAGGGATTCTACAATATAATAACACAGTTGTTCCTCAGATAACATTGATGTTACTCAAAAATTTTTCATAATCTTTACTTGAGGTTTTTAGTTTTTCCGTGTCATCTTCCAGGTCTGATATTCTTTGTTCTGCTTCCTCCATTCTACGTCTGAGGCTTTTTCCATTCCTTTCCTCTTGATTGGATGAGTGTTCTATTTCCTTTTTCATTTCATCTTGTGATTTCCTTAGTATTTCCACTTCCTTTTGGAGGGTCTCAACCTCTTCCTGTAGCTCTTTGTTTCGCTAGTTGGTTTCCTTTTCTGTTTCAACATGGGATCTTTTCAGTGTTTCCACTTCCTTCCACAGTTTGTTATTTTCTTCCTCTAGTTCTTTCTGGTGTTTGTCGTTCTCTCTCTCTAGGTCCTTCTTGAGTTTTTCATTCTCTCTCCTTAGTTCTCTGACTTCTTTATATTCTTTGATTTCTTTGAATATGTCTGTAATTGTTTCTCTAAGATCTGAGTCCTGGGCCATCCCCAGGGGGATCCCACTGTAGGAATCTCCCACAGGGTTGGTAGATCTTGGTGTGGAATTATCCTGCACCTTTCCCATGTTGCCCCTTTGTTGTGTCCCTGACATATGGGTTTCTCTTTGCCTGTATTCCATTGTGAATCCTAAATGCCTCTTCACTGTGTTGAAGGCTTGCTTTGCTTGCCTCCTTCAGATGCCTTCATTGTTTGTTTGATTGATTGATTGATTGATTGATTTGTTTTTCTACTTGTTTATGGAGTGTTGACTTGTCTAAGTTTCAGGCTTTCTATTGAAAGTCTAACTCACTCTTCCCTTTCTGTTCTGAAGGTTCTCTAAAGAATCCACTTGGACACTCCCTGGGCAATTCCAGTTGGGGGGGGTGCAGATGTGCTTGGCCCTGGTACTCTGTGCTTCTGGTGGTCCTGGGAAATCCCCGATCTAAGCTCTGTGCACTAAAGTCCCACAGTGGCAACAGGCCCACCTCTTATACCAGCTAGCAGGGAGACTCCACCCCCACAAGACAATGATTGAATTATCCAACAATCTGCCTGGCCAAAGTGCCCCTCTCCTACCTGTGCTTCAGGTGGTCCTGGGAAATCCCCAAACTAAGCTCTGTGCACTCAAGTCTCCATAATTTATTTTTTGCTTATTTGTTTGTGGAGGATTAGAAAAAATCTTGCCATATGCCAGGAGCTTATCTGGAATTCCCCGGTGTTCCTGCATTAATAATCTCTCAGGTACTGGGATTATAGACATACACCGTATTTAGCTATATTATAATTTTGAAACATTCAAAAGTATGAAAGCTGTGGATGGTGATGAAATTAAGTTGGTAGAGAGTCCTTGCCTAGCATGCATAAGGCCTCATGTTCAATCTCCAATCCCAGATAAAATGGTGTAGTAGCTAACACATGTAATCTCTGCACTCAAGTGGTTGAGGAAGGAGGGTCAGAATTTCAAAACTGTCCTTGACTTCATAGAGTCAGCCTGGGCTCTGGAAACCATGTCTCAAAAATAAAACAAAATAAAAATCAAAGGATGAATCTTGGAAGCACGTAAACACTTAGTACCTAAAGCGAACCTTTCTTTTATTTAATTTATTTTGGCTGACATATGCAAATATAAAGTTGTACACATTTATACGGTCACATGATATTTCATGCATATATATATATATATATATATATAGTTTAAAACTTAAAACTGATGAACATGTTCAGGTCATTAAACATGTATAATTTCTTTGTGGTTAAAAATATTCCACAGTTCTGAACAAAATTACACACTTCTTTCTTTGAACTGCATGCTTTTGAAATGCATGCAATATCACATCTATATTAATCCTACTGTAAAATTGTACACCAAAGCATCATGCAGTATGTAACCAACTTGTATTCATTGATCAGTTTCATCCACACATCCATTCTTTTCTTTTTAATTATGTTCAGGTGTTCAGATTTTTTCTTTTAATTTTATATTACTCTAAAATGTGAATATATACCTTCCACCCATGTACATTAATTACCATGCCTGAAAGTAGGTGGTAAGTTAATTCTAGGGCTCATTATGATATGTTCTAGTTTGTCTTCAATTGCTGTGACAAAACACTCTGACCGACACCAACTTGGGGAGGAAAGGGTTTATTCAGCTTACATCTCCTGGTTCACAGTTCATCACTCAGGTAGCACAAGGCAGGAACTCAGGGCAGGAACTTGGAGGCAGGAGCTGAAGCACAGGCCATGGAGGAATGCTGTCCACTGGCTTGCTCCTCTACTGGCTTGCTCCTCCTGGCTTGCTCTCTACTGGCTTGCTCTCTGGCTCATGCCCAGCCTGCCTTCTTATACTGTCACTGCTCAACAATCAAGACAATACACCACAGATGTGGCCACAGGCCAATCCAATGGAGCCAATTCCCCAACCGAGGCTCCCTCAACCCAGGTGTGTCAAGTTGACACCAAAGCTATCCAGCACAATTGACCCCTTGTCAACTTGACACACAAACACATCACTATTAAACCACCTTTCCAGTTCTTATCCCCAAAGTATGATGTTAACACTAATCACAACCTAAGACAGTACATCCTTAAAAGCCCCACAGTCCTTAAAATGTCCAAACACTTAAAAGTCCAGTCTATTAAAAGTCTCTTAACTGTGGGCTGCTGTAAAATCCAAAACAAGTACTGTCTTATTTCAAAGGGAAGAATCAGGCACTCTCAAACAAAACCTAAGTCCAGCAAGTAGCTCAAGGCTGGACACCTGGGATTCACTCACGATCTTCTGGGCTCCAAAGGGTCTCGGCAGCTCCCCCTCTCCGACTCTGCCGTCCGTGGCACACTCATCTCGCAGGCCCAGGCCGACTCCATTCTACACCTACCGCTGCTCTTGGTGGTCGTCCCAGGGTACCGGCATCTCCAAAAAGCTGGGGTCGCTACTGAAACTGAGGCAGCACCTTCACCAATGGTCTCTTCTGACCTCTCCTGGTGCAAAGCCTCAGCTTCTCTCCATGACCCCTGCAATCCTGGGGTCTTCACAGCAACCGAGGTGCACTTCCACCAATGGTCTTTCCTGACCTCTCACAGTGCCAAGCCTCGGCTGCTCTCTGTGACCCCCTCAAATTTCAACACCGGAACCATATAGGAGACTCTTACACGTTACCAAGTCCGGCTTCTGGCTCGAGATGGAGGCTCAGGCCCTTTCTGGGTCACAGCTTCTGTGTGCTGACCTTGAAGATATTCTCCCCAGAAGATTTCACCTCAGTGATGCTGGTCTCTTGTTACTTACAGCTGATTTTTCAGCCCCAGCTAACCAGCATCAATTGCCCCAGTACCACAAAAGTTTCACTTCAGGTTCTGGTCTCTTGTTACTTACAGCTGATTCTCCACAGCCCCAGCTGACCAGAACCCACAGATTACACAGTCCTGATGATCTCTGCTCTCCTTTGAAACTAGAAACTTCACAAGCCAGGCCTCCATCTTCTACAACTCCTTCAGCAAAACTGCTCCAAGCTCCACAGCAACAATCTTTAGGCATTCAATGATCTTCCCAGCCCAAAGTTCCAAACGCCTCCACAATCCTTCCCCAAAACACCAAGGTCAGGTCTGTCACAGCAATACCCCACTCGTCTGGTACCAATTTCTGTCCTAGTTTGTCTTTCCATTGCTGTGACAAAACACTCTGACACCAACTTGGGGAGGAAAGGGTTTATTCAGCTTACATCTCCTGGGTCACATTTCATCACTTAGGGAGCCCAAGACAGGAACTCAGGGCAGGAACCTGGAGGCCATGGAGGACTGCTGTTCACTGGCTTGCTCTCTACTGGCTTGCTCTCTGGCTCATGCCCAGCCTGCCTTCTTATACTGTCACTGCTCAACAATCAAGACAATACACCACAGATGTGGCCACAGGCCAATCCAATGGAGCCAATTCCCCAACCGAGGCTCCCTCAACCCAGGTGTGTCAAGTTGACACCAAAGCTATCCAGCACATGATATAAGTGAACCTTTCTTGATAGAGACTTTCAGGCACTCTCAGGCTAAAGAAGAAAAGTACAGCTAATGTATAGAGCACCCAGCTCATCCACAAACATCGTACTCTTCTCACACTGTGGACAGGCCAACCCTGAATCCTGAAACTAGCATTCAACTTTCCTTTTTGCAGAATGAGACCAGGGATCCACAGGTATAGGGAGATACCTTTGATGCTCCCTCTTCGTTGGCCACCTGGCCTTTGAAACAATCACCTTGCAAGACACCTGGCCGTGACTCAGTAAGGCTTCCAAGACATCATCTAATATGTGACCATATAGGAAGCACCCTGTGATAGATAATCTAGATTAGCAAGTTGGCAGGATTTAGAATCACCATGGAATCAAAACTCTGGGTATGCCAGTGAAGGAATTTCTAGATTGGGTTAATTGATATGGGAATATCCACACTAGCTGAGGACAGTGCCATTCCATGGGCTGGGGTCCTACACTGATCAAAATGGGAAAGTCGGAAATAAACCTAACTGAAGACAATAAGATCTCTACAGTGAAATTTTCAAATTTCTAAAGAAAGAGATAGATAAAGTCATTAGGAGAAGGAAAGACCTATTACTGATAGATTGGTAGAATCAATATTGTGAAAATGATCATCTAATCAAAAGCAACCTATAGATTCAGTGCAATGCCAATTAAAATACCCACAACATGCTTCACGGAGCTAGAAAAAAATCCAAAAATTCATATGTAATCTCAAAAGTCCCTGGATACCTAAAGCAACCTTGGGCAAAAATGGGAGGAATCATTGTAATAAATCTCAGATTATATTACAGAGCTCTAGTCATAAAAACAGCATGGTACTGGCACAAAAATGGGCAAGTAGATCAATGGAGCAGAATAAAAGTCTCAAACATGAGTACATGCAATTTCAGCCACCTGACATTTGACAAAGGTGCCAAGAACACACAATGGAGGAAAGACAACATCTTCAAAAAATGGTGCTGGCAAAACTGGATCTCCACATTTAGAAGAATAAAATTGGACCCTTATCTTTCACCCTCCACAAAAGTCAACTCCAAATGGATCAAAGACCTCAATAGAAAACCTGAAACTCTGAAACTGCTAGAATAAAACTTAGGCAGTACCCTCCAAGATACAAGCACAGGAAAGGACTTTCTAAATCAGACATCAGCTGCTCAGGCATTAAGGTCAACAATCAACAATTGGGACCTCATTAAGCTACAAAGCTTCTGTACAGCAAAATAAGCAACCATGGAAGTGAAGAGGAAACCCACAGAGTGGGAGAAAATCTTTACCAGCCGCACAGCCGACAGAGGATTAATATCCAGAATATACAAAGAACTCAAAAAAAAAAAAAAAAAAAAAAAAGAAGACAATGACCCAATAAAAGAAGGACTATATATCTGAATAGAAAGTTCTCAAATAAAGAAAAAAATGCCTAAGAAACACCTTTAAACATGCTCAACCTCATTAGCAATTAAAGAAACACAGATTAAAACCACTTTACAATTCCACCTTACCCCAGTCAGACTGGCTAAGATCAAGATAACAAAATACACCAAATGCAGGCAAGGATGTTGAGAAAGGGAAACACTCATCCACTGCTTGTGGGAATGCCAACTAGTGTGGCCACTGTGGAAAGCAGTGGAGAGAACTCTCAAAAAACTAAAAATGAATCTTCCATATTATCCAGTTCTACCACTCCTTGGCATATACCCAAAGGACTCATCCTACTGTAGAGACATATGTACATCCATATTTATTGCTGTTCTCTTCACAGTAGCTAAGAAATGGAAACAACATAAATGTCCCTCAACTGACAAATAGAAAATGAAAATGTGGTATATTTACACAATAGAGTACTACTCAGCAGTAAGAAAAGATGAAATTTTAGGGTAAATGGATGGAACTAGAGAGTGTTATACAAAGTAAAATAACACAAATGCAGAAAAACAATCCACATTCTCTGTTACTTGCAGATGGGAGTACCAATCCCTTATATGTGGGTATATATCCTGATGTAACTCCAGGAGCCAGGTAAATGGAAAAGATACACGGGTGTAAAGAAAAGAAAGAACCCAAAAGAGAGGAATAGTAGGGAATGGATGTGGCCAGAGGGGAGACAGGGAAAGTGGGAGCATTTGGCTGGGAGGGGAAGAAGGAGGGGTTGCAGGGGGACATAGTGGAGGGAACTCAGGAGAAGGGGCCATGGTGGCAGGTGGGTGTTATTGGGGGGAGGTTGGGAATAATGCAGGGCACTGGGACTGGGGGAAGGAGGAGGAAGTTTCAACAACAGAAAAAAGATTAATGGACCTTTGGGGGCTAGAGAACCCACAGGGAAATGTGATACCTCCCACCCTTGAGAAACGCACCTGCTATGTGAACACCATACCTGGAGGCTGTATGGAGAGAAACACAGTGCCAATCAGAGGACACCTTCCTTGGAGCGGTTGGTGAGAGTGGTCCAAGAGACTCCCAAAATAACGGGCTAATTCCAGAGCTCTTGGTGATCTCCCAGAGCTAGAAGATAAGACCCTACTACTGAAGACAGGACATGCTTCAGACACAATGGAGCAGGACCCAACTTGGAAGCCTTTTACCTGAAATTTAGGTCTCAAAATGCTGGATGGTAATATGTAAACTGCTAAGGGTCCAATACAACCCTACAGCCTAATAACCAAACAACCAGCACAGCAAACTACCTCTATTGGTGCAGTAGGGGCACTGTTATGTGGGAAATAATCAACACCTACCCAATAGGACTTAAAGCACTCTCAGTAGGAGAGAACTCATGGATGGCACTGTAAACTCAGCCAAATACACAGGCTGGAGAGGACACAGAGCCTAGAGAAAACCCTATCTCTGTCAAACATCTAGAAAAATGAAATTTCTGACCATATGCTAAATATGGATCCTTATATTTACAGGCAGGCATACTGTACAGCATTCATCCAAGAAGCTTCTTGTAGCAACAGACAGATGCTACTGTGAAATCTCACAATGGGTCAGACACAGAGAATATACATGTCGGAGATGCCTGGTCCTAGGAGACATTTCTACAGTTGAACCTTTACAGCTATGGCTCATGGAACCTAGTGGAACCAGGGATAGAGAGAAAACTAGTGCATCCCTCAACTCTGACCAGTGAAGCTTCCTTACACAACAGAGTGCGATGCATACAGAAGGCCACAACTGTCCAAGTTTTCAATAAGAGCCTGCAGAGTGTGTGTCCCTGGATAGGACTTCTGTATTGAACCTGACCCACCCCTTGGCTCAGAGACCACTCCAGAAGAGGGGGCAGAAAGATTGTGAGGGCCCGGATTGGCTCATGAATGTAGGAAAGCAGAGTCTTTCAGGCCACTGGAAGCTTACCTATGTGAACTTATGGTACTGGTGGCATCAAGCACAAGACCTGTGACAACGCCACCAGACAGGGGCCCAGAGTGGACTGAGAGACAGGGACGTCAGGTGCACTTACACTCTCTAGATAGGCTGACTAGAATCCAGTGGATGAATTTGTACTGAGGGACATCTGGGTACAAATGTTTGACTGGATAGGACTTGGCAGGTATGGCAGAATGCATGAGGTCTGGTGGGGGGTTGGGGGGTATGAATGAGGAGGTTCTAAATTTGATTAACATGTTATATGAAATGTACAGAAGCTCAATAAAAATTCTTTGACTTTTTTTAAAAATAAAAAAAGAGAATGCCAATTGAGAACCAGCATTGCTCTCTGTTTTGTGAATGAAAATTCCTCAGAAGAACCATTAAACCTTTCTGTAAGGCTGATTAGCTGATTATAACGTCAAGAATTGTGAGAAGTCAGAATGTTACAAATCAGAGCCTAATTCCAATTTATCTTGACCTATCTTTTAGACTCCATAATAGCCATCCCGTGTGCAGCTCTGTCTGATCTAACATCCTTCTAATAGGCAAAGCCTTTTGAAATGTATTAGCTTAACAGACTACTATATTCTGCTAACCAAGAGGCCGAGAGTCTCCTTGGGTAGCACTCCAGGCCTGTAGCAGAGGCTTCCCCACTTTGCTTTAACTGACCTCCCTGATGTTTCCTGCAAGGTCTCTGAAATGTGTCTTGATTGATGACTTTTTTTTCTTGTTATCATAATTACTTCATCAAAATATTACTATGTTGCAATGTGGAATTTAGTGCGAACTGAATCTTTGTTGCTGGGTCATGTAACTCATATTTGACTCCAGAATAAACTATATCTTGTTCCCTTTGAAGAGAGAATATTTCTTTCCAATGGATTTTTATTGAAATTTTGTGCATTTCATACAAAACATATTAACCATCTTTATTCTCCCTCTCACATTTGCTTCCCATAGCCCCCCCCCAACCTGGATTTCACGCATTCTGTCATATACCATAAGGCCTGTCCAGTCAAGTTAGTGCACCAGAAGTCCTTCAGCGCAAGTTCATCCACTGGAGCCTAGTCAGCCTATCTAGAATCACTTCCTTAAAGAAGATCAACTCTCCCTCAGCCAGAAGTAATCAGCTTCAGCTACAGCTGGGGTCTGCTGCCCATTTCCCCATTCCATGCTGAGTTTTTGTCTGGTTGAGTGTGCATGGGTCTCGTGCATGCTGACACCATTGCTGTAAGTTTGAGCAAGTTCCCAGAGGCCTGGAAGCCTCCATTTCCTGTGTCCATGCACCAACACTGGCTCTTCATATTTCTGACACTCTTCTGAAATGGTCCCTGAGCCATGGATTGGTGAGGGTTAATATTCAAGAATCCAGTCCTGGGAACTTTCATAGCAACAGCTTCCTGGCCATAGAGGCAATGTGACCGGCAGCCTCATGTAACTGCTTCCGCAACTCCTTCCCATGATGGACTGCACACTGCCACTTGGAACTGAAATAAAATGCCGTCTTCCTTAATTTGCTGTTGTCAGGTGTTTGGTGACAGCAATGAGAAATAACAATAACGCAGACCCTGTGGAAGGGAAATTTCCACACACATCCGTTACACAAATGCTATGTGTATTCACTTAAATTAGCTTTGCTTATGTTCTCGCTGGGATACAGACTTGGCTTTGTTGCAGTGAACTAAATGTAGTGGATTGGTTCTACTGAGAAAAGCTTTGTGGAAAAAGAAGGGTTGAAACAGCAAAAAGAAAACGTTCTGAGAAAACCAGACCTTATCCAGTCATTGTTCTGAATCCCTAAAAAGAAGCATTTATAAAATGCTTCCAATGGAGATCAGGAACATGTTTGTGAAAGTAGGAGTTGCCCAAGGAGGCAATTAGAGGAGAGGGTCATAGGGAGGCGGAGCCACCACCCCCCATGAGTCATTTCTGGGTCATGTGTAGGAGCCACGAGTTGCAAAACAGGAAGGAAAGGAAAAGACTGACAAGTAACAAAAGGCAGGCAAATGTCCCTCTCCACTCCCTGGAAGGCAACACAGTACTGGCCACCAGGACTAATAACTTCCAGTTGGGGAAAGAAAAGCTTTAAAAAACAGGCAATCAGACACAAAAACTGGCGTGTTGAAAGTTCTAAGTGTCAACAAATGAAGTGGCGGCAGCAGACTGAAGTCCACCAAGCCACCGCTGGCCCGATTTTGTTGGAAAAGATACAGGAAAACAGAGCCCAGAATGTTTCTGGTAATCACAAAGTCTGGGAGGATGATGTCCTGGGACGAAAGCCTAGAAGGAGCCCTGTACTCCTTCCCCGCCATCGCCATCCCTGCTGTGTCTAGGCTGTGTCTACCCAGCCAGAATGAAACACAGCATCTGCCCAGCAAGGACCAGAGCTCACTCTCAGACGCTGGCCTCCAAGACGTCACCAAGGACTTCAGTGGTGCTTTGTGGGAAAGCATTCTTCTTAACAGACTATAGAAATGTCCAGAAAAAAAAAAAAAACAGAGCAGGGACACACACGGACACACTCCATCGCTCACAAAGCAAAGCGATGGGGCTGGGGAGGCGGCTGTGTCAGTGAAGCGTTTGCCTCGCAAGGAGAAAGACCTGAGCTGGATCTCCAGAACACATGTAAAAAAGTCAAGTGCGATGCATGAACTCACAGTCCCATCACAGGGATCACAGATGGACCCCTGGCTCAATGGCCACCTCGTCTGGCCTAATTAACAAGCCTTAGGTCCTGAGAAGAGGCTGTCTCAAGAAACCCATGAGGCTGACCTCTGTGTTTCACACATACACACACACACACACACACACACACACACACTCACACACACGCTGAGCCTTCAGTGTGTCTTCTAGGCAACTGCAGACCAGGAAGAGCCATGTCCCAACCCAAGACCTTACTTTTCATTACAATCATCTCCTTCATCTGACCATGGAGTAAATGAATGTTTTAGTCAAAATCCAGTCCTCTGGAAGGCCATTAAGGTTGCCTGTATGTAGCAGGAAATGACTGACTTGAAAAGAAAGAAAGAGAAAGAGAGAGAGAGAGAGAGAGAGAAAAGAAAGAAAGAAAGAAAGAAAGAAAGAAAGAAAGAAAGAAAGAAAGAAAGAAAGAAAGAAAGAAAGAGAGAGAGAGAGAAAGAAAGAGAGAGAGAGAAAGAAAGAAAGAAAGAAAGAGAGAGAGAGAGGAAAGAAAAAGAAAGAAAGAAAGAAAGAAAGAAAGAAAAAGAAAGAAAGAAAGAAAGAAAGAAAGAGAGAGAGAAAGAGAGAGAGAGAGAAAGAAAGAAAGAAAGAAAGAAAGAAAGAAAGAAAGAAAGAAAGAAAGAAAGAAAGAAAGAAAGAGAGAGAAGTGTGGTTTGACTAGTGCTGGCTTATTTTTCCATAGTTCTAGGTTACCTAGTCCTGTGGCCCACAGGGCCCCTCTCCTACATGGTGACAGCCCCCAAGTCTTGTTGTGACTATTTCTTGTAAAATGCATCTTTTCTGGATCTGGGGAAATGTCTCAGGTGGTCAAGTGTGTGCTGCAAAGCACAAAGGCTTGGGTTTGATCCTCAGCACCCTGTAAAATGCCAGCTTCTGGAGTCCGGTGTGTCCACAGAAGATCCTGCGACATCAGTGCCTAGCCAGTCTAGCCAAATTAGTGAGCTCTAGGTTCAGTGAGGGACCCTGTCTCCCAAAATAGGGTGGAGAATGATTGAGAGAAACACCCAACGTTAACTAACCTCCAGCCTTCACATACAAGCACATCATGCAGACACAGCTGCACACACATGAACACACAAACATAAACACTACACACACCGACACAAATACAGGTGCATTAAAAACATTATGCTCTCTTTCGCCAGCTTTCTGTAAGTACGTGCTTCTTAACATTGCAGGGAACATACTTGTCTATAAAATGCCCACCAACACAGTATAATGAAAGGCTGAGGTAAATACTTCTCACCAGCCTGCTTCTACAACTTCCACTACTGAATAAGCCACGTGTACTGTGTACTTTAAGCCAGTTCTTCTTTTGGTTTGAGGTCAGCCCCTTCTCTCTACTCATCATATCCATGAGGAGTCTTTTTCTCTGTAGCAGTGTCGTTTCTCTGTCTCCACAGCATGAACCAGGCTCCAATTCCCATTCCCATCACTTAACAGCAATATGGTTCCAGCAACTGTTCTTCAATGATCTTTGTTGAGCAGCCATGCTACTATTTTATGTGTATGAGTGTATGGCCATCATGAATATAAATAAGTGCTTCTGTGTCCTGACAGTCTCATGGAGGTCAGAAGAGGCTGTCAGATTCCCCTCAAACTGAAGTTAAAGATGATTGTTAGCCACCATGTGGGAAATGAACACAGGTCCTCTGCAAGAGCAGCCAGTGCTCTTAACAGCTGAACTGTCTCTCCAACCCTCCCCAAAGTTGTTCTTTATCTAATAGGCACTAGATTGTCCATCCAATTAAATTGACAAAATTGGGGCTGGAGAGATGGCTCAGTGCTCTTGCAGAGGACCCGAGTTCGATTCCCAGCACCCACATGGCAGCTAAGAACCGTTTTTAACTCCAGTTCCAGGGGAATCCGACACCCTCTTCTGACCTCCGCAGCATCGCATGACACAGGTGCACCAACCTACATGCAGACAGTACATTCATACACATAAGAAAAAATAAATAAAAAATAAATTGACAAAATTCAGATTTACAAGTAGAAGCCGTCTATAGCCATGAAAGCATATACAATATTCAGCTAGCAAAGCCAGGCTAACCCTAATGTTGCTAAGGGGGACCCCCTCAAGTTCAAAGCAAAGAGGAAAGCTAGGAGAACCAGATGACTAATGGGGAGACTGTGCTCTGAAAGAGGGTAAATTATGTTGTTACTCGGTAGCCTGAGAGTAACTCAGGGCAATTGGTCCTCTAAATATGAAGATTTTTGCTCTTTGCCATGTCCAGTGTTTAGGGGAGAAAGGTCTCCCAGATTACAGTAGTTGCAGTGGCTGTCCCCCGTAGGTATTGGCTTAGAGGTATAAACACCATGGAGATACAAGCTTGTCACACGTCTGTGTGTCTTCCCAGTCTGAGGATCTAGATAGAGATGTGGATTCAAGTTCAGTACATTCTGTATGGTGCTGAAGATTATTTCCAGTCAACTCCATTGCCGAGGACTTCAGAATGGAGGGAATGAGAGTTACTTCTTCTCCAGCCCCCAGTTGAATGAACTGGGAAGCGCTATCAATGGCTGTGAGTGGGCTCTGCTCCGCCCCCAATCTGATGGTTAAGGGGCACGGACAAGGCTACAGGAGGTTTACAAATACCCCGCATGAAAACAATGGTCAGCAAAGTGTTAGAACCATGACAGCCGTGAAAAATAATATTAATAACTATCCCATGGCAATCTGGAAATTGTCATAGAAGGAAGGTTTTTTTTCTCCTACCATGAGCAGTCTCCTACCAAAGTTTGAAGCTGCAGTGAGCTTTCGAATCACAGAAACCTGTTTGCTCTGTTTGATCTTTGAAATACATAATTTTTGTTCTGGTCAATGGGAGCATCTGAGTTGTCCTGGGTCTAAAATAGGACCAAAACGAAAGATGCACGCAGGGGACGTGCTTGGGTGCACGCAGGGGACGTGCTTGGGTGCACGTGGTGGACGCAGATGCTTCCAGAAAGGCCGCACGTGCCTGGCTGATCCTCGCTCCGTCTTCCTCCCCACACTAACCGGCCTCTGGTCGCTTGATTCAGGCCCCAGTTCCTGATCTCAATTGAACCATCATATTCAGGGCTCTTTAATCTCTGTATTAGGTTCAGCTGAATGTAATCTACAGGAAAAAAGCATGATTTACATAGGATAGAAGGTTATTTCCTTTGCACAGTTTACGAGCCTAGGATGAGGGTCAGGACTGGCTTGAATTCCTGGGTTCCAGGGTCCCAGGCTAGCCTACTTCACCTATCTGCCATTCGTAGCTTTCTATCTGAGGCTATTAGTGCTAGAAGGTAAGGTATTGATTACTTTTCCTGTTGCTATGGAAAATACCTGACAAGAGCAACTTAAAGAAGGAAGGGTTTGATTGTCTTACAGTTTGAGGGTGCAGCGCAGCATGGTGGGGAAGGCTTGATGGCAGGATGGAGAGGTGAACTCTGTGCTCAGCTTGCTTTCTCCTTTCCATTCTGTCTGGGACCTCAGCCCATGAAACAGTGATGCTCACCTTCAGGGTGGGTTTTCCCTCCTCCACCCAATTCACTCACAGAAATGCCCAGAGATTTATCTTCTAGGTAATTCTAGATCTTGTCAAGTTAGTAATCAATATTAGCCACTGATGCATGAGAGGAGAACGTGGTGTGATGGCTACACTGCATCTAAAAGCAGAGATAGTGGAAAATGGCACCATGCTGGAAAATGGCACCACGCTGGAAAAGCTCGAATACTCTTGTCTTCCACAATTATCCTCCAGTACAGCTCTAGCTTTTTTTATTTTCCTGGTCTTTTTTGAGACAGGGTCTCCCTGTAGCCCCAGATGGCCTGGAACTCACTATATAGACCAGGTTGGCCTTGAACTCACAGAGATCTTCCGCCTTCCAAATTCTGGGATTAAATTGAGCCTTCAGTCTGCACTGGACCTCAACGGCCTCAACAGCTCTTTCTTTTTTTTTTTTTGGTCTTTTTGAGACAGGGTCTCCAGCTGTCCTGGAACTCACTCTGTAGACCAGGCTGGCCTTGAACTCACAGAGATCCAGCTGCCTCTGCCTCCCAAGTGCTAGGATTAAAGGCGTGCAACAGCTCTAACTTTTAAAGATTCCGCAACCTTCAAAACTGTGCCACCAGCTAGGATTGCTTTCAGACACATGAGCCTGTGGGAGACACTTCACTTCCAAACCTCAACATGGTCAAAATATGGTTGCTGAAGCACGGTCCATCACCTGAAAGCAGCAGGAGGAAAAGTTCTCATACTCTCTCTCCCCCTACTTCTCTCACTCCCTCTCTTCACACACACACACACACACACACACACACACACACGCTAACTCATGAAATCGCATGTTAATAGTTTTCACTGTGACATTACCATTCATTAATTGTCAGACTTTTGATTGTACCAACCCTCCCTTCTATTCTCGATTCTCTCTTAAATAGTGTTTCTCCGTCCCCTTGCTTGGTACCTAGTCTCATTTAACAGCTAGCTACAAGAAGATTGTTCAGTGCTTTCTTTCCTAACACAGAAATGTCCTTTGAGGAAGGAACACAGGGAATGCTTGCTGGGGTGAAAAGTCACTTTTAACAGATCTTTTCTTCCTTTGATGCTATTTGGCTTTCTGTATCTTTTCCTACCTAATAATTTACATCTAGTATGTGTGTGCTGTGAGCCAGCCAGGTGCCTGGTGAAGCATTTCATGTCCATTCTGGGGATTAGTGCTCACATCAACCCCACAGGGAGGTAAACTTAATTTGTATAACTTACCAGGTTGCCAATCTAGTAGGTGAGGTCGTTATATTTCACACTCAGTTGTTTCTCACTGCGGAGCTATTAACTACTCTAATCTCTTTCTGACATAAGTTTCCTAACAGACCACACAATAGATGCTCCTGAACCAATTCTTTCTTCGGTACCTGAGCCCCGGCCACAAAGGAGATAGACCTGGGCTCATCCTATCACAGCCGTAGGCTACTGCACACCAGCACTCCTGACTGCCCTTTATTTTTGTTTCTTTTCTTTCATCTTTATTCTAAGAAAATATTTTCATGTGCTTGTAAAACTATGGAAAACAGCAGAATTCTTCATTGCCTCATGAACTTTGATTTCTTACTAGATTAACATACCCAAGAATTCTGGTTATAGATATTAATAGTCCTTGTTACACAAGAGTGTGAAGTTCTTTATATATATAAAATACATAAGATGAGATGAGAGGGAAAATGGGAGATAAAGGAGAAGAGAAGAGGGATTTGGGAAGGAGAGGAGAAGAGAACAATAGAAAAAAGGGGAAGGAGATGAGGGGGCATGAGAGGAGGGGAGGAGAGGAGGGACAGAGAGGGGAGAAGAGATGAGAGAGGGGAGATGGGAGAGGGGGAAGGGAGAGGAGAGGGGAGGGGAGGGGATAGGGAAGGGGAGGGAGGGGAGGAGAGAAGAGTGGAGAAGAGAGGGGGAGGGCAGGGGAAAGGAGGGGAGGGGAAAGGAGGGGAGGGGAGGACTTGGTGGTGCTCATAGTAGATATGGGACTCCCTTGTACGTTAGTAGTGGTGTCATTCATTATCTCTGCATCTCTTATGTGAGGTGGACTCTGTTTTCTGTTTCAGTAAACAGAAGTTGATGAGATACCCCAATATCCTTTCAGTAATTTCATACTATTCAGTACCTGATGTCATTATCCTAACTATAAATTTCATCAACCTTTAAGTTAGATGTAGAAGTTTAGAAACAACCAACCTAGAGATACACTCTCGAAGTGCTGTTTTTATATCAACCCATAACATTACTTGTATTCCTTGATATTTAGCTCTTGGTTAGAAATATAGAATGCAACCCACAAGTAAAGACCAGGTTCACTGATTAATGGAGCTCTGCTTTATCTAAAGAAAAGTCTGTTTCATCCTAATCTTTACACATGAGTCGCCCACTTGCTAAAGATCAACTTTCTATTATTTGCATGGCTTCTTATCCATGCAATGCAAACAGAAACAGACCAAAAACAAGTCTCTTATATTGCTGCCTCTCTTTATTTTGAAACTTGCGTACAATCTCAATGTAAAGGGCATTTTGTTCTTCCTATTTTCCATTTGCAGACTTCTGTTGGAGCAGTCAACAGCTCTACCTACCTAAACAGATCTCTAGGTACTTCATCTACAGCTGAGTGCATCCGATATGGAAAAACTTGAGTTATCACCATGGGCCCTGAAGTCAGCATCTGAGAAATGACATTTGGAGCAAAGATGAACGGTCCCCTGAGCAGACATCTAATGATGGTGGTGATAAGGTTCTGGAACTTTCTTGCTCCCTCTGTGTACTGAAAGGTTTGTGAGAAATAAGATCAAATAAAAGAACTCCCTCTGGTCTCCCTGCCAAATTATCTTTCATTTAGTGTAGTTAAACAAATATTGGCATGGCTCTGTAAGATTTAACCTTTTTGAAAATGTGCACTGTGAGTTTATCTATCCTTTGTTTGAAAAAGAATAGTGCTTTTGTAGTCATGGTTTTGCCTCTCTGAGAGATTTCTACCACGCTGCCAGTCTTCATAAGAGACCTCTGATCCCATCTCTTAGGCTTCGATGGAAAACCCGGTGAACATAAAGCAGACACTCTCGAAAGTTGCCCTGTTGACTGACCAGTATTCCTGCAGTATTTGCATGCCTCTCTCAAGCAGAGACATAGCCCATAGAGCTTCCCACATGGGCTGAATCCAAATACCTCAAAAGGAACTTCATTAACCTTATTGGCAAGATCATGAAATTCAGAGGTAAACTTGGTTTCTGCACATGGCCCCGTTTCACAATAAATGAGAATTTTTCACCAGGAATACGAGATCTCAGATCCCAGCTTCGCTATAGAAAAATAAGAATGTGGCTGGAGAGATGGCCTAGCAGTTAAGAGCGCTGACCGCTCTTGCAGAGGACCCAGGTTCAATCCCCAGCACCCACATGGCGGCCAAGAACCATCTGAAACTCCAATTCCAGGAGAACTCCAGTTCCAGAGGAGTCCGAACCCTCTTCTGACCTCCGCGGCATTGCACGACACGGGTGCACAAACTTACATGCAGACAGTACATTCATACACTTACAGAAATAAATAAAATTAATTTTAAAAAAATTAAAAAATAAGAATGGTAAAACTGGAGTGATGGTGAAAGTAAATCTGATAAAAGCACATGAACCATCTGCTGCACTGTCCAGAGCTACCTGAGCAATTCATGGAGTTTTCCTGGCCCTGTGCACACATCATTCGTTTCAGCACCAGAACTGAATCTTGGGACCTATCCCTTCTCCAGTCTGAGAGGCCCCAAGGCAGAGAAGATGTGTCCTGTTACCCCAAGTGCACTGCTAGCTGCCTCAAGCTTCCCACAACCTTCACTCCGTCCAGTTCAAGATCTCAAACTGAAGAAGAATCTCTGTTGACACCATGGATGCTTGACCCCACAGGACTGAGGGCCTTGTGAACTACTTCTGAGCCATAGCTTCCTACTGTCCAGAGTTCTGTGACCCACAGAAGAGTCAAGAAGGTGCCTGATTTTGTTTTCTCATTATTGTGACAAAAACAACATAAAGAAGGAGAAGTTCATTTTGACTGTTGTAGGTGGAGGCAGGCCGCTCGTGGCTGCTGTCTTAAATTGCCTGCCTGTCCTTGGCACCTGACCCTGCCCCCTAGGTGAGAAAGGCTCATAATACACCTTGAGAGCTCATGATATTTACAGAGTATTAGGCACGGGGTCTGGGAGTGAGCCCTGAGAGATGACATCATAACATCATACTGTGTACATAAGGGAGGTGTGGTATACAGTGAACGGATTCTTCATTGCCACCACACGAGAGTCCCTGGTCAATTAATGAGTGATTTAGGTGCTGGCTAATTGTGGATCTATCAATTGGGGTTCAGCTAGCTGAATCGCTTAAGGGAACAGTACTCCCTAAGCCAGAGGCAAAGCTCTAAGGATAATCAATCCTTTATCTATATAGCAAGGGTCTTGAACAAGGAGTAACCAGCTTTAACAGCGTGAGGTCTGTGAAGTCACCAGCCTCACAGCCCATGGGCTGCAGAATAACCAATTTTATAGTCATCCGCTGGTGCTGAAAGGTCACCAGCCTTTCAGAATAGCTACCAGCTTTGTTGGCAGTATTAATCACCTACTGGGTGGGCAACCACCCCACACACACATCACCAGCAGCACTGGAAAACTGGCACCTCCATCAGAGATGACCCCACACAGACTGTGGTTTGAGGGTACACTCCATCATGGCAGGGACTTGAGGAAGCTGATCACAGTGCACCCACAGTCAGGACACACAGAGGAATGAATGTCAGTCCAGGACCCTAGTCCATGGGCTTGAACTGCACACACTCAGGGTGGATCTTTCTTCTTCAGTTAACCTCCCTGGAAATCCCCTCACCAACACTCCAATAGGTGTGTCTCCTAGAAGATCGCACATCCATTCTAGCCAGCAATGAAGATTAACCATCCCATTCACTAACCGGGTTCGTCTGACCTAAAGGACACTTGGCTTCATCCCCTGAGCATGCCAGGCTCCTTATCAAGCCTTTAGTCAAATGATTTCCCACTATTAGGTCCCCAAGGAGCATCTCCTATTGTAGCCCCATCAACTCCCCTCCAGGTGTCCGTGAAAGTGGCATGTCCTCGAGACTTCCGGTCTCAGTTGGAACACTTGTCACACATCTGTATTCTACCTTGTTCTTTTATGTAACTATGAACTTGAGTGTTTCAGTTTGTCAAAAAAGTGGTTCATGATCAGGGCAGGAAAGGTGGCTCATCAGTTAACAGAAATGACTTCTCTGCAGAGGACCAGGGTTGGATTGCCAGCACTCACACGGCAGCCAATGACTGTCTGTAACTCCAGTTCCAGGGGGATCTAACACCCTCTTCTGATTTCCACTGGCATTGCATGACACAGGTGCACTTACACACATGCAGGCGATACCCTCATACACATAAAATAAAAATAATAAATAAAAGTAGCTCATAGGACTATAGGATTCTTCTTCTATAAGCTACATAGAGTAGTTCAGATCAAATTCATAGAAAGTAAAATGTAAGGTACCAGGAGTAGATGCTGGAGGGAGGAGGTAACTTACTAATGGGGACTTTATTTGATAGAGACTTATTATTTTTAAGTTATTTATTTTTTATGTGTATGAATGTACTGCCTGCATGTAGGCTTGTGCACCTGTGTTGTGCAATGCCGCAGAGGTCAGAAGAGGGCATCAGATTCCCCTGGAACTGGAGTTAAAGATGGTTCTCAGCTACCATATGGGTGCTGGGGATTGAACCTGGGTCCTCTGCAAGAGCAGTCAGTGCTCTTAACCACTAGGCCATCTCTCCAGCCTCATTATTTAATGGGGACAGACTTACAGTTTGAAGCATGAAAGGGTTCTGACTGTCAGTGGGCATTGATGACGGTAGCACAACACTATCCATATATTTGATGTCATTAAAATAAGACTGCAGTTATTAAATTTGCAGATTTGGATGATTCATAGAATCAAACCCAGGCCTGTGCATGCCAGGCAGGTGCTGTGGTGCCGACTCAGTCACATCTCCAGCCCTACTCCCATTCTCTTTACAGTATTTTATTAGATTATGCTGTGCAGCAGTTTCTTCTGAGATACTCACCTTCCGTCTTGGACAGAAGCTGAGCAAACAGCAGGGTGTTCTAAGGGTTGGGGTGAAAGCTTCCATCCTGCAGAGAAGTGCCTAGAGCTCAAAAGCTTCAGGACATCCCTGAAACTAAGCAGATTCATAGGCACCTCCCTCTCAGGGGCTGGAAGTTGCTATCATACCAGCCAAGGTGCCTGGAAGGGGCAGAGACCAGTGGAACTGTCAGGAAGACTCAGCCCAACTGAGCTATCAGGAAAGGACACTCTCCAAACTGCTGAGCTGCCGGCAGGCTGTGCAGTGCACTTTAAATTTCCCACTTTTGTGTGCTGTAACCCAGGCTGGCCTTGAACTCACAGAGATCCACCTGCCTCTGCCTCCCAAGTGCTAGGATTAAAGGTGTGCACCACCACATCCAGCTTTGTGTGTGTTTTTGAGACAAGGTCTCCCTGTAGCCCCAGCTGGCCTGCAATTCACTACATAGAAGAGGCTGGCTTTGAACTCACAGAGATCTGCTTGCCTCTGCCTCCCAAGTGCCGGGATTAAAGGCATGTCCCCATGCCCAGCAGGAGAGTGATCTTTTACTAAACTGTTTTGTGATTTTGTTCCTGGGGAGGCAGGAAAAAAATGTCTACTCACCCAGATAGAGAAATAAGCAACAGACAAAAGTAAGGACACTGTCATTGTTTAACTTGTAGGACCAATGAGTTTTATAGGAATATGGGTGAGGGGTTACTTACAAGGAGCAAAAGTGACTCAAAGAGTGAGTTCCAGGCCAGCTGAGACTAAAGGGAGACCCTGTCTCAAAAACACTAAAAAAAAAAGACAAAAAAAAAAAATCACTCACTCTCCTTACTAGACCGTCATCCCTACAAGATGGAAACAATAATGTCAGGTTTTAAAAAGAAAAGAAAATTGTTCAAATATATTAATTATGTAACTAAGAAATAGATCTTTGATGACTTGAGCACAAAACACATTGACTGAAGCCAACTTAGAGAGAAAATAATTAATCGTTCCTGTCCTCCTGCCTTCTTCGCCATGACAGACTGCCGCCTCAGACTTGGAGCCAGAATAAACCCTTACTTAGTTAAATATCCTTTGTCAGATATTTTGTCACAGAAATGAGAAATGTAACTGATACAGACTGTAGTCCCAAGTGCACTCTCTCTCTTCCCATCCGTGTTATCCCTACTAGTAGACTCACAAACTGAAGGAAGTCTTGCCGTGATATAGCCAACATCTGCAGAACAAGAACTCTCAGTATAGATGGTGTATTGGTACATTTCTATTGCTGTGTTAAAACACCATGCCCAAGGCAACTTACAGAAGGAAGACTTGTTAGGCTTAGAGTCACAAGGGGAAGAACTCGTCATGCCAGTGGTGGCCAGAGCGGAAAGATACACATTCACGTCTTTAATCGGGCACAGAAAGCAGAGCGCTGGAGCTAAGCATGGCTATATCCCCTCAAACCTGCCCCCAAGACACGTTTCCTCCAGCACCACTGCATTCCTGAAAGGTTCCATGATCCTCCCCAAACAGTGCCAGAAACAGGAGACCAGTGTTTAAATACCTGAAACCTATGGGGAACATCCTTGTTCAAGTCGTCACAGATGGACATCTCTAGCTCCTTGTTCCCTTCCTCCCCTGTAGTTATTATAATTGCGTGAGAGAAATGAGTTTCTCACCTCTGGCCATCCTGTGTCTACATTTTTCAAGCATCCCCTGTGTCCCATGGATTTGCTAGTTATTTTAATCGAATGATAAGGGATAAGGATATGAATTAATTTTATAGCCAGTTAGGACCAAAGTGTGGGTTATACAGGAAAGTGAGTCTTTTTAGTGTGAATTTATGATCCACTCTGGACCCATAACTTATAACAGGACTAGTAACCTTCACTGAGCAGACTTTCTTAGAAATCTCTAGTGCTCCAAACAGGATTTTCTTTGACATTTACGGTAAGCAAGAAGGAAATGGGTTAGACATGAGCTCAGAACCACATTCACACGGAGAGATTCAGACCCTGCCCTTCAGGAGTCACTGTAGAACTCTGGAATTCATTTGTCTCTCAGTTCCCTGTATCTATCAAAGAATCAGGTAAAAATCTGGCTGGCCTCAGCTATCTCCAAAGAAAATGAATTCAGGCTCCAAGAGAGCACATTTTGTTTGTTCTCTTCACATTAATGATCAAAGTGGGAACTAAAGTGTACACATAGAAAAGTAAGAAAGGGGCTGAGAGATAGCTTTGTCAGGAAAGCACTGGAGACCTGTGTTTGATCTCCTGTGGTCTTGGCACATTATTTTCAGACACCTGCTTCATCCAATCCAAGATAAACACTTGAGAGGAAAATCTCAAGAAAGTCATTTGTTTCACTCTTGCTTATCAGCTTGATTGACTTGAGAGACCCCTAGGAGTTTAGCAAAGTACACCTCTAAGTGTGTCCATGAAGGTGCTTCCAGACATAATGAGGTCATGAGGCCTGGAGCCTAACAAATGGCTTGGCTTAATTGATTGATGGATTCAAAATCTGAATAAAGTATTTGAAGATGGAGGGTCCACGCCTTCAAAGGTATGTCTTGGCCCCAGTCCCTTCTCTTTGCCTCCTGGATACCAGGAGTTCAAAGTTTGTACTCCTGTCCCCACAGTCTCAGCACAGCTCCAGAAACAACGAAGCCCACCAACAATGGCTGTAAGCTCTGAAACCGTGAGCCACAATAAGTCGTTTTTCATTCAAGTTGTTTTTCTCAGATGTTTGTCACAGCAATGAAAATTATAACTAAGACAGGACAGGACTTTTTGCAAGGGCTCTCAGCACTGGGAGCCTGTTCCCCACCTTCTTCACACCCTTACTTCACCATCAACACCCCCCACCCCCATCAACAAAGTAGGAATCTCATTCACAATGGGAAGTATCTTAGCCTCCATGCAGACATTCTGATAAATATTGACTATGAGGATAAATAAAAGCTAACTTCCTGCTTTAAAGTTTTTCAACATATATGATAATTTCATTACAGTTGGAAGTTTGGGATATATTCTAAATGTATGTATGTTCCATAACATCTAAATGCTAAAGGCATTTATGTATGTAAATTAAAACTGAACCATTCAAAGGACGAGCTACATTAGCATGATTGGCTACCAATCCCTTGTCATTAACACCATTTGGTGTTCAGGACCAATGATTTAAGTGCATGCTTCTTAGTTTATATGTTGCATTATAAATAAGGCTCAAAAAGAAAACTATAAGTGCTGAAAGGCATAACCCACTTGAGTTTCTTTCATCAAGGAGAGACACTTTGGATTGAATTAATAGATCTGCTTCCCAGGACACCTCATCAAAATATAGGCCAAATCCATCTCAAGGTTTGAGTTTGAGGAAATGGCTCTCGGGACATTGGAAAATTCCAGGCAGTAGACTTATGTCCCCTGACTATGGACAAAGTTTTCTCCTCTGGCTTCTGGCCAAGGATCAGTTTTATGTAAGAAATCAAAGAAACACGGTATTTAGCAATATTTCCTAAAATAGAAGCACATATATTATGTGTATTTTTCAAGTGGTTCAGAAAAATTGATATAGCCATGGCCATCGTTGGCATAGCACTGAGCCCAGATTTGGCATAGCATGGACAGAAGAGATGCCAGTTATTTGTGTGTCCAGTGTAAATTCTGTGGCCACTGCAAGCTGGATGGAAATAAGAGGCATCTGTCCCTGTCTGCAAAGTCATGTCCCTTTTGTAAATATCTTCTATCCTTGGATTAAGAACGTGAAACATCCAGCTAATCTAGCATCGTGGGAGGTCTGTGTCCTTGTTGATTCTTGTGCTAATAAGTAGGCAAACAGAAAAATTGAAAAATCTGCTTCAAAAGTCAGGAAAAGCAACCTATGATAAAATTGCTTCTGAGAAACATTAAATCTTTTGATGTTTTTTAAGAAACAATAAACTAGAGCCAGGGGTGTTGGCTGCAGAACTGTAATCCTGAGACTCAAGAAGCTGAGGTAGGACGGCCCAGAGTTTGAGTCTAGATTGGGATATAAACTGAGAGAGTTTCTTAAATAAATAATAATTAATAAATTAATAATTAATAAATCACAAAAGAAAAATAATAGAATAATTAATGATATATTAAATAGTCAAAAGAGATTGTTCTCTATAACCACCAATGAAGAAGTAGGCTATTTGATGGTCAAAATGGTTGGGACCAGACAGATGGCTTGGTGGGTGTCCTGGTTACTTCCTGTTGCTGTAATAAAAACACTGACTAAAACCAACTTCAAGAGGAAAGGGTTGATTTTATCTTACATCTTCCAGGTCACAGTTCATCACTGAGGGAGCGCAAAGTAGGAGCTCAGAGCAGGAGGAACCTGGAGGCAGTAAGTATCTGGAGCACAGGCCATAGGGGAATGCTGCTTACTGGCTTGCTCCCCTGGCCCATGCTCAGCCCGTTTTCTTATACAATACAGACCCACCTGCCCAGGGGTGGTACTGCCCACAATGGTCTGGGCCCTCCCACATCACTCAACATTCACAAGAATGCCCCCATAGACATGGCCACAGGTCAGTCCAATGGAGGAAACTCATTTGAGGTTCCCTGTAACCAGGTACATCAAGTTGACAAATAAACTCTCCAGCACAGTGGATAAGGACAATTGCTATACAGCCTGATGACTGGAGATCAATGTTCAGGACCTGCATATTAGAAGGAGAGAACTGACTCTTACAAGTTGTTCTCTGTCCTCCACACTTGTACACATACAATTGGTAATTAAAACTATTTAAGAAAAAACGCATAGTCGAGCCAGGTAAAGGATGCTGTTCTTTTCCATGTCTTTAAAATAAATTTCTTGCCGGGCATGGTGGCGCACGCCTTTAATCCTAGCACTTGGGAAGCAGAGGCAGGCGGATCTTTGTGAGTTCAAGGCCAGCCTGGTCTACAGAGTGAGTTCCAGGACAGCTGGGACTACAGGGAGACCCTGTCTCGAAAAGACTAAATAAATAAATAAATAAATAAATAAATAAATAAATAAATAAATTTCCTACTCTTTCACCAAGGGAAGTTTGGCTGGAAATGCTTGACCAGATAGGACTTAACATGTATGACAGAACACCCGAAACCCAGTGGGGTGGCTATGAGGAAAGAGGGGGTGTAAATTTGATTGAGATGTATTATATGAAATGCACAAAAACTCAATAAAAAATTTTTGTCAGTCAAAAACTAAATTAAATTTAAAACTTTCTAATGATTATTTCTTCCCTATTCAAATATATTTTTAATATAGAGGATTTATAAATTCTGATATCTAATGTCATTTGAGGAAAATCAAATTTCTGTTTGTTTACTTTGGAAGAGCAGAAGTATTCAAATTATTTCATTGGACTTGATGAAAAGTGAGATAATTGAGTTCAGAGACCTTGATTCCAATTTTAGCTAACTGACTTCTAGCACTTCTCTGTTATTTTGGAGGTTGTTTGTAAGTGAAGAAATCAAGAAACAAAATCACCAGTAGCATGGAAAAATGAAGATAGCCGAGTACAAAGATTAATGGGATAATTAATAAATGGAAGGACAGGTGCATGGGTGGTTAGGTAAGTGGCCATGTGGTACTTGGACAGAAATGCCTGTTCACTTCAGAGAGAGCACCGACAGACTAAAGAATTCTTTCCATCCAAGTCTAGCTTAGTGAATAATCAGTTTATTGGGGTCGTTCACAGGAGCCTGGGAGAGGAGTTGCTTACCAGATTAGGTAACTCTTATCACTCAAGTGTCTCACTTCAACATTGATGACAACTCAGCAAAGCTACATTGCTAGAGCTCTCCCCTCACTTAACCATCTACCTTCTAGGTACTCCGTCTGCCACCACCCCAGATTATGTATGGCTTGTGGGCAAGAGAGGTGGGAAGACTGGAATCTCAGGTGAGTTTCTGGCTGCCCTATGCCTCTGATTCCAAGAAGGTAACGTTAGCAGGCCTGTTTGTCATCACTACATGTCTAGTCACCACTGCATTGCCTTCCTTATTTCATAGCTATGACAGTGGGATATTCAGTAGGCAATAGAAGCAATCGCTAATACAGAGGGGCAGATGGTCAGGTCAAGAGAAAGTGCTTGTACTACGACCATGGACAGGTGGATAGACAGACAGACAACGATGATGATGATGATGATGATGATGATGATGATAGAGAGATGACAGAGATAGAGAAACAGATAGATGGTGGGTAGATGGGAGACATTAACAATATTAAACCCTTAAATTCACATTTTCTATGGGGCTTGATGCTCTGTTTTCATAAAGAACAATATTTCTTCAAATAAAAGTTACAAGCCTTCAATATCAGGTTAAGTACCAAGTGTGAAAAGCTATTATTGTTAATTATAAGCTGATACAAAAAAGAAGCTATATTAGTACCCATCTTTTAAAAAATAGCTTTAAGCCAGGCGTGGTGGCACACCCCTTTAATCCTAGCACTTGGGAGGCAGAGGCAGGCAGGCAGATCTTTGTGAGTTCAAGGCCAGTCTGGTCTACAGAGTGAGTTCCAGACAGCTATGGCTACAGGAAAACCCTGACTCAAAAAGACCAAAAAAAAAAAAGTTTTAAAAATACAGCTGTTTTTTTAATTTATTTATTTATTTATTTATTTATTTATTTTTATGTGTATGAATGTACTGTCTGCATGTAGGTCTGCGCATGCACCCCTGTCGGACAATGCCGTGGAGGTCAGAAGAGGGTGTCAGATTCCCCTGGAACTGGAGTTCTCCTGTAATTGGAGTTATGGACGGTTCTCAGTGGCCATGTGGGTGCTGGGGATAGAAACTGGGTCCTCTGCAAGAGCAGTCAGCGCTCTTAACCGCTAGGCCATCTCTCCAGCCCCAAATAAAGCTGTTTTTAATCCAGTTGTCGTTGATGTGTACATTTTTGGTCTGAAAAATCACTACACATATGTTCATCATTAGTTCACTTTCAGAGTTTTTGACCATACCCATTTAGTAAGGAGTAGTTTATAAACATTCTTATGGAAATGAGAAATGTTTCCAGTCATATTGGGAGGGTTAAGTCTCTAATATATCATCTACAATTCCCATGACTAAGCGCAACCTAAGGAAATGCATGAGAAAACTGTATTCGTAAGGAGACTTGCCAATAATTAGAGAATTCCAGTAATGATTTGGATACTTAAAGGGTCTAAGTTTCTTTAACGCAAATAGAACTAAAGTGAATCTTTAGAAGGGAAAAAAGAAAAGCACACCCTTTTCTAGCACTTGGGGGCTGAAGCAGGAAGCTTAATATAAATTCAAGACCAGCATAGTGTACATACTGAGTTCCAGGCCAGCATGGACTACAGAGTGTGACCCTGTCTCAAATAAAGAAAAGAAGTGGACTAGATAAATAGCTCAGAGGTTAACCCAACTTACTGCTCTTGCAGAGGATCCTGCAAGGTTTGGTTCCCAACACCCACATGGCAGCTCATAACTACCTCCCATTCCAGAGGATCCAACAGCTACTTCTGACCTCCCCAAGCTCCTACACACACTTGCTGCATATAAACTCACAGAGGCACACCCATATACACATACACTCACAGAGGCACACCCATATACACATAAACTCACAGAGGCACACCCATATACACATAAACTCACAGAGGCACACCCATATACACATAAACTCACAGAGGCACACCCATATACACATAAAGTTTTAAAAACAAAAACATTTTTAAAGAACTAAGTGTATTGCTCTTGCAGAGGACACAAAATTAGTTTCTTGGATCCACATCAGGCAGGTCACAGCTGCTTGTATATCCAGCTCCAAAGGATCTGATACTGTCTTCTGGCCTCCATGGACACCTGCACACACATGTGCACCTTCCCATACATGGAGATATATATATATAATTAAAAATAAATCTCAAAAAAAGAATAAAAGTAAAAAAACAAGAATGAAAAGATCAATTTAGTTTCTGCACTTAAGATGTCTACTTCTTAGAATTTGAAGTGATTCATTTTGTAAACTTTTGTAAATATTCATAGCATAAAAATCTCTGGATTTACAAAATATTAAATTTCAGTAAGACAGAGATCAAAGTGTTATTATTAGAAATATTACCTAAGCCCCAGTTGAGATATGAGGAAAACAAGCAAAGTAAGATGGGTTAGCAGGGATGTGGATTTTGCAGGTGACTTTGGCAAAGATAGGCTGCCTGTGCCCCATGAAGTATATAGAAATTTGGACTGTTGTTGCATTGGTCAGTTTTATGTGGTTCTGTAGTTGTTGTTGTCCAAACAGGTGCCTTTAGTCTCTGGGAAATGGGACTGGAATTACAGAAGCTGGCAGTCAACAGACTGAGAGATCGCTATGAAAAATCAGCAGAAAGAACGAATGTCAGCAGACTGTAGAAGCCACAGAGGTTGGTGCCAACATTGTGCAGTTGCTGTCGTGTTCAGCAGAAACCGATTAAAACTCATCCCGCCTCCCAGTCAGCCATTCCCGTTTCTGATTTAGTAGGTGACTACTAGAGAAATGACTAACTTCTCCCAAACATCCAAATGGTACCACCCATTCTGAAGAACTACTACATCCCTCATAACTTGAAGTTTGGCAGAGAGAGCCAGGGAAGCCTGTGAGCATCACAATCAAATCCCAGAGATGCTTCTGAGGAGAAAATTCAACTTGAAGAATGGGAGAGAAGACCTGGGTAGCCTGCCTTATTTGGAAATAAAAGAAACGAGAGAAAGAAAAGGTGATTACAAAAGCTGTAGATGCTTTCAAGAATAAAGATGCAATCCATTTGGAGGGTGAAATGATGACGTTTATTTCCTAGCATTTCCTCCTCCAATTATAGAAACTTCCAAGTGCCTAAAGCAGTAGAGTTAAGAGAAGTGAAAATCAGCCGGGCGTGGTGGCGCATGCTTTTAATTCTAGCACTTGGGAGACAGAGGCAGGCGGATCTTTGTGAGTTCAAGGCCAGCCTGGTCTACAGAGTGAGTTCCAGGACAGCTGGGGCTACAGAGAGACATTGTCTCAAAAAGACACACACAAAAGAAAAGAAGTGAAAATCATTGTTGAATCTCTGGGCTGGCTTTCAGCTGCTGCTCTGATTTGGCTTCTATTCCTGTGATAAGCACTATGAACAAAAGCATCTTAGGAGAGGAAGGCATTTATTTGGCCTGTACTTCCAGGGAGATCAGGAAAAGAACTCAAGGCAGGAACCTGGCAGCAGGCACCGTACAGGAACACTGCTTGCTGGGTTGCTATCCAGCTCACTCACTGGCTCATACTGAGCTAACTTTCTTTTTTTTTTTTTTTTTTTTTTTTNGCTCCCCAACTGTAAATTGGAGACAACTATTGTAGAGGTAATCTCTTATAAAACCGGTAAAACTGCTTTCTTTAATTGACTACTAGACATGGGAACTGTGGAAGGGATTACTCTCTGTTCAGAACCAAATATAATACTAAAGTCCTAGGGCTATGCACTCAGGCAAAATATATTAATACAGGAGCTCTGACATCAGCAATGGATTGTTCTACCAGGTGGATGTTGGCCAGGGGATCCAAGGCCCCACAAAAGGTAAGGGCTCCTTGCCTCTAAGTTGGGATACCTACAGGAGGAGAGGCAATAAGACCCTGCTGCCGAAGACCTGACGTTAACATGGGAGGGATGTATTGAGACCACACATGCAAGTGTACAGATGGCCTCTGGAATGCCAGAGAGTGTTACCAAAGGCCACTAAACCAATAAAGCAAATATGGGTCTCCCTGAGTCAAGCAAGACTCCACCGTCAGCACCAGATACACCTCACCTGCCTGGAAATACTGTGCAGCAGAGGCAGCCATGTGCCTGTATATCCCAAATCTAATTGGCTATTGGCTCTCCCCTTGGAGAAATAACCCATGGCTGATGCCACAAGCTTACATCCTCTACAGGTTAGATGTTATAAGCCACAGTAAGAGCTAACTTTCATATACAGCCTGAGCCCATCCACTTAGGGATGGCATTGCCCACAGGGAGCTTACACCCCACTGTATCAGTCATCACTCAAGACAGTCTGTCACAGACATATACACAGGACAATCTAATCTGGGGGAATTCCTCAGCTGAGGTCCCTTCTTCCCAGCAACTCAGGTTGTATCAGGTTGATAATAAAAACTAACTAGCACAGTTGCATTTCCACAACTGTTATGCGATTATAAGATTATTTATATTGTTTAGAGCTCTTTCTTGGTCCTGATGGTGCTGGATAGAACGAAAGCTCAGAATGACCACCAGAAGCTGCTATAGATGCCCAGGTTCCAGCTCTGTGCTCCTTGGAAAGCTCCAATGTCCACAAACATCACTTGTATACATACAATCCCATTGTATGTTCTACATTTTCTTCATCCATCTATGAAACAGAGGTGTCTACTCTCTGTTCAAAGACTTGGGGATGAGTCAAATGAGTCAGGAACATTGGTAAACTTTGCAACTCTGAGTACAGCACTGAGTTAATACAAAGTTTGTGATTATTATTTCCTGTCCACAGATATTTTCACAAAATTCTGGTTCTCTTCATTAACTCTGTTGGCCTGAGCACTTGACATTTGAACCATCAATGCTTACCCAGCTTGAAGCAGAAGGCTTTGTGCTCAAATTTTATCACTCCAGTGGGCATGCCAGGATCAAACCAAATATGAGACTCAAAGCCCTTTGTGAATGATATTAAAAAATAATAAAATGTCCAGAGACACAGCACAATTTAATTCTTTGTCTCCATTTGAGACTCAGACATTCTGTCTTAAATAATGTTATGTATCATGCATTACACTATCATTTAAATTGTTGGCTTAAGTTCATAAAAACCACTGACCAAAACCATCTTAGGGAGGAAATAGTTTATTTGGCTTACAGTATAGTTGATGATGATCATAGGAAGCCAAGGCAGGAAGCTGGGGCACAGACCATGGAAGAATGCTGCTTACTGGCTTGCTCCTCTGACCGGTGCTTGGCCCGCTTGCTTTATACAACACAGGACCACCTGCCCAAGGATGACTCCGCCCACAGTGGGCTGGGCCCTCCCATGTCACTCAACAATCAAGATATGCCCATAGGCCAATCCCATGGAGATAGTTTCTCAGTTGAGGTTTGCTCTAACCAGATGTATCAAGTTAACAACTAAAGCTATCCAGCACCATTCATAACATCAAATCCATTAACTCTTCTAATGAAACCTTCACAAATAGTACCAACCTTAGATCTCTAACAAGGTGGTAGTTGCTCTGGTAGCTTCAGAAGCTCCGTCAATCATTCAGTTACCATTGCTTACTCTCTAAACCCCAATAGCTATATGTGGTATAGATTGACCTGTGCAGAAGTCATCTCTAGCACCATCTATTCATTGCAAAAAAATTGCTTCATATAGATAACGTCTTAAGAACGCCATGCATTTGCCCACACCACCCTCCCTAGTTCCTCCTTTTGGCGTCTTCTCTCCTCCCTCTTTTTTTTTAAGAAATTTTTTATTTTTTATTATTTTTTATGTGTATGAGTGTACTGTCTGCATGTAGGTTGGTGCACCTGTGTTGTGCAATGCCACAGAGGTCAGAAGAGGGCTTTGGACTCCCCTAGAACTGGAGATAAAGATGGTTCTTAGCCACCATGTGGGTGCGGGGAATCGAACCCAGGTTCTCTGCAAGAGCAGTTGGCACTCTTAACCACTAGGCCATCTCTCCAACCCCCATCTCCTCCCTCTTATGCTTGATTCCTGTACTTTATTTTCTGTTTTCATGTCACACACACACACACACACACACACACACACACACACATATATATATATATATATATATATATATATGTTATAATTTTACACATATATAAGGGAGCCTACGACCGCAAATGAAAGAAAAGATATAATATTTGTAATTCTGTAACTGGGTTAATATGATCATCTCGAGTTACATCCATTTTCCAGAAAATAGCATATCTTCTTTATGGCTGAATAATACTCCATTGTTTACATATAACGCATATTCTTTGTCCATTTACCTGTTGAGCAGCTAGGCTGGTTCTCTAATGTAGCTATTGAGAGCATCACTGCTATAAACATGTGTGACTATCTCTCAGTATATTGCCTTAGAACCCTCAAGTATTTACCCAGAAGTAGTATAGCTGGGTCACATGGGTAGTTTTATGTTTAGTTTTTTGCAGAAGCATCATACTAATTCTGGGAAAATATATTAACTGAAAATAAAACTGGAAAGAAAGAATCCAACCACACTTTCTAATTAAAATTTTACAGCAAACATTTAGCTAAAAATTATACCAGTGTTTGGGGAAGTTAAATCTACCCAGTAATTGTGAGTTGTCTGGTAGACTTCCCAACCCATGGACCACTTTGCCTCTAAGAACTGCCCGTTTTCACCGTCCAGATCCCTCAAGTTTCATCCCATGCCTTGAACATTACATGACACTCTATTTTTTCTATGAATAAAAGTCATGAAAATGGATATCTGTTAAGCTAGATTCTTCCTTACAAAATATTTTTATTTCTGAGACATTTCAGACCAAACATTCCATTTTACATAGCTGGAACTAAGCCAGATTTACTGTTTTAAAGAAGTTACGTTGAATCATGCAACCAAGTCAATGCCAGCTTCCACCACCATCACCTTACTATGCATAACAGTGTCCTTTACAAGTTTTATAACTGAAAACACATATTTTAGTGAAGTATTTTATTTCAGGGCTCAGCTATAGAGAGGTGAAAAAGCAAATAAGGTAGCTTTAGTCCTCTCACTAGACCCTAATTTTTTAAATTTTATTTATTTTTGTATGTGTATGAGTGTACTGTCTGCATGTAGGTTTGTGCACCTGTGTTGTGCAATGCTGCGGAGGTCAGAAGAGGGTGTTAAATCCCGCTGGAACTGGAGTTCTCCTGGAATTGGAGTTACAGACAGTGCTTAGCCATCAAGTGGATGCTGGGGATCGAACCCGGGTCCTCGGTAAGAGCGGTCGGTGCTCTTAACTGCTGGGCTATCTCTCCAGCCCCTAGACCCTAATTTTTAAACTCAACACTGAATCTTGGGAAGTGAAACAGTTTTCAATGTCCCTAAATTAGGATTTCAGTAGTTAGATCTCTGAGTCCAAGGGCCACGCCTTCCCTTGTCATTTTTTTCCAAGATTCTTGGTTACTATGAAAACAACCAGATTTCCTTGCCGATCCCAGAGCAGAAACCACAGCACAAGGCAATCTGAGTCACAGCTCCATTAAATATTCTCCAGATTGCTAGTTACTCACTGGGGAAAAAAATCAGGGAGAACAGATCTTTGCAAACTGCCCTAATCACAGGCTCATGTCAAGCAAAGATATTGTGAAATGAGTTCTCTCTTAAAGAAAGAATAGATTTACAGCACATCACTGGAGTGGATATACTTAAAAATTACAATTTAACCTTGTAAAAAGAAAAACAGAGTGTAAAGCCAAAAGGTCATCCACTCACCAATACAGGCACTCAGTCACGGAACATAACAGGAGGACAATGAATCTCATGTTAACTCCCTCTCGCTCCTGGCTTGCCCTCCCCATCTCGGCTCTGTTGTCTCCTTCAGTTTATCTAGGATAGAAATTCCCAAGACTCCATGCCTCCTTACTAGAAAAATGCTCAATGGATTAAAACCAAAAACACCGATCATGCTTTTACCATTGAAAACACAACTTATATTAGAGGATAAACTGTTTAGCTGACGGAAAAGAGATGAGGCTGAGGAGATTGCTCAGTTGGTTGGCATGAGTTGCATGCATGAGTACCTAAGTTCAATACCCAGAATGACGGCATACACATGCGATGTCAGCAAGGGGGAAGTAGACACAGAGGGGTCCCGGAGATTCACTGAAGCCAGCCATCCCAGCATAATATACAAACCCAGGTCCCTGTGGGAAGTCTCATCTCAAAAACCACTGATTGATCCCTGAGGTTCATCTCTACCCTACACACACATATGTGCACACGCACACACACACACACACACACACACACACACACCTGCAGCTATACACAGAAATGAAGAAGAGGAGGAAAGAAGGAAAGAACAAAAGGAAGAAAGGAAGGAACTCAGTTAACAGAAAAATATCCTTGTGATATTTTAAAAGGTAATTGAATAAGTAATATAAATCTAAATATGCTTATCTGGCAAGATTTTATGAATTTGTGATTCAATACAGTCTTGATTTTAGGGAAAATTCAGTGCGGGACCACGTTTAGTTGTTGCTTCAGTAGCTTTCAAGGTCTATTCATTAAACCTCATACTGTGATCCAATAAAGAGACACACACACACAATCGAGTAGACTGTGTCCTGTGTGCTTCTTTCTGTAGTCACACGGAAACCCTCCTTCCTCTAGTTCTGGCTCCTCCCCTTCCTTCCTTTTCTTCTTTCCTCCCCCTTCCTCCTGCTTCCCCCTCCTTGTTCTCCCCCTCCTTCTGTCTTCTTCCCTCTTCCCCAGTGCTCACAGATGCCCACAGCAGTGATGTCATGGACCTAATGTAAGATGACTCACGATTTGAAATACCATTCTCAGGATGACAATATGACCCAAAGGAGACTGTGGTGATGCAATTAGCTGCTACTGGTGGTCTGCGTACCAGATATAAGCTGCATGGACCCTCTGAAATAGGGGTCTAAACTACAGAAATATTCAGTTCAAGTGGGGAGTTCACTGGAAATGGAAGGAGGAAGAGGATGAAGACGATGATGATGATGATGATGATGATGATGACAAAGAGGAGGAGGAGGAGGAGGAGGAGGAGGAAGAGGAAGAGACTTGTATGTGCTATCCAGGGACTTATATATGATATTTAGGAACTTGTCATGGACTCTACCACTGAGCTGCACCCCAGCCTCATGTACTCTTGATCAGAATGAAAACCCTTTGGTACAATTTGCAGCTTATACAACGATGTAATGAATGTGGAGGGTGGCACATTCAGATGCACACATTGAGCTCACTGAGAATGAAGACTGGAAAACATAAACGGTGTTCACCTTCGTAAAGACCTGGTCTAGGAACTAGTTTAGTACTGAGCGATTTCGACCTGTGATGTGAACTCTTCGGTCATGTAAATGCCAGTTCCCGTCTTGTGCAAACTTTAAGTCAAGGACTGATTGTGAAACTGACCCCAGCAGCAGCAGCTACATCCAGTCTGTCTGTCTGTCTGTCTGTCTGTCTGTCTGTTCTTCTGATCCTCAGAGAGAAGAGAAACCCAGAGCAGAGCTGCCTGGAAAACATGCACTCACTTTGGGAGGTCGCTCCTTAAAAAAAAAAAAAAAAAAATGACATTGTGGCTTCTTTTGTTCAGGCAGGCTACAGGATTCAGGGCTCTGAACTTTGTTTATTGAATTTTCTGGACATCAAGATAAACAATAAGACTCTCCTTTACAGTGGAAAGGTCAAATGGTGATGACATCATTGAAATACTCAATGAATAACCCATCACTGCTCATAAAACTTTTCTGCTGTTCTCTCTCTCTCTCTCTCTCTCTCTCTCTCTCTCTCTCTCTCTCTCTCTTTCTCTCTCTCTGAATTGAAATGTAAGTGATCAACCCAGGGTTTTTTGTATATGTGTTAAATTAATGAATCATCTAAAATTCTTGAAAGTGGACTAGGGATGACAGAACATGTGCTTAGCATGCTTACATTTCAGGGGGCATCCCTAATACCAGACAAATAGATAACAACACTAGCATCCATCCACATCATACGTTCTACTTCACATTACTGTATTACCTCTCATGTTCCTTTGCTGTGTGTGTGCATATATGTGTGCGTGCTGTGCCGGGCAGGTATTTGGGACATCTGTGGAGGGCAGACAGCAATCTCGAGTATGGTTCTTCAGGTCCCGTCCACCTTCTTTGTGAGATGCTCTCTCACTGGCATGCAGGTCACAAATTCAGCTGGGAGTCTGCCCGTCCCTGGGTCTCCATGTCTGGGTTTACAAACCCATGTCGCCACACCTAGCATTTTCTCTGAATTGTGGGAATCAGACTCAGGTCCTTGTGCTTAGGCAGCAGTGTGGCTTCTCCTTAGCCTCTCTCCTTGTTTGTCTTATAATAGCATTTTACGCTATGAGCACCTTCTCCTGTGCCTAGAGCCTTCCGCAGAGATGAAAGCTCTCACCCCCCCCCAACCACCCGCAACGGGCAGCGTTGTGCTTTCCTCCTCACTGGGTCTCATATATGTACAAAGGATTTTTTAAAAAACAGATTAGGATGGCCTAGCGGTTAAGAGCGCCGACCGCTCTTGCAGAGGACCCGGGTTCGATCCCCAGCACCCACATGGCAGCCGAGAACCGTCTGAAGCTCCAATTCCAGGAGAACTCCAGCTCCAGGGGAATCTGAGACCCTCTTCTGACCTCCGCGGCATTGCACGACACAGGTGCACAGACCTGCATGCAGACAGTACATTCATACACATACAGAAATAAATAAAATTAATTAAAAAAAAACAGATTAGGACCTTAACTTTGGATTTCTTTTTTTTTATTATTTTTTTTTATTTTTTTTTTATGTGTATGAATGTACTGTCCACATGCAGTGCCTCGGAGGTCAGAAGAGGGCATCGGATTCCCCTGGGACTGGAGTCAAAGGAGGTTTTCAGCCACCATGTGGGTGCTGGGGATCAAACCCTGGTCCTCTGCAAGAGCAGTCAGTGCTCTTAACCACTAGGCCATCTCTCCAGCCCTGTCCAATGGTTTATTTTAAACAGGATGCCTAGCCCCTCTTCCTTCACAAAAATATTTTAATCTCTTCATCTGGCATCAAGTAAATTTTTACAACAAAAATAAACTAGCAGTTTGCTCTTGACAGTTGCTTACAAGAACAACAGCTTTTATTAATAAATGTACATCAAAAATACCAAAACTCAGCTTTAGGTTACTGCCTCTGTGGGCTCAAGACTGATGGATGTGGATCAACTGAGGTTGAAGTATTGAAAAGTGTTAAGTGGAATGATAATTTAGCACTGAGAATATAGTGAAGCCAATTGGCCCAAGTGACTACACTGTATTGCGCACCTTAGGTTAAGGTCTTGAGTCTGGAGGCTGAGCACTAAGCACACCCAGCCCCGTCTCCGCCTGTGCCATTGACATTTCATCACAACTTACTCCCAAGAGACTGAGTGTCTGTTCACCTGGGATGGGTACCAGATGCAGCCAGTTCTGCTTTCATGGACCATCAGTAGGTGCCTCAATCCTATACAGGGTCGCACGATGGAACCCTGGAGAAATCAGAATGCCCACTCAGGTGGCCTTGACTGTGCCCTTGTTCCTACTCACCAGATGCCTTTAGGGGCTTGATGATGTCTTGAAGTCCTCTCTGAGGCTCTGTGATTCCACAGCCAAGCCTTGCCTTCTCCATACTACCCCCCCCCCGTTTCATGCATCTGAGCCTAATGAAAAGACTGAATTTGGATACACATGGACTCAGATCTTCCAATGAATTACTTGTGTTGTGACATCTTCAGTCTTTAACTTGGATTTAATGATGGCTTTGTCATGTCAACTGCTTCTCAGAGGCCTTTTCATAGCTATTCCCCTGTATCTTTTAATAATTCAGGGCCCACTGGTTAGGGTGTTGGGCTTTTCTTTGGATTTCACTTGCACAGAAACTAATGAGAAAGTCCATATTCCAAAGTCCAGAGCATAGAACTCCAGTTCTTGTATGACCTCCATAGAAAGAGAAGAACATAACGTCTTTACGCAATAAAAATTATCATTTATGACTTAGTGCTTTTTAAAGACAATATCTGTCTTAAAGAAGTGGCCAACTGCCAGGCGTGGTGGCACACGCATTTAATCCTAGCACTTGGGAGGCAGAGGCAGGCAGATCTCTGTGAGTTCAAGGCCAGCCTGGTCTACATAGCGAGCTCCAGGCCAGCTGGGACTGAAGGGAGACCCTGTCTCAAAAAGACAAAAAAAATAGAAGTGGCCAACTAATAGAAATAACTGGTCCCAAACACATTTACATGATACAATTCAAACACAAATGCATCTTCAGCACATATAACAGTTAAACATGCTCACACTTGTCAGCTCCTGGTAATCTAAAGTTAGCTCTGTAACACACAATACATCTGAAGTTAAAAGTCTGTCTTCTTGAAGAGGCTAAGAGAACTAGGTCAGCTCATGTAAAAAGCTATACAAAACTAAGTGGGTGAGAATGGCCTAGTTCTGAGTGTCTCAACATACAGGATTTAAAAGGTTGAATTTTCCAGCTCCACACTGCATCAGGCTTCTTTCAGTAAAAGACCTTATTTATCATGAAAGTTGAAGAAAATGTTATTGACATTACAGCAGATTAAGGCTATTAAGAAAAGTTGCTAAAATAAACAAAGAACTCAGCGTGCAGTGAAGGTGAAATTGCTAGCAAGGCTAAGCAGAAACTGCTGAAGGGCAGGGTGAAGCCTATCATCATCTTGCTTACATCAAGCACCCTGCAGGTAATGACTTGACCAAAGTGGAGAGAGGACACAGTTGTAATCTATGGACATAGAAAGAAATAACAAGCAAGTAGCAAAACAAAAACCTCATCAGCCAGCAAAGGGTGGTGGACCAGGGCCTGTGTCCCTACATATTTGAGGAGGACTTACTTGAAAGTATGAATCTAAAGAAATAAAATAGAAAGGTTTGGGATGAAGAGAGGTATCATCAGCTGAGACCATTAACTCCTCTAGAAGAGAGCCCAAGTTCAAGTTCAAGTCCCAAAACCCACATCAGGCCACTTGCAACGAGCTCCACAGGATCCCGCACCCACGTCTGGCCTCCTCAGGCACTTGCATGTGTTTTCACATACCAACACATAGACATACACACACTCATACATGTAATTAAAAAGGCAGGCTCTGGGGCTGGAAACATGGCTCAGCAGTTAAGAGCACCAACTGCTCTTACAGAGGACCAGAGTTTGATTCCCAGCACCCATATGGCAGCTAAGAACCGTTTTTAAGCTGGGCATGGTGGCACATGCCTTTGTTCCTAGCACTTCAGCACTCCGTAGGCAGAGGCAGGCGGATCTCTCTGAATTTAAGGCCAGCCTGGTCTACAGAGTGAGTTCCAGGCAAGCTGGGGCTACAGAGAGACCCTGTCTCAAAAAGACAAAAAAAAGGGGGGGGCAGCCTTGGGAATAATCCCAAAGCTTCATGTCTGGAAAACAGAAGACTACCATGTGACACACTTCCAAGGGAGATAGGAACAAGCATCTACTCATCCCTGACCAAAGTAAGGATACCACCAAAGTCCAAATGATGAGCCTGAGTTTATTGGGATTTCTCACAGGAGTATAGTTTAGGGTGAACAGAAATGACTCAAAGACCAAAAGCCCACCCATGACGACTCACAAAATCTGGAAACCCTGAGCTCACTGAACAACTTTCAGGCAGCTGGGCTAGTCTGAGAATGTCTCTCAGTAGTCCCTTATTTATATACACTTGGGAGGAGGTGCCTAGTGGATCTGGTCAGTTTCAGTGGCTTGCCCAATTTAAAGAGCTTCCCTCAGAGATCAATGTTTGACCTCCCTTTAGAATGCCCTGACTCTAATAAGCTTCTGCGTAGGGTGGAATGTTCTATCTCTGAGGAAGTTGCTACACAATAAAGACCCAAGTCACAAAGAATTACAGGTCTCCCACAAACCTCACCTCCTCTCTTATGATGGCTTTTTCTCCAAAAAGAGATGTTACAGTATCAAACCCTTAGAGCAGCTTCAAGTTGCTGCTTGCTGGGCATCTTTCATCTGTGAGAAAGAATATTATATAGAGAACTGAACTTTCCATGATCCAAAAATTGTCTCCCTTGAGAAAAGGCGAATTTTCATGAGAAAATGGGAGCTCATTGAATTCATACATGCTCACACGTAGGCATCTGGTTCCAACCTTGCAGCTTCCTCAGGGCGAAGGGTGGAACAGGCATCAAGGGTGAAGAGTTCTAAGTCTAGGAACTGAGACATTTGGGATCCTGTAGACAAAACTCTCTCTTTGGGATACATGATTCCTATCTTTATTCAAAGTAGTGTGCACAAATCCCGGCATGCTCATTGTAGGAAATTCATTCTTCAACTCTGATTTTCACACATTTCCCTCCTAAGGTAGGGACACCAGTCTTTGCCATGAACTGCATTCATCTGTGAGCAACTGAGATGTTGCACCAACCTCTTGGGACCAGGGAGATCAGTTACACTTGTGTGGATTCATTGGATGGCATTAGGGCATGGGGTCTGAGGGCACCTTGGAAGGCACAGAACTTGCCTTCTCATGCTTTGAACATGACTGTATTCCAATAATAATAATAATAATAGTAATAATAATAGTGGTGGTAATAGTAGTAATAAATATGCATTTCTAAACTGCCAGGGAATGTTATCTGGCATGTGTTTGCTATTTCAAAGCTCATCACATTCCAGCTATTATCTATCAATATTTAAAGTTAGTGAAGAACATGCTCTATTTGGCTTCAGTAGGTGACAGTATTTAGTGCAGCCTCCCAAGAGATAACTGTCCATCGCATTGCCCCCTGCTGGAAGACCAGAAGGCCTCTGTCTGTGAAAACCGTGTGGGATGCAGAAGCTAGGGGAAGGCCACCTGTGATGCATTTTCCCAGCAAGACTGCAACTTGAGACTCATCAAAATCAACTTTGTCAATCCACTAAGGATGCAGAGTCTCCTCCCAAGAGCTCCTCTTGCTCGGCAGGGGCTGAAAGTGACGAGTGCTCATCCAGGAAGAGCCTAGAGGTTTGGGCTCCAAACGCAGATTCAGAGCATGTTTGGACCGTGACCAGGGAAGCAAGGCCACGACCCCTCTCCGAGGCTCTGTGGTGTGGCCCAGTGGCCTCTCCCTTCCTCCTCCATCTCCTGGCCCCTCTTCCTTCTGCTCCCCATTGTCGGCCTCATCCTCTTCTCTGTCTCACCACAATGTGCACCACGCACATGTACACAACACACACTCATCCTCTGCACCACACACATTCATTCAGTAATACACTGCTCATACATACATATGTGCACATACATGCAGACACACACCACACAGATATGTATAGTACACAAATACTCATACGTGATCACTACATGCATACCACACACATAACACAGAAATAAACACCATCCACACACTGCAAATATTCATACTCACACAACTAACACAGATGTATGCACAGATGGTTCACATGTCAGATTTACATCACAGATTCACATACCACATATATCCACTCATTCAGATACACCCTGCACACACATGTATACTGCCACACATGCAAACATACACAGATACATATCATACACAGACTATCATGACACATACAGCCATGTACTCACTATACACATGCTGTACACAGACACTCACACAGGTAAACATCATACACACATCATGCACAAACATGCATGCTCACACAACATACACAGTTACACATATGTGTGCACACACTGGGACACACAGAAACACACAGCACACGCACACACACACACACAGATAAACATCATACACACATTATGCACAAACATGCATGCTCACACAACATACACAGTTACAGATGTGTGCGCACACACTGGGACACACAGAAACACACACGCACACACACACCACAGGCCCGTCATCTACATTCTCCTGTGCACACTTTAATCTCTCTTCACATAACCCTTATCCTTCTCTGAGGCTGACGGGAATAAATGGGTGACCAGAAATAGCTATGAAGAGAAACCTTGGATTAGAGTAGCTGATCAGCTCCCTCCCTCCCAGACTCTCCATTTCCTCTTCATTCATGGTTGCACTCACTGGCCAGTGCATGGCTGCATTCAGTATCCAGTGCATGTCTGCATTCACTAGCCAGTGCATGTATGCACTCACTAACCAGTGCATGTCTGCATTCAGTAGCTAATGCATGGCTGTACTCACTAACCAGTGCCTGGCTGCATTCACTAACCAGTGCCTGGCTGCACTCACTAACCAGTGCCTGGCTGCATTCACTAACCAGTGAATGTCTGCATTCACTAACCAGTGCATGTGTGTACTCACTAACCAGAGCCTGGCTGCACTCACTAACCAGTGCACGGCTGCACTCACTAACCAGTGCATGTCTGCCACTAGCTAATGCATGTCTGCATTCACTAACCAGTGCCGGGCTGCATTCACTAACCAGTGCCTGGCTGCATTCACTAACCAGTATCTGGCTGCATTCACTAACCAGTATCTGGCTGCATTCACTAACCAGTGCATGGCTCCATTCACTAACCAGTGCCTGGCTGTACTCACTAACCAGTGCCTGGCTGCATTCACTAACCAGTTCCTGGCCGCACTCACTAACCAGTGCCTGGCTGCATTCACTAACCAGTGCATGTGTGCACTCACTAACCAGTGCCTGGCTGCACTCACTAACCTGTACCTGGCTGCATTCACTAACCAGTGCCTGGCTGCATTCACTAACCAGTGCATGTGTGCACTCACTAACCAGTGCCTGGCTGCACTCACTAACCTGTACCTGGCTGCATTCACTAACCAGTGCCTGGCTGCATTCACTAACCAGTGCATGTGTGCACTCACTAACCAGTGCCTGGCTGCACTCACTAACCTGTGCCTGGCTGCATTCACTAACCAGTGCCTGGCTGCATTCATTAACCAGTGCATGGCTGTATTCACTAACCAGTACATGGCTGCATACACTAACCAGTGCATGGCTGCATTCATTAACCAGTGCCTGGCTGCATTCATTAACCAGCGCACGACTGCATTCACTAACCAGTGCACGACTGCATTCACTAACCAGTGCCTGGCTGCATTCACTAACTAGTGCATGGCTGCATTCACTAACCAGTGCACGGCTGCATTCACTAACCAGTGCATGGCTGCACTCACTAACCAGTGCATGGCTGCATTCACTAACCAGTGCACGACTGCATTCACTAACAAGTGCATGGCTGCATTCACTAACCAGTGCATGGCTGCATTCACTAACCAGTGCATGGCTGCACTCACTAACCAGTGCATGGCTGCACTCACTAATCAGTACATGGCTGCATTCACTAACCAGTGCATGGCTGCACTCACTAACCAGTGCATGGCTGCACTCACTAATCAGTACATGGCTGCATTCAGTAACCAGTGCATGGCTGCACTCACTAACCAGTGCATGGCTGCACTCACTAACCAGTGCATGGCTGCATTCACTAGCCAGTGCATGGCTGCACTCACTAACCAGTGCATGGCTGCATTCACTAACCAGTGCATGGCTGCACTCACTAACCAGTGCATGGCTGCATTCACTAACCAGTGCATGGCTGCATTCACTAACTAGTGCATGGCTGCATTCACTAGCCACTGTGTGGTTGCATTTCCCTGCTCTTCAAGCATGCACACCTGGCCTAGAGAGCAGGGGCTGGACCCTGTGAAGCCATATTTCTCACACAAATCTTTAGGTGTGCATGTGCATGAGTATGCATGGGCGTGTATGAGGGTGTGTGCCTAGGCAAGCCTAAACGCCATGCTTGACAGGCAGCTCACTCTGTAGGACTTAAAACTTTCACAAGTACCTAGACTACAAAAAGACAGATTTGCACAGCATCCTGCATTAGCCTTTTGCAGCTAACTAACTGTCTTCTTTATGTCACTGCTAATGCTTGGTGAACAGGTAGTAAATTGACTTAATAACCGCATCTGATGAATCCATCACACTGCAGCCCTAATGTGGTTGATTTCAGTCCGGACGCATAAATGTGGGCTATTCGGGTCTCCCTGGTGAACAAGGACTTTATGGAGACCGCGTTGTTTCCAGAAACACCCAGGACAACCAAACATGGCATGATATCATTGCCATGGTAACGAGGGTATTCCCTACTAAAATCACAATGGTGTATCACCAATTTAGTGCTCCACTAAACACCGAATAGTACCTCCTTTAAAGATGCGGGGCTGCTGTCCTCAGTAACACAGGGGCCTCTAGCTAGTGCCCGTATTACAAAATAAAGGTGAGGAGGAAATTCCCCCACTTAATGTGCAGAGTCACTGTGGATCCCACCCTACGGAGCTCAGACAGAAGCCACTTGTCATGATTCTTAGTAGGAAATCAGTAAATTGTATCTGCAGCATGTGGTAGCAATTTACCCAACCTGGGATTAGGTGTCTCTTCCATGCAGCTGATTGGAAATCAGCCCAAATCTGGTTGGTCCTTGTTTCAGGTCTGCTATGGATAATTACTTCTGCATGTGAAGAAAAGCACAGAATGCTGTAAAAGGAGCCGACACAATAGGAAAACGATCCCAGGCAGAACTAGGCAACAGCCAAGGGAAGCCCAGCCCCATCCATTTTCAGTCCGTGGCTGAGAGTTGTGTAACATTGAGGGAAGCCGCCGCTCTCCCTGGCTGCACTGCCACTTGTACCAAACTCATTTTCACTGTACGTTGATTGGTTTAGAAAATAATCTCTTTGCAGACCTAAATCTCACCTCTGCACCAATGGAGCCGAGTTGAACCAGGAACACTGGTCCCCTAATTCTCCTCTCATTCCTCCTATTTCTGCCCTCCATTCTTTTCTGCCTCCTTTAATAGCTGTCCCTAGAGAGCGAGTTTAATACAAACGGCCCGGATCTCAGGGCCACACAGACATGGACTTTTAAACCCACTTTGACTTTGAGTTGGTCTCTGAAAGAGTTACAAGTTTGCTTTCAGGAGAATCCAGGTGGGCTGCATGAGAAGTGATGGAGCTGTATGCAGCCAGCCTCCTGCCTCACCCGCCAAGGCTCCTGGCTATGGCCTAGGCCCCGCCTGGCAGGGGTCAAAGGGCTTTTATCCCACGCCAGAAGGAATCTTAGGGAGCCTTGAGAATCTCCCCAGATTCTCTGAATCTTTCAGGAGTCTGTGCAGCACAGATAAGTCTATGGACCCCTAGCAAAAGCCATGACACAATGAGTCCTCAGAAGGAAAGGAGCCGCAGAAACCCAGAAAGAAGTTCTTGCACGCTCCCTGGATGAACTTTAAAAAAGACATTTTCCTGTAGCTTAGAATCTTGGTTTCCCTAAATGCAGAAATAATTTTATGCCATTTCTCCTACTAATTACCATCTCATTATTATTAGAAAGGATGGTTTCCTTGAAATCTAGAAAATTTCTCTCTGGTTCATTTCAACGGAGGAGGGGCTAGGAGTTTGGTGGCGGCGTGCAGCCCATTCCGAGGAAGATAGTGACACCTAGTGGCCACTCCCTCAAGGTGCAATCGCTTCAATCCTATCTAGTGGAAGCCAAAAAAACCGCGATTGGTTACCATGATTCAGACATTAGCAAACTTATTGAAATTTTAATTTTTTACTAAAAATTAGCATTGCCACACGTTAGAATCTTCTTGGAAATATGTAGAGAAGGAAGCAAAATAAACGCTTGAGTATTTGAAATCTTGAAATCTCTCGGGACGCATAACATAAATGAGCCAGTTACCTTAAAGTCATGTGATACACATCCTGGGTCACCCAGAAAAAAAATAAATAAAAGACACTGCTGTTTTCCTATCCTCTGTTTTTTTATATAGTAACCGAGATACTGTGGTTTTTCTTTTTGCTTTTGAGAATGTCTCATGAAGCCTTGAACTAAGGGGCAGTGGATGACTTTGAACTTCTGTTCTTCCCGTTTCTACTTCCTGAGTGCTGAGATTTCAGGTGTGCATGACCACATCTGATTTAGGCAGTGCTGGGGATTGAACTCGGGGCCCTTGTGCATGCCAGGCCAACATGCTACGACTGATTGTGCTATATCCCCAGCCTAGGACATATCCAAAATTGAACTTTCCTTTCACTAAATGCTACCTTTCCATACAAACTAACTATAACATGGATATGATTGATTGCATCTCCACCATTTCTTGAAGATCTACCAGTACAGTTTCATTACAGTCTGACCTGGAGATGATTCCATTCCTTCTCCAAATCCTGTAAAGACAGTGAGCACAGGACTTCCTAGAGAGAACACACCTAATAGTTCCAACTCATTCTGAAATGAAAATTTCTTTTCCTTTATGATAAGGAATTCTCACTGTGAAGAATGCCATTTATGTTTCTCAAAAGATACGGTTCAGGCTGGGCATGGAGGCTCGTGCCTTTAATTCTAGCACTCGGGAGGCAGAGGCAGATGGATCTTTGTGAGTTCAAGGCCAGTCTGGTCTACAGAGCGAGTTCCAGGACAGCTGGGGCTACAGGGAGACCCTGTCTCGAAAAAGACCAAAAAAAAAAAAAAAAAAAAAGATATGGTTCATAAGTTCTTCACCAAAAGAGAAAAAAAAAAAAAAAAGAGAGAGGAGACAAAAAGACTAGAAAAAGAAAAGAACAACAACAGGCCCCAGGAGACCAAACAATACAAATAACTCACTCTAGTTGCCCTGGGGCTCAAATTCATTTTCTCCCAGTGGTATCTGCTTCACCTAGAGGCAAACTCCTCCTTGGTGGGTGCCCACACGAGCCTCTCACCTCCAACTCGCCATCTCTGCGGGGCTTGGCAGTTTGCTCAAGGTCATCCGCATGGCCAGAAACTTGCTAGAGCCTGTTTCCTTGATGCTCCGTGCATCCTTCGGCAGTTGTATCACAGGCTGTATGTGTGTTACTGTTTCCAGGAATTCCCAACTTGTGTCATGAAAACCACTAGGTGTAGAGATGCTCAGCAGCCCAGATGTCAACCAGGGGGACTTTCCACTGACTGCAGATGAAAGGGGCAGGTGCTGAGCCCCAGGCTGTGCAGACCCCCAGGTCTGCTCTGCAGACCCTATCATCTCTGGGAAGGAAATAGCAAAGCATGATACTGAGTAGGTAATTTTTCCTGCAAACACACTGTGTCATCTAAGACAAAGACTTTCTTCCAGGCTAATGCGGCGGTCTCCCTCCGTGCTTCAATCTTTGCATCCAGAGCTTCCTGACAAGATCTCAGAGCCCAGAACCATCCCCAGGCTCCATGACGAACCCAGTGAGTTCACCTGAGAGATCATCCTGATGCTTGCCCACATTTTACCTTCCAAAGCACAAGGAAGGGCTGTCTCTGGGGATTCTCTGCTCACATGACGGCCAGGTCCCTTAGAGATTCGCTCACAGGAATACTTGACTTGACATGGCCCCCAGAGCCAGGCAGATTTTGCCCCTGGGTTTTTGGCAATTCTTTGGGCCCATTCTTCTTTCCTAAAGATCATCCAGTCTTCCTCTAAAGCTACTGAGAGTCTCCAATGGCTTCCCATGACAAAGGTTGCAAAGCTTCAACCATCTGGCCCTGTTCTGAGTTTCTCATTTTATATGATGCATGTGTGCTTGCATGTTGATAAATTCATGGGCCTTTCTCCAATTGATTTCTTCCACCTCACTATCTTTTAAAGACAGGTATTATAACTTTCAGAGAGTAGAAACAAACTTCCTTTGGCACCTACATCTGCTCTGATGTAGAAGTCAGGGAGCCAGGGACACCTATGCAGAATAACGTACCTGGTCCAGTTTTTAAAATCAAAATCCTGGGAACAGATAGACCTCCAGTCTTTTCTATGGTTGGAAATGTTGGTTGAATCAATTCCTTTCCTTAATTCTTAATGAAAATGATATTAATACATTGAGGAGTCTTCCATTATGAAATGGACTACGGCCTTCTTGCCTGGCAAGAGACTGTCTGTGGGGCAGAGAAGTACCTCCTAGTGCTAAAAAGGAACCATACAGCATGGTATGCATTTTTACGCATAGAATCCACTCTGTCTTGTTTTATTTGTTGAGATGATGTCTTGTGTAGCCCAGGCACTCTCTCAAGCCAGCACTGTAGTCAAGGGTGACCCTAAACCTGCGATTCTCCTACTTCCAACAGCCGAGTGCACCAAGAGATCATATGCACGTACCACCAAGTTCATGTGCTTCCATGGATCAAACCCAGGGCTTCGTGCATGCCAGGCAGCCGCTCTGCTAACTGAGCTACAATCACCAACCCCACCCTGAATCCGATTTTTACCACCCTGCCACCCAGGATTGTTTTGTGGGGATGGGACTGGCCTCATTGCATTTCTCCCTTTATTTACCCTGGACTTCCCCCCCACACCCCTGCCTTGCTGCTGCTGCCCACTTGTACTGATCATCTTCCAGTTATTTCTTCTAAGTGAATGCCAGGAATGATCCCTGTATCTGCATGAGGGGAGACACGCAGGAGCTCAGGTGGCTGCATATCCTGCAAGGGGACCCTACCTCCTGCACATGATGCCCTGTTCTTCAGCTGTGCATGGACTACCCACCACACACCAGGACTGAGAAACGTGTAGAAAATCAAGATGGAACAGGGCCAGGTAACTGAAGCCCTGTGCAGCAGAACGCATCCTACGGCTCCTGCGCAGTGGGAGGAAAAAGGCTGCTGGGTTCTTTTTTTCCTCTCCTGCTGTTTTAAAATAGATATAAATAGATGTCAGGCCATTCCATTCTTAGCCGTAGCTCACCGCTGGGACTGGCTGTCGAAAACCTGTTCTATTGTGAAGACATGTGGTAAAAATACGAGTTATACATACTCATTTTCAAGCACACATTATATATGTTCTGCATCACCAATAGGATTTCCATCCGGTCCAGGACACTTGCCTTAAAATGTAATTCAGCCTGCAGCCTCGTTTTGTAAAAAGGATTATGTGCTATAAATAACTGTCCCTCAAACCTAGAAGTGGGACGGCTCATGAATAACTCATAAGCCGTGTGCCGCCGCTCTGCCCTTTGAATCAGAGAACATGTGCTCCCAGTCTCAAGAGGGAGAAAGCCTTCTTCCTATCCCCCTTTCAAAGGCTGGGTACACTCAAGACGCCTCTTCCACGGTTTGAAGGGGTTTCAATGGTGTAAGAACATGGCCCTCATTCTGCTACCTGGGGGCCATTCCTGGCGCAGCCTCCGCAGAACACAGGAAGCTTGCCCTGTTTCTGCTTATTCCAACTGGTGACCTCTGACCTTGGAAGTGGTGACATGGGTGGAGTCCCTCAGAAGCCAGGTGACAGGAGCAGGAGGGAGGCCTTGGGAGACTAGGAAACCAGAATACTAGCTAAGGAGAGCAGAAAGTCAACTTGATGCTGTGTGTGTGTGTGTGTGTGTGTGTGTAGGTGTGTACATAGCTCATCCTCCTTGGTTTTTGAGACAGAGTCTCTTATGGAAGCTGGGAGTCACTGGTTAGGTTCAGCTTCCCGGCCAGCGAGCCTTAGGGAGCCACCTGCGTGAGTATCTCCCACACTGGGATTACAACACACCACCATGCTGAGTTTCATTCCCGGGGTGCTGGGTATTGAACTCGGGTCCTCATATTTGGAGGGTCATAACTTCCTAGTGCCCACTAAACTGTTTCCCCATAATTCTCCTGGGTTTTATTGTAATTTGTTTGTTTTTGCTGTTGTTATTGAGACAAGGTCTCACGTGTCCCAGGCTAGGCCAAGACTCAATATGTATCTGAGGCTGACCTTGAACTCCTGAGTCCCTACTAGGATTACAGGTGTGCCATTATCATACCCAGCTTCAGCCTGATATTCCAAACATTGTGTAGTTCTCCCGTCACCTCCAGATAAGGCTGAAGGGAAAGAAAGGAAGGAAACTGGAACAGGACTGAGCTGCTTCTGGGCAGTGACTGAAGAGGTTGGCAGGGCTGGAACCACTCCATCTGGATTGGAAAACGACGGCAAGGACAAGGGCGTGGTTGCTTTTATTGGGTCCCTAAGCCAAATCCTGGCTAACCAGTAAGCGATTCTGGAAACTGAACGAGCAAATGAAAGAACAAATGAACAGTTCTGTGCCGCCTTTCTGCCTGCCTTCCCCTGGCACCCTCCAAATGATGCTGCTGGAACCCACCTCCACCACGCAGCCGCTGAGAGTGGTGGACGACCCGAAAGCAGCAGAGAAGAGAAAAACAAAAAGGAGTGAGACATGGCAGCGTGCTAGCACCTTAGTCGGGAAGACAAACAGCATTTAAATGCAATATGCTAAAATAATTAAAATTAATACAAAACCCATGACAAAACATGAAAATCACTGGTGCTAATCTTTCTCTTTTTTTGCCTCGGGTTCTAATATGGCTCAGCACAGCTCTGGGCCTTCATGTCAAACTAGGAGATTTCGTTCATAAGATTCTTTTCTCCAGTCATTGTGTTTGAGGAGAGATACAACATCCTCTGTTGCTAATGGTCCTCACCCAACACTTGTGTGTTTGAGGGTGCGTCCTGGGCCAGCTACCTTTGTACCCACTGCCTGGCCGTGAACTGCCTTTGTTCAAACACCTCACACTTGATGGTGACTCATTAAATCACTTAATGAGTCACACCACCACTGGACAAGCAGCACACGGCCTGAGCCTGCACAGCCTCCAGGAACGTAGGACCCCATGATTCAGCCAGGTCATCAAGGACCCGAGCTTGTCACTCTGATGAAAGCCAGCAGTCGTCACTGTGGTCTTTTCAGTCTCCCACCTCCTCTAGAACGAACTCTAGAGTCCTGGACCCTGGGTTGCTCATTTTCATACTTTCCAACTTTCCTCTTCAGACACATCCACAATTCCTAACTAGCAAAGCCATAGGTCTGAGAGTAACTTATTTGGGAGCCAAAGAGCCCACAGCTCCTGATGTCGGGTGTGAATGTCCGGATTCCTGGAAGATGGTGCCTTAAACAATTCTGCTCATATTTTATGTTAGTTTTGTTCTTGGTTTTCTTTTTTTCTTTTCCTGTGCCCGTCTAGATAGAAGACGCAATTACCATTTTGCTCATGTAAAGCAGTCGTTGACTGGATTTGCCAAGATGCCTAGTTAACTTGTTGCATGGAGTACAGTTACACTAAAAAATATGCATTTACTGTTTATATGATATGCACATTTAACTGACTAATATATATGTATATATTTTTTGGAATCCGATCATTCTTCCATTGATGTTTTGTGTCTATGTACGTTCATGTGCAATGTATGTGTGCACATATCTGTGTATACATGCGTGTGGGGGCCGGCAGTCCACAGTGGGTGTCTTCCACTATTCCTACCCACCTTATCTTAAGGAAGATGCCTCAGTGAACTCTCATCCCACTATGGCTACACTTCTGGCCTGTGAACTCCAGGGATCCACCTATTTCTATAGTCTCCCAATTCTAGAATTACAAATGTATGTGAGCATGCCTAACTTCTTAAGCAGGTGTCAAAAATCTCAACTTAGGTCTCCAGGGCTGCTCAGCAGGCATTTGAGCTATCCCTCCTGTCTCAACAAGCAATTTTTAGAATATTTGTAACAAGGCACAGGTGACTGTGTACGGCCTTCATCTCCAGTTCCCACTTGTCCCTGAAGCGCTCCTGTGAAGCTGTGTCTTCTTTAACCACTAGAAGTACCGGGCTCATGATCTGATTTTCATCTAATTTCATATTCACATGATAGCAGCGGAATCTGAGGAAAACAAGAGGAATTCTTCACAAATGACTTGACTTTCCCCCGAGAAATGCTGTTATGAAAAGGTAAGCATTCGTGGCCGATGCCTGTAATTCCGGCATGCAGAAGGCTAAAGTAGGAAAACAAGGCCAGTCTGAGCCTTATCATGAGTACCTGTGGTCTCTAGACTCACCTAGCAGACCAACCTCTGGGCATACCTGAGGGAGCTTCTGGGTTGGGCTAACTGGGTTGGGAAGACCTGATCTACACTGTGTGTGGCACCATCCCACAGGCTGGTGTCCTGGACAGAGCGAAAAGGAGGAGAAGGCTGAATTATGATCTTAAACACACTACTGTATTGACACAAATCCCAACTGTACAGCATCTGTTGTACACAGACCTTAGAAGACAGTCTCTGTGCATCTGACTCGGTGCCTGAAGGGTGCTGTGAGGGTCTCTCTCAGACAGGTCTCTCACTGAACCCAGAGCTCACTCATTGGCTAGAGTAGCCCATCGTTGAACTCTGGGGATTCCCCCATCTCCGCACTCCCCCAGTGTTAGACTTACAGATGAATGTGACCGTACCTCGCTTTGTATGTGGGGGCCACAGAGATATAAACTCAGTCTTCCCACTCGTACAGCACGGCATGCTGGGTGCCATCCCCTTACCAGCTTTCTCATCTGCAGTGGTCCTGCATCGCCCTACCAAATAAGTAGATAGAGTTAACGTATGCTGATCAAGAATGTGTGAGTGAAGTTCTCATATGTTCCATAGTGCAGCCACAACTTAGAACAGAACGCTTGCGAGGAAAGCTATCACCACCCAGACCTGGATGGACAATCACAGCTGGCTCTGATCCCTACCCTGTGAGCTTCCAGGGTCTTCATTAGCAAAGCCAGCAATGTCCTACAGCTTAGGGTCTTCTCAACTCCATGAAATGAAATTGTTATTTTATTTCATCACACGAAAGAAGTGATTATTTGATATAATAAAAGTGACCTTCCTCAGGGGTCACAAACAATCTCAGGAGGATTTTTGCCATGAACTACAGAAGCAAGATTGATTTATTATTGGGTTATTAAAGTCCTTCCTAGAAAAGCACTGAAAACCATGTGAAAGAGCAACACATTCCATGCCGTTGAAGCAAAAACTGCCATTGCTACTGAATTTCTGAATTGCAAAAGCCCGCAACAAAAATGTTTAATGCGTTGTACTTCTGTTTTGTGAAGGGAAAGGAGAAGTTGCTTAAATGCATTCAAGTATAGTTGACAGGAAATGACTTCCTCTAGAAGCCCTGGAGTGGGGTATGATTCATAGAGAAATACATATATGCAAATTAAAACGCTAACAAGGAGACACTTGTCAGCATAACCTTTAGAAAAACCAAAGGATCTTATAACCTAAGCATTTGTTCGTGGGATAAGAGAAATCACGAATGCTTGGTCTTACTTCAGCCTGTGGGAGCTGGAAGCTGATGGCATCGTTAAGCCAGGATTGCAGTGTCACTTTTCCCTGTGGGCACCATGGGAATGACATGTGGTAAGTCCCTCTGGCCCATTTCCTCTCCTGAGGAGCATCAGTTCGAGTTAGAATACCTTTAATATTTCTAGAAGTACCCGTATCCCGCTCTGTTGTATTAGCTTATTCTTACACCTACTAAACCCATAGTGAGAATAGTTATTAGTATGCAGGTGCTGCAAGGCACAGTCTTCAAGCAAAACAATTATCTTCTTATCAGAGAAGCTGTGACTACTTGTAAGAGATCTTCAAGATGGAGCCTGCTGAGTGTAAGTTCTCTCACAGAAGGCGAGGTACTGGGAGGGTCAACGGACCACTGCCTGTTCTCAGACACCTCCCCCCCCCCCGCCTGCGCCTCCCAGCCAGCTGAATTTAAGGCTTCCTAACCATACATGGCCTCTAGTCTTCTGAGGAGCTGAAGGATATAGATGGTGGCAGGTTTCTGAGGGAGGAGGGACTCCATCTCTTTGGCTATTCGGAAGTCACCATCCATGCTCAGGTGAGACTTTCCCAAGAGTGGCCCGAGAAGTGATCGTGGTCGTACAGCAAGTCTGGCAAGCTCATTGGTTCCCAAAGTTGCATGTCGAGTGGAGCATATTTTTGTTTGTCGTCAGTGCTGCATAGGGACGAGGTAAACATCTGTTTGCATCTTCCAGGGAAAGAGTTTCCACAAGTGAGGACCCTGGCAGACATGAGCCATCCAATTCCAAACCACTATAAAAAAAATCAAAACAAAAACTGTTTTGTTATATTACAATACAGCAAAACATGTATTGTAGACTCCTAGGTCTACAATATATGTTAATCATGGAATGCTATTATATCTCAACAAATATATAAATATTAATTAAAATGCTTTATTGGTAAACAACACTAATGATCAGGTTAGGTTTCAGAAGGTCACAGACTTCTTTTTGCTGGAGAAGGCTCTTCTGCTGACCAACCATTGCCGTAGCTGCTGAAAGCTGCAAGTAGATATAGTACTTTCTTTTGAAAAAACTTCTAATTTATTATTTTTATTTTATGTGTATGAGTATATTGCCTGCATGTATGTAAGTGCACCTGTGTCATGCAATGTCTACAGAGGTCAGAAGAGGGCGTTGGATCCCCTGGAACTAGAGTTCCAGATCCTCTGCACAAACCAAGCATGCCCTTAACTGCTGAGCCATCTCTCCAGGCCCTACAGTAGTTTCTGGAAATAGAGGGGCAGTGACATTTGCTGCTTCAGTTGTCTCTCTTTCATGAAAGGATTTTCTGTAGCATATGATACAATTTGAAGGCACTTTACCCACTATAGAACTTTTAAAATAAGGATCAACCCTTATAAACCCCATGTTTTAGTAAAATGTCTTATTGTTGTGATCAGATACCTGACAAGAAGCAATTGGGAGGGGGGTATTCTGACCTCTAAATGTTTTGTTGTGTTTTGTCTTCAAACAGGATCTTACGTAGGCCAGGCTGGCCTCAAACTCGCTATATAACAGACTAAAGTTGAACTTCTTGAGCTTTCTGCCTCAATTTAGAAAGTGCTGGTGTCACAGGCATAAGATACTATGCCTAGTTCATGTGAAGCTAGAAATGATCAGACCCAGGGCAGGCAAGCACTCTGTCAAGTGAATTACCTCCCCAGCTACTACTTCTTAAGTAGTAAGTTTGAAAGTTGAAATTACTCCTTCACCCATAGGATACAGAATGAGTGTTGTTCCACAAGCAAGAAAGCAGTATTATCTCATTCGACATCTCCATTGGAGCTCTTGGGTTACCAGGTGCATTATCGATGAACAAGAGTGATTTCAAAGAAATCTTTTCTACTGAAGAGTGGTTCTCCACAGTGAACACACATTCAGTAAAGTATGTTATGGGCAGATGAGCTGCCATCTTTTTATAGAATGCAAGCAGAGTTGAGTTAGGAAAATTCATCAGAGCTCTAAGGTTAGGTTTTCAGAACAGTAAATGATTATTAGTTTCAACTTAAAGTCACTAGCTGCGTTAGTCCCTAACAGATAGTCAGCCTGTCCTTTGAGGCTTTGAAGTTCCACTGACTTTTCCTGTCTGCCTATGGAAATCCTAGATGACATTTCCTTCTGGGAGAAGTCTGTTTTGTCTATAAGGAAGATGTGCTGTTCATGTAGCTGCTGTCATAGTGATGGTAGCTGGGTCTTCTGGCTAATTCCTTGGCTGGCATCTCTGCATCAGTACCTGCTGCCTCACTGAGCTGCGATGCTCTGGAGACTCTGAGTATTGAACCAGGCCTTGCAAATGTTAGCCAAGTTCTTTCCCACTGAGCTACATTCCAAGCCCAGCTTCGAGCACTTCCTCCACAGCAATCAGTGATTGTTGATGGGGCTGATCCAATTGTTTGGGGGACTACAATAGGCCATAACCCTTTAGGATGGTGATACTCATCAGCTCATATCATGTGGGCTTTAACCAATCCACTTGCCTTTCATATCACGTGGGCTCTAACCAATCCACTTGCCTTTCTTCCATCTCTCTCCCCTCACCTTGGGCCTCCCTGCCCCCTAAAATACTGAATTCAGACCAAGTAATAACCCTACAATGGATATTAAGTGTTTGAATAAATGGAGGAGTCCCACATCTCTCACTTGAAACCAAGCTAGTGATGATCAACTCAATGGGCAAGCTGTGTCCACTCAGACACAGGCTAAAAGCACTTAGGAGGCAGATGCAGGTGGATCTTTGTAACTTCAAGGCCAGCCTGGTCTATAGAGTGAGTTCCAGGACAGCTGGGGCTACAGGGAGACCCTGTTATATAGCGAGTTTGAGGCCAGCCTGGCCTACGTAAGATCCTGTCTGAAGACAAAACAAAATAAAAGACCAAAAAGAAAGAAAGAAAGAAAGAAAGAAAGAAAGAAAGAAAGAAAGAAAGAAAGAAAAGCAACGCTTATGGCACTAAACAGGATAAGAATGTCAACGGGCTCTGAGAGGAAACTGGAAGCCCTAGTCCAGTGAACACATGAATTAGGAAAGCAGAACAGCTTTGTGCTGATATGGAGAATGCTTTAGTGGCATAGGTAGATGAAAAGGAACTCAGAACAGGGGGAATAACAGGAGATACATATTATCAAAGGGATAATAAAGCCACAGTACTGCTTCAGACAAAGCTTAACCTAAAGCAAGGCCCTCACTCTCTTCAATGTCAGTGATCACAGATAACAGAGTTCTATATAACATGACATGGTGTCGTTAATTAGAATGAAAATGATACAATAATACTGAAAAGTTTGCAATATTTATAAGAATTGCATAAATGTATACGGTCCAGTCATAGCACTCCTTGGCATATACTCAAAGGACTCATCCTACCATAGAGATGACCGTACATCCAAGCCTGTTGTTGCTCTTTTGACAAAAGCTAAGAAATGTCTGTCCACCGATGAATAGATAATGAAAATGTGGTACATTTACACAATGGAGTTCTCAGCTGTAAGGAAAGATGAAATTTACAGGTAAATGGATGGAACTAGAAACTGTCATACTATGTGAAGTAACACAGACTCAGAAAAGCAAACAACACATGTTCTCCCTCATTTGTAGTTCGTAGCACCAATCCCTTATATGTACGTATCTATCCTGATGTGACAGTAGCAGTCAGGAAAATGGAAAGAAAACATGGAAGTAAAGGGAGAGAGGGACCCCAAAAGAGGGAGGTAGGAGGGAACAGATGTTACCACGGGGGAAATGGGGATCTTCAACTGGGGACAATGAAAGGGGAGGACACACAAGTAAACCGGGGGTAAAGAAAGAAAGGGACTCGGAAGAGGGAGAATAAGAGGAGACTGTATTATCAAGGGGATAATAAAGCAAAAAGTCAGAGGGAAATGTATCTACTCAGACACACCCACCCCAAAAAAATACATATACAATATCTGAGCATTAGTGCATGAGTATATCTGAAGGCTGTATAACAAGTAGCACAGTGGCAGACAGGAGAAACTTCCCTTCAAGCCGTCGTTCAGGGTAGTCAAATTGACTCTCAATATTACTCAGGCTATTTCCACAGCCCTTGATTACCTCCCGGAACATGGAGATAAGACCCTACTGCAAAAAGCAGGATGTACTCCTGACACAGGTCTTGGAGCAATGGAGCTGGGGCTGACCTGGAGCCCTCCCTGAAGACCACCGCTCATAGTTTTGGAGGATGCTATGCGAGCGGCTAGGGGAGAAAATCAATCAATCGTCCAACCCAGGTCCAAAGCGTAATAACCACAATGACTGGTGCAGAAAACTACCTCTATTGGTGCAGTGGTGGCACCATTATCTAGGAGGCAACAAACAGCTACCTACTTGGTCTTGAAGCCCTCTCGATGGGCAGGAACTCAGGCCTTGTAAACATAGCCAAATACACATGGCTGGGGAGGACATAGGTCCTAGAGAAAACCTTATCTCTGTCATATCTCAAGACAGATGAAACTTCTTAACATACCCTAAATACAGATTCTTATATTTGCAGACAAATGTACCATAAACCACAGATCAAAGAAGCCTCTTTTTGCGACAGATGGAGGCTGTTGCAGAGTTCTACAACTAGTCGCACACAGAGAATATATGTCTGAGAGATGCCCAGTCCTTAGTGACACATCTACAGTGGACTATCTAATCCTAAGGCTCATGGAGCATGGCAGAATCTAGACAGGGGAGTCGGGAGACTGCTACTAAGTACCTCAACTCTCACCAGCAAAGCTTCCTTGTACAATAAAGTGTGAGATGCACAGAAAGCCACACCTGGCCGAGTTTCAGAGAATAAGACACGGCAGAGTGCACGTCCCTGGTAGGGACTCCTGTTTTAAACCTCACACACCCATGGCACAGGGACCATGTAGAAGAGGGGGCAGAAAGATTGCAAGAGCCAGGCTTGGTGCATGAACACAAGGAATCAGACATTCGGGACACTGGAAACTTGTCCATATGAATTTGAAGCAATGCTGACAGCATGCATAAGACCCAAGCCAACTCAATCAGACAAAAACACAGCCTGGAGAGAGCATCCTAGGCAGCAGGCCCCAGCCCTAGCCAAGGAACTATTGCCAAATGATCATACCAGGGCGAGGAAGAGTAGACCGTCGTCAAAGGAGTGACTCTAGATAGACTGACTCAACTACAGTAGATAAACTTGCAGTGCTTGACTGGGGGCTGGAGAGCCGGCTCAGAGGTTAAGAGCAATGGCTGCTCTTGCAGAGGACTCGTGTTCAATTCCCAGCACCCACATGGCAGCTAACAACCATCCATAACTCCAGTTCTAGGGGGTCAAACACCATCTTATCACTTCCATGGGTAATCGCACAACACGGGTACACTTACACATATATGAGCAATACAGTTATACACATGAAATTTAAAATAAATAAAAGGTTTTTAAAAGAAATGTTTGACTAGATAGGATTTAACATATATGTTAAAATACCTAAAATTGGTGGAGGGCTATGGGGAACAGGGGAGGGAGGGGTCTAAATTTGATTAAGATGGATTATATGAAATGTACAAAAACTCGATAAAAATAGTTAAAATGAATGTATTACTTATTTTTAAATTGCAAATTAAAACCACTTTAAGATATCATCTTACTCCAATAAGACTGGCTAGGATCAAGAAAACAAATGATACCAAGTGCTGGAGAGGTTGAGGGGAAATGGAAACACTCATCCACTGCTGGTGGGAATGTAAACTCGTATAGCCACTATGGAAATCAGTGTGGAGAACCCTTGGAAGACTTGGAATGAACTGGCCACCTGACCCAGCCATACCACTCCTGGGTATGTACCCACAAGACTCATCTTACCACAGAGATATATGCACAGCCATGTTTATTGCAACTTTCTTCACAATAGCAAGGAGCTGGAACCAACCCAAGTGCCACTCAACTGATGAGTGGATAGAGAAAATGTGGTACATCTACACAATGGACTTCTATGCAGCGGTAAAGAAAAATGACATCAGGAGCTTTGCAGGTAAATGGATGAAGCTAGAACCTATCATGCTGAGTGAAGTAACAGTCCCAGAAAAACAAACGATGAATGGTATCCCTCATCTATGGATGCTAGTGCCAATTACCTAATTGTATGGCAAACTGAGCAATGTCAATGTGATCTGAAAACAACCATGCGCTTATATTGTAGAATCCCTTAAGAAAATAAACAAAGAAAAAAAGTGCAAAAAAAAAGACTTTTGAAAAAAATATCTTCACTAGATGTGGAGAATTTCTGACACACACAATACACTCAGAAAAAAATCTAAAGCCAGCCTGTAACCTTCAGTACTGAGGAGGACAAAGACGGCTGGAGCGTCCTGACCACCACCTTAGCTCCATGTGCAAGCAGGACACCCATGTCTTCCATGGACTTTGCATGCACATGTGTTCATTCATACCATATATGTACACACACACACACACACACACACACACACACACATGACAAAAACTACAGTCTCACAAAGCATGGAAAGCAAACCCAATAAAACAAGATATGCTTGTGCTTAATCTATGTCAATATTTTAGTCTCCCTCAAAAAAGAAAGTCAAAATACGTTCAGATTACAAAACAGCTATTCTCCATAGAATGAAATTAGAAAACACAAGGAGAAGAAGGAAAGGAAAGGTCACTCGCAGTTTAACGAAGAGTTTCTATCAGTGTTTTCCATGAATTGCTTTCATATTTTTTGTATCAATAACCTATATTATGACATGTCTTTTCTTTTAACATGACCTGTCAGGAGCTTTCCTTCTTACAACAGACCCTGTGTATCTGCAGATACCACACCCATGAATTCAAATAAACATGAACTGAAAATGCTGGGGGGCTGTATTTACAAATACAGTGAGCATGTGCAGATATTTCTATTATCATTGCTCCTTTAAAATGCTTCTCAACAGTGATTTACATAGCATTGCCTTGTATGAGATGTTATAAATAACTCAAAGGTGATTTAGAGTACACAGGAGGAGGATGTGTGTAGGTTATATGTAAATAATATTTCAGTTTACATAAAGAACATTTGCATCCTCAGACAGTGGCATCCTCGGGGTCATTGGCCCCAGTGCTTTGCAGATTCAGAGGGACAAGAGTCGTTTGGTTTTCAGTGATGCTGCTCTGGACACCTGCTTCTCCTACCCATGCTTCATCAGCCTTTCTCAAACCCCTGACATCACTCTCAACCTTAGGTGGGCTTTGTAAATGCTTCCCGGGTTCCCAACATTCTTCAGCCCCAAAGTGGGGCTTCTGATGTTTTATTGGGGGTAATGCTTGCCTCTAGCATTTGTTCATCGTGATATAGACAAAGTAGTCACCTTGTCTAAGCCTCTATCGCTCTAATATGTAAAACAGGGATCAACATATCTACCTCGTAACAGAGCTGTGAGGATTCAGCCAATATGATTTGACCTTATCTGTCTTATCTGCTGTTGTATGTGACATGTAAATATATGTTTGGAATATTTAATGTATGGAATCCAAAGAATCTTTTTTTTTATTAAATTAGTTTTTATTGATGCTTTGTGCATTTCATACATTTTTCCAATTCAGTTCAGGCTTGTTTCCCTTTCCCTCCCCCCCCACCCCCTCCCCATCCCAGATCATGCATTCTGCCATAACTGTCCTGTGTCTCTTTCTCTCAGTTTTTTTTTTTCAATTTTAGCTATAAGTGATAATCCATGAGTACAAGCATCCTTCATGCAAAACCTATCTGCAGGCTGTTGTGCCCAAACACCTACAGCCCCACCATCCAGTGGGGAGTGATAGGTTGTTTGTTCAATCAAGTTGATCAAATGAGTGTCCAGACTACATTGCTGTAGTTTCACCATTCACCCCAATCGCAGCCCTTACATTCTACCATGCCCCCTCTTCCGCAGGTTGTTCCCTAGGCTTAGAAAAGGGGCACAGGTGGATGAGAGGTAAAACAGTCCACTCTCTCTGGAGCTGTTGACTTGGACTCTGGTCAATTCTGGCTGTTTCCTTTCATGGGCTGACAGTTTGTCCAGGAATAACCTTTCGATCCTACTGGCCTGGCGCGTTATGGCGTCTCCCGGAATCCAAAGAATCTTTAATGTATACAACACATCAAATGTAATGTTTTATGTCTACTGTATATACGCCATAAATTTGAAACTCAAAGTTTCAGGGAATCATGGTAATGTACATCTTGATGCAGTCACGGTTCACCCTCCATCCATTTTGTGTTATAAGACCCTTTCACCTGTTCAAACAGCCATGGATCTTTGTCTTCATGCTAAGAAAGTAAGTGACACATCAAGACCCCAAAGAGAAAAATAGAGGTACATCTCTAGCTCTTGAATTTCTAAAACTGAGGCAAAAAAAAATAGTCCATTTGGGAGGATATTTTTATCTGTGAGAGCCACTCTTTTGTGTCCCCCGCTCCCAGGCTCAATGTGCTTTCCTGAGTGGGAAGAAGTGGAAAAAGAAAGCCAGTAGAGGGAAAAGAATGTTTAGATGCTACTGCGAACTGAGAAGGGAATTTGGCCCTGTTACCAACACCATCCTGAGTAAGAATGGGAGAACACAGATGGCCTTGACACCATCGTGAGGAAGAATGCAAGAACATAGATGGCCTTGACAGTGGAGCAGAGAGAAAGCCCGGTCACCTCTCAGCGAGTCACATTTCCTTCCCTTCTTAACCTGCTCGCCCTAGCAGGAAACATCCAGGAGAGTGGCTCACAGTTCACCCTCCCCTTGAATGCCACAGCTGTAGAAGGAAACATGATTCATTCTCTCAACATCTATTACTAGAACCTGGGGTAAGAAGTCGAATGACACATGAAAGAAAGCCTTGATGAAAGAAAAGAAAAGAAAGAAACACTGAGAAATCAACTCACAGGCTGACTAGAAAAGGACAAGACAAAGAGATCAAGGTGACCAATGATAATACAGCATGGTTAAGCCCTTCATAAATGAGATAGCTCATTCCGGCAATGAGGAGAGTTGTAAGGACGAAGTTCCTTGAGAACTGGCTGAAATAATCTGTCCCTGCCAGGCGGAACAAGGCCTCTTAGACGGGCTTAGGTTCACATATAAATCAATGATGTGGCTGATTTCTTGGGATGCGTCCTAGCCAGATGTGACATTAAGCTAGCCTGCTCTCACCTTCCCTTTGTGGTTAGGAAGTCACATCTGACAGCAGTAGAAGGTCAGAGCATCCCACAAGGAGGACAACGTTCTGAAAGAGGCGAGTAGCACTTCTTTACATCTGATCTCCCTCTTCATCCGGGGCTCTGCAAACATCTAACAATATGCCTGTCATTTCATTGTTGGATGGCTAGTCAGAAATTAGCAGTCTTGAAGACCATTGAGGATAGACCTATCCTTCAGAACCAGTTTTGGAGCCTACCTCCTATAACTCTGATAACATGTATATGAAGGCAAAGTGTCACAATTACCCTTTTTGAGAGTTAAAGTGTTTTATGAAAGAGAGGAAGGTAAAGGGGGGAGCTTTGTTGAGACCATTCAAGGAAAGCTAGTTTCTTCTGATTAAAAATAGATAAATTTTTAGTATTGTATTTTTTATTTTAATTGTATGTATGAGTGTATTGCCTGCATGTATGTAAGTGTATCTATGTCACACAATGCCAACAGAGTTCAGAAGAGATCATTGTAGTTGTTGGCTGTCATGTGGGTGCTGGGAATCGATCCTAGGTCCTCTGCAAAAGCAGCCTGTGTTCTTAATAGCTGAGCCATCTCTCCAGCCCTATAGATTTATTTTTAATAATTTTTCCTTCCTTTAACTTTTATTAATCTATTCTTTTGTATGATTTCTGACCAAGAGAATGGGAAAAGAGTCCTCTCTCTGAGTGGAGTCATGGCTTTCTAAATTGCAGGAAGACTGTAAGATTACTATCTATCAGAATATTTTCAGGTAAATAACAACAACATACTAATGTCCCTTCCTTTAAGAGTTGATCCTGGATTTGGAAAGATGGCTCAGCAGTTTAAAAGCATTTGTCCTACAGACTTGGGAAATAACACAGGCTCTTGCCACAGCCCTCAGTTACCTCCTAAAACTTGAAGGTGAGATCCTCTTGAAGACACGACACACTGCTTAGAGCAAAATCAAGCTGGAAGTGGCCTAGAAGCCTTGTACTCAGAAACTAGCTGCCAAGGCAGAAAACCAATCAATGACCCGACCAGATGTAAAGACTATAAACCATAACAATGATTGGTCCAGGCAACTATCTGTATTGGTACAGTAGTGGCACTTTTTTTTCTTCTTTTTTTTTTTTATTGATGCTTTGTGTATTTCATACATCATTTTCCAATTCAGTTCAGGCATATATCCCCTTCCCTTCCCCCCACCCCACCCCTACCCATCCCAGATCATGCATTCTGCCGTAAGTTTTCTGCATCTTTCTCTGCTTTTTTGTTTTGTTTTGTTTTCATTTTTTTTAACAATAAGTGATAATTTGTGAGTACAAGCATCCTTCATGTAAAACCAATTTGCAAGCAGTTGTGCCCAAACCCACACAGCTCATGGGTCCCACCATCCAGCAGGGGGGGCTTGTATGTTCAATCAAGTTGATCAAATGAGTGTCCAGTCTATATTGTTGTAGTTTCACCTGGCAGCCCATGAAAGTAGTGGCACTTTTATCTTGGGTAAAATAACAGCTAACAACTTGGAATCAAGGCCCACCCAGAGAGAGGGAATTCATGTGTGGTACCCTAAACATGATCAAGTACATATGGCTGGGGAAGACATAGACCCCCCCAAAATACCCCACTTCTGCAACTTCTTTAGACCAACGTAACTCCTTAGTATATTCTAAATATATGCCCTTACATTTATAGACAAGTGTGCCTCTCCTCACTCATGACTGACATTTCTTCTACGACAGATAGAGACTACTTCGAAGTTCCACAACTGGTCAAATGCAGAGAATAAGTGACTGTGAGGTACGCAGCCATAAGTGACACTCTTACAATGCGTCTTTACACCTAAGGCTCAGGGAACATCAAGGAAGAGGGGGCAGAAAGAATGGAAGAGCCACAGGGACAAGACACCTTCTTCTACTTCTTCCAGTTAATGCCTGGTAGGGGAGCTGATGCTCCAGTGAAGTCTCCACAGTATGGCAGTCTGGCAAGATCTGCGTAATGACAACACCGGTTCACATGCCCAGGTGGGAGGGGGAAACTTCACAGGTCTCAGCTCAAGATGGAGAGCTACAGGTAATCAATGGATGTTGATGCAATCAACAAATGGTGAGTGAGCGAGAATCAGCCCCAAGGACTAGCTCCTTGGGGAGTTATCTAATCCTAAGTGAGCATCCCCAAACACAGGTACACACAAGTACCACCAAGTGGACTTGGTGCATTATACACATAACATTTTTAAATTAAGAAAAAATCAATCTAAGCAGCTAGGTCACCAAAGCCGGTCATGGCTTAGTGAGCTATCTATAGTAGGAGAGATTTTGTGTCACTCCCGTGGTAGGCTCCAAACACAACATGAGGACCATTTCTCCAGAATATGCAACTGAAGGTCTTATGTATTATTTTGAGACATTCAATTGTTGCATCAATTTCAAAGCATAGGCTGAGGGAAGAGGCAGAATAGGACACAGTCCGGTTGAAGGCCACACTAAGGAATCCTATCTGTGCGCTGTTTCTCTCTTGCAGCCATCTTTGCTGGTGGTGTTATTACAAAGACCATGATTGAGATGGAATAAAAGGAGCTGACAGGCGGATGGTACCTCAAGTAATATACACCTGTCTGTAGGAAGAACAAATAACGTGTCATATTGCTTAACTTCTGCCTCAGTGTGTACTTGGGTCAGATTTGGCATTACCAGTGGTTGGAAAACTTGGGAATGGTATCATAAATTTGGTTATGAATGATGTGAGCTTTACTGGACTTTATCGTTTACCTGGTATTGTCATATCTTTTCTGCCTGCATATACCATCTTCATTAGTTCCATCATCTTTATCTGTGTTCGGCGCACATACTTTCTCCACTTATTTGTCTTCAACAGGGCAGGCAGGATGTTAACCTCGAGATTTGTACTCAAGTAACCTATGAGTTTCCTATATCCTACTTGTTCTTGAGTATGCCAGAATGGAATATTCCTAAATATTACATTAACTATGTGATATACAACTCTAATTGTTCTTTACTAATGTGCTAATCCAGTGAATAATCCTGGAATAAGTAAACAGAATGAATGGAAGAAAAAAAGAAAAAGAAAAGAAATGAAAAACAAAAAGAAGCATGAGAAATTTCTCTAGGGATCAAAGAAGAAAACATATTCACTTGTTTCAAAACTATCTGTTTTTTTATTTTATTTTATTTTATTTTTTATGTGTATGAGTGTACTGTCTGCATGTAGGTTTGTGCACCCGTGTGGTGCAATGCCACAGAGGTCAGAAGAGGGCATTAGATTCCCCTGGAACTGGAGTTAATGATGGTTCTCAGCCACCATGTGGGTGCTGGGGATCGACCCCAGGTCCTCTGCAAGAGCAGTCGGCGCTTTTAACTGCTGAGCCATCTCTCTAGCCCCAAAACTATCTGGTTTTTAAAAGGCTACAACGAGGAGCTAGAGAGACAGCTTAGCAGTTAAGAATACTAGCTGCTCTTGCAGAGGACATGGATCAATTCCCAGCTCCCGTATGGTGGGTGACAACCATCTATAGCTCCAGTTCCAGGATATCTGATGCTCTCTTCTGACCTCTACAGGCATTGGAAGACATAGGTGCTCTTACCTTCATGCTGGCTGGCAATACACTCATACATATTAAAAAAGATAAATAAAATATTAAAAAATAAAAGGCTACACTAGGATTCTTTTCAATTTGTCAATGGACTGTTCATAGGTAACAAAAAAAGAGTTAATTCAGATGGGTCTGTCATTGACTCAGAAAGTATTGTGCCCTAAGAAGTTGTCTTTTCCAGAGGTTTTATAAAATGTGGCAGAGTCTACCTCAGTCATGTTGGCATGATAATCACTTTGGCCATTTTTTACATTCATTCTCCCAGAATGCATCACACACAGTGATTTCTCTGGCCACTGTCCATTCTCACCCTTGGGACTATGTTACGTTACTCTGGAACTGAACTTGCCTATCGGGTGCACTGTGCTGTATCATGTGAACTCATCTGATGCTGATCATGAGGACAAAGAACCACCTAAGGCCACGGTGGACTCCCAGTAACTCTGCATTAGAACAGAGACCTGCGGAAGCTGGTCTTTTTCTTTGCTGTGACTGAAACAGTAGAGAGTTATAATGTTTATAATTATTAGTGAATGAATGAATAAATCACACAAATGTATATTCATGGCTTGATTAATAGATCCCCAATCAAGCTTATATACAAATGTGAATCCATCCGTGGAGGTAAGTATGGATGTTAGTGGGTAGAGTGCTTACCTAACATGCACACAAGCTTGGGATCCATCCAGAGACCCAGATCAACCCAAGGTAGTGGTGCACAGCTGTCACCTCAGCACTCGGGGAAGAAATGGGAGGAGAAAGGTCTGAAACCTACGACCATCTTAGGCTACGTAGTAAAGTCAAAGTCAGCCCGGAATATATGAGAGCCTGTCAGAAAAGAAAGAGAAGGGAGGGCAAAGGAAAAGAAGAGAAACAAAGATGGAAAAGAACCAAGCTGGAGGATAGTGAAGGTTAGTAGCCCCAGAGTCTCACTGCTTAACCTTCAGCCAGTCTCATCATTCCCACTAAAGATACTTTAAAACTTAGAGAACAAATGAAACATCTTTGCTTTCTGGAAAAAAGATACTGTTTTCAAAAATACCTGTGCCATAAATCTGAAGATTAGTGTCTGTGAAAGAGAGGTCTCTGGGTTGTCATGACCATTGTCGTGGTCTTAGAAAACCTAAGGCCCTGCTATCAGGTAACTTGATACAAGCCATAGAGATCATTTCACTGGGATATTTGCTAATGCTTTCTTGGCAAAAAGAACATTTTTTGGAATTTGATTTTAAGTAGTCTCAATAGAGAAAGAAAGTAAAGAATTGGTTGAGCATGGTTAAAACTGTATCAACCATAGTTTGGATGTTTGGCTGCAAAGTAAATGGAGGAGGGTGTTAACAGTTCTGCCTACTTTTGCATATGTCTGAAATTTTCCATACAAAGACTGCATGTGATTCTTTTTCAATTCACATCTGTCTCTGGAATCGTGCCAGCAATTCCCCATGATTAAAAACACATCCCATCTGTCCGCATCATAACTTGTCAGAGCAAATTTCAGATTATTGTATCCTATCTGAATTTCAGAAATAGTTAGGACACTCTAACTTCCAAACATTACACCTGAGATCATTAGAAAAATAAATCTATGTTCATATGATCAAGCTCATTTGAGTGCTTACAAACCAAGCCAAAGTAAGGAAAAAAATTCTCCTTACTAAACTAGATATGATTATTCCCAAATCCATGTTATTTTTATACATGAACCTTTAGAAATCCATGATATTTTTTGAGACAAGATCTCACCCTTTAGCCCATGGCTGGCCTAGAGATTACAAGATTTGGCCAAATTCATATTTATAGCCAGCAAATGCATTCTTTCAGCCTACTAAAAGAAGAGTGAGCCAGGTGTGGTGGTGCATACCTTTAATCCAAGTACTTAGGTGGCAGAGGCGGATGGATCTCTCTGAGTTTGAGGCCAGTCTGGTCTACGTAACACATTTCAGCCTAGCCAGGGCCACATAGTGAGATCTTACCACAAATAAAACAAAACAAGAGAACAAACAAAGGAAAATGAAGACTGAAATCCAAGTGGCAGAAAAGGACCAAATGAGCCTGTTTGGTCACCTAGGACGAGTCTGGTAGATTTTCATGAGCAAGAATGTGACAGCAACTCATCAGCCTGACCTGAGATAAGCTCTCACCATACGCAGGGCAGTCATTATGTACTCAGAGCCTCCAGCAGACCTAGGAAGGGCCTGGAAGATCTGGCTGAGCAACACTTCAATCCAGACTCCAGATGCATGTAGAATCATTAAGGTCTGCTCACAGCTCCTGAATTCACAGGAAAAATGTAGACTAGAAACATAGAATTAATACCTGCTGTTTTTAAAGCAAAAAAAAAGTCAATAGCAAATCAAAAGGAAAATCTAGAAGAGTGAGTTTGACATATTCTATGATGTCATCACCAGAGGAAAGAGAGAGAAGAAAAAAATACTTTGACCAAGGACTGCCTACCTCTGACTTGTCACTTTCTCTCTTTTATTCTGTCACTGAGTTCAACATTTATACATCTATTATCATTCACTTCATATTTTCTTTTCCTAGAAGAATATAAGAGTCATACAAGAATACATGAATTTAGAATGTCAGTCACTGAAAACACAAACAGTGGCAGAGTGCAGAGGACAGAAACCCCGAAATTGCTGGCTGGAACATGAAGTCCAGACACTGTGGCAATCACTTAAGAGTTTCCTCAAAAATGCTAAAAGAAGGGGCTGGAGAGATGGCCTAGCAGTTAAGAGTGCCGACCGCTCTTGCAGAGGACCCAGGTTCGATCCCCAGCACCCATGTGGCAGCTGAGAACCGTCTGTAACTCCAATTCCAGGAGAACTTCAGTTCCAGGGGAATCCGACACCCTCTTCTGACCTCCACAGCATTGCACGACACGGGTGCACAAACCTACATGCAGACAGTACATTCATACACATAAAAAAAATCCACAGAGTGAGTTCCAGGTCAGCTGGGGCTGCAGGGAGACCCTGTCTTGAAAAGACAAAAAAAAAAAAATGCTAAAAGAAAATCTGTCATAGGTTGCTGGCAAAGGAAAGAGCAAAGGAAGGTAAACTTACTGACATAAAGTTCAAAGTCCTAAAAGTTCAAAGTCCTACATGATCATAACTTGAAAACAGTAGCCAATATTGAATCTTTCTTCCTTAAGAAACCTGTATATATTCTGGAGTACATGTCGTGTGTGTGTGTGTGTGTGTGTGTGTGTGTGTTCTTGGTCCTGCTCTATGAAATGTTTGAAGCCAAAAGGCCAAGCACCTACCATACCATCACTGACACCATCATCATGACTAGCACCAGCAGCAACACCATCATGAATACCGCCAAATAAGTCCTCAGAAACACTGTCACCAGAGGTAAAACTTTCACCACATCATGACATCATCATCACCAACACTAACACCATGACCAAAACAAACACTATCTCCAAAATTTCAACAGAATGCTGTCACTAACAGCCAACCTGATCACCAACAACAGTACCATTGCTACCACAGTGAATCTATTAGCACTAGAAACAGTATCAACAGTATCAGTATCATATTCACCACCACCAATCCTAGGATGTCTGTACTACCACAAATATCCTTACCATCAAAAATAACACCAGAGAAACCATCCTCAATAATCACCATAATTAGCAACAAAATTACCACCATCACAAATGCCAAACACCACTACCAAAAGCACCATGTAACAAACACCATCATCTTCATAAAAAGTATGTATCTACAACACTATACCAGCACTAGCATCACCATTACCAACACCATCAAAAGCAACATCAGCCACAACATTACCAACATTCTTTATGGCATGTAGGTTCATTAATATGTCAAAGTTCCAAACTATGAAAGTCAGGTATTAGTATTAGTGTGTTTTATTATGACATACTCTGGAAAATGAAGTTCCCTGAGTTATATAATATCACCTGCAAAAATCATAAGTATCAGTATTTACTTGAAAATACTAAGTGTGATTTGAATGTGAAATGTCTCTCACAGTCTCCTGTGCTACAACACATGGTCCTAGGTGGTGGTGATGTTTGGGGAAGCTCTAAAAACTCAAGGAAGTGGGGCCTAGCTGGAAGAAGTACTTTACAGGGAGCGACTCTTAGGGTTATAGTCTTGGGATCTTCCTGTCATGCTTACCTGCCTTCCTGTTCTGTGTGCTGTAAGAGGAGGTCTGGCCCAGAGCCACCCCAGAGACACTCGGCCATACCTCCCTACATGGACCAAAATAATTTCTTCCTCTCTTAAGTTATTTGCATGAAGTATTTTCTCAAACAAGAAAAGTAAATAATGTATGTAGTTTTATACAGTCTTTTAGGATTCTCCCAAGGGGCTATGAAACAATAAGAGAGGTGATAATGAGATACTGTCTTGGAGAAGAGAAATAGTCCAGGTAAAGCCTGGTAGGGTGCTAACAGGGAGATAGAATCTGGGCTCCCACAACTGGAGCTGACCCCTGAGTTAACCCCTTTACCTTATTACTTGCAAAACTAATTATTCTCACATCTTGCTTTTCTTGAAAAGTTGAGTGAGAACAAACAAGGTCTTAAAACCAAGAAAGAGCCAGGTGTGGTGGTGCAATGCCTTTAATCCTAGCACTTGGGAAGCAGAGGCAGGCAGATCTCTGTGAGTTCAAGGCTAGCCTCGTCTACAGAGTGAGTTCCAGGACAGCTAGAGCTCCAAGGTCACGGTGTCTCAGACAGACCAAAAAAAAGAAAAAAAACAAGAAAGCATGTGTTGTCAGAAGTTAGAGGGCAGAGAAAGGATTCATCTGTGAGAGCAATTTTTGGAGACAGAAAGGAGGCTTTAAGAGTGTCCTCTGTATTCTCAGCAGGCTACACTATGGATTGCAAGGCACAGAGGAATGCCACATAATAATGGTTGAATTAGGGATCGTTTATTAGCCAGCAGTCAAGGGGGCTAATACCCCCCAAAAGTCTTGATCTCAAGGAGAGGCAGAGTGAAGTTAATAAAGCTTGAACCCACATTTACATCACGCCAGGCAAAGCCAGTAACCACAGGTACATTAGATCACTATGGTTACACCAGACCAGGGCCGGGTCAGTTAACAAAGAAGTTTTCAGTTAACAAAAAGGTTTTGTTAGGGAAAACAAGTTTCTTACAATTGCAGAAACAATAGGTTCCTTGGAGATGCTGGGACAGGGTGTACTACCTGGCTACTTGTATGTTTCCTAGTATTGTAGAAACAATGAACCCCCCTGAACCTACAGGTGCATTCTTCATGGGACCAGTTATGCCTGGCTGACTGCAGTTAGAACAGAGGGCTCTAGGCAGAAACACAGGGTGAAGCCAAAGTCAGCTAGAACAAAATGGAGCCATCTTTGTCATTTCTCACCTCATGTAAATTCCAGGAAGAAGAGTCACAAGGTGCAAAGGGGTGGGGAAAAAGCGAAGGTGTGATGTCAAATGCTGAGTTATCAGGTTGACAGAATCTAGAATGATCTAGGAGACAAGTCTGTGAGAAAATGTCTATCTTGGGTTAATTGGGGTGAGAAGAACCACTGGCAATGTGGGTGGCACAGTCTTATGGGCTGGGGTCCCACTCTGAATGAAAAGGAGTAAGCTAATTGAGCTACCTGACTGGAGGCAATATCACCAGCCATGTCCTCCTTCTGCCTGCATCCCTTCCCTGTCGTGATGGACTGTATGCATTCGAACTGAGGGCCAAGATAAAGCCTTCCTCTCTTAAGTTGCTTTTGGTCACTGCAGTAACAAAAGTAGCAGGGGGAGGAGGTGCATGCCTTTAACCATAATACTGGAGAGACTAAAGAGGCAGAGGCAAGCAGAGCTCTGTGAGATCAAGGCCAGCCTGGTCTACAAAGAAAATTCTAGGCACTGGGGCAACAACGTGATCCTGTCTCATAAACAAACAAAAATACCAGATTATGCATGTAGTGTCTTCAGAAAGAATGCTTATCCACAAACAGGACATCCATATCACATTTCTGACTGCACCCTCACCAAGTTTCATAGGTCACTGTGCAAGAGGAGGCAAAAATTTTGCCTCAAACCAGACAAAACCCCAGCATAGACATGGAAAGGTAAGTATGAAATCCCAACCTATGGAAATTTTGGCAACTGATCACCGCTCGGGGTGGGAGGGATATTTTCTTTCAAGAATGTCACTTTTGTTAGGGTTAACCAGGCTCCAGTAGATGAACCTACACTGAAAGACATTTGGGGACACAAATTAGACTCTATCGCTCTTGTCATTATATGATAGAGTACACTATATTTGACAGGTTGCAGTGAGGGGAGATGTGGATGGGGAGGAGATGTTAATACCATCAAATTGTATAGGATGAGAGTCTCAAAAAAATCAATAAAAAATTTCGAATTGAGAAATAAATAAATAAATGAAAATTAACTAATACAAATAGCAACAATGGAACATATGGATAAAGTAATAGTTAACGGTGGACCAGAGGACTTCTTACCCAGCAGTATTTTTAGGATTGAAGAGGCTACTACATAGTTGGGACCAGTTAGTTGAATTTAGGGTTCCAACAGACAAAATAAAAAAGGAAGAGTTAAAAAAATAAAAAATATAAAAAGGAAGAGTTAGGGACTGGAGATATGGCTCAGAGGTTAAGAGCACTGACTACTCTTGCAGAGGACCTGGGTTCGAATCCCAACACCCACATGGCAGCTAAGAACCATCTTAGACCTGGCGTGGTAGCACACACCTTAAATCCCAGCACTCAGGAGGCAGAGGCAGGAGGATCTCTGTGAGTTCAAAGCCAGCCTGGTCTACACAGTGAGTTCCAGGACAGCTGGGACTACAGGGAGACCCTGTGTCAAAAAGACCAAAAAAAGGGAAGAATTAAAATGTTTGACACTATAAACAATATAATTACCCTTGCTAAATAATTAAGCCAATCCCTAAATAAGCTTGAGACTATAGAAAAGATGACAGGTGAATATAGAGGAAATGACAGAACAAAGAAAAGTCACAGGAAAACAACTCTCCAAGAAAGAATCAAGAAAAACATCAATGGAGAAAAGCAACATGTTAAGAAAACAATTAAAGGCAAATATTTAATGTATGCATGGTCGGAGTCTGTGACCATGCATACCAAAAAAGTCATGCTGGATAAAATTGCTAATGAATAATAATATTAAATTCTGCATGTATGCAAGTGCTTGGCATGGGAAGAATGGACAGAACAAACAAGAGCGGAACATCCATCAAGTTCATGTGAAGACACACACACATAGACACTGATGCAGATTTCAGCTGCCTGAGCCGGAAGGGCACATAGCCCAATAGTCAAAGTGTTTGGTCTAAGGAATTTATTGCTATCTATGAGCATAGCATTGACAATCCCTGTACTCCAGACATCTATAATACGTTAGAGACTCTTAATAAATGAAAAAGTGCACTCGGGGCAATAATGGATGAGTAATTAGTTGATGGGGGAGGATGAACTCAAAGAAGAATGCGAAGAGATTGTAAGTAAAGCCAGGCATTCTTCCCGTCTACAGGGATCCAGTCACCATCTCACAGCTAGGCAGAGGGAAAACCATTTGGCCAGCTGTGGAAACTCGTGTTCTGTTTTGATAAGCTCTTTCCCATTCTTTCTGTTACAAGTTCAGCTTGTGGAGCAAGACTCGCCCACACAATGGGACAAGTCCGTTTTTCAATCTGGTCTCCAAAGAGTAAGGTTTATTTAAGTTGTTAGCAATGTGTGACTTTGTTTAAAGCAAAATGTCAAATGCAATTACAGTAGCACCAAGACTGACCTACTTTAAAGCTGATGTGATTTAAGAATGTCTATTTTCCCCCTTGAACTCTTAGTATCCTAGCAGGAGATGTTAAAATAATAAACAATTCTGAAACATTTAAAAAGTGGAAAGAAAAAAACATTATTTAGGCCCACTTTCTAGACCATTGGGGAGAGGAGGTGTTACCTCAGGGATGACAACATCTTGTGGGCTGAGAACAAGGGCAAAAATAAATGGGAGGAATTACAAGCACTGCCAAAAGCTCAGAGCTAAAATTACTAAGGGAAAAGTTTGCTCTCCAAATGGAAGATTCATGGCCTGCTCACTGATTTCAAATCATTTAACCATAAAGCAATGCACAGTTATTGAAAGATCAAGAGCAACAATTCTTTGTTTATCAAATGAGAATCTGACCAAAGATGATAGCTTTGCCAGAGATGTGAGAGGGAGACAGAAGTCTTCCTTCAGCTCTGGGGATCCTCAGAGCTTGAGCAGAGGCCTGTGGGCGTGATGGCCAGATAGTCCTGGTACCCACGAGAGCAACTGCGGCTCCTCTCCCTGAGATCCAGCAGATACCTTCACCCCAGCAATGCACTTACTATGTGGAGCCAGAACCTGGTGCCCCTGCCAGCATCAGCTGCCTTCCCTGCTCCAGTCTCTCCACAGGCAAAGCCTCTCCCACTCTACTCCTGTCTCACCCCCCACTCTCCTCACCCAACTCCCTCCCCTTCTTGGTGGTCTTCTCCTCCTTCAAACAGTTCCCCCTCTGCTTTCATGTCACGTCGTAATATACTCCACCTCATTACCCTCCATTGTTTTCCCTCCCCTCTTTCACAGTCCGCTTTCTATTTTCATATTCTACACACACGCACACACATACACATTTTAATCAAGCCTGCCTCTACATATGAGAGAGAATGTAGTATTTGTCTTTGTGACTTTTGCTTATTTTGTCTAACATGATGATCTACAAGTCTGTCACTTTCCTCAATGTCATAATTTCATTCTTCTATCTAGTTGAGTACATTTCCACTAGGTACATATGCCACCTTTTGTTCACCTGCTTACCTGTTGATGGGCATCTCAGCTGGTTTTCCCTGAAGATGAACATGGATGCATAATGGAAGTGAAAGTAGAAGTGGCAGCAAGAAGCAGAAGCTGTCAGAGCCTCTGAAGTTCACCCCCTTTCTCCCTTCCCTGGCTGCAATTAGGGGAGCATGGGTTAAGAGAGTCCATAGATGCTGGCTGAGGTAGCACATGCCCTTAATCCCAGCCCTTCCACAGGAGGCCAGTCTGCTCCACATAGTGACTCCCAGGAAGGCAGAATGGAACCAGGGAGACCCCGTCAAGAAAAGGGATCCATAGACTGGCGATACGCTCCATGAGAGAGACAAACCATGCTGGTTGGTGTGCCTGCGTGATAGAAGCACTCTGTGGAAGGTGCTCTCAACTAAAAATACATAATCATAAGAATTTCACTTCTAATACATTCAGTGAAACCATCTCCCCAGGACATTTAAAGTTTGAGCAAAATTTCATTGTCTAAGCAAAGTTAATTGAAGGAAATAAAAAAGTTGATGACTTGCTCTGAGAGGAAATAAACAACTAATAAAATAAATCCAGTTATTTGCTAAGTGTGATATGTATTTAATTTACCAAATGTATATTTTCTTCAATCAGTGCTATCATTATTTGAGTGTGTGTGTGTGTGTGTGTGTGTGTGTGCATATATGTGCATGTTCATGTGTTTGGGTGCCCACACATGTGGAAACCAGAGGATAATCAATTTCTAGTTTTTTGACAGAGTGTCTCACTGGTCTAAAACTCAAGAAGACAAACTTAGCTGGCTGGTCCGTTAGCCCCAGGGCCCACCTGTCTCTGCCTTGTCAATATTGGTATTACAAGTAAGCATATGCCAGGACACCCAGCTTTTTGTTTTCATGTGGATTCTGGGGGTGGAGCTCTGGCCCTAATGCCTGCAAAGCAAGCATATTACCACTGAACTGTCTCCGGGTTAGGTATTCATTTACAGAGATGATATATTAGAATGTGATTTCCCTTCTTTGACTCTTCTTCTTTAAAAAAGCAGCTGTATAAGTTTTATCTTGCACTTACTCAGCTCTCTCTCTCTCTCTCTCTCTCTCTCTCCTTGTTTTATAATTAGGGTCATTTTAGTCTCAATAATTCAAGTATTCATGCTAGTAGAAGCATCACTAACCCACACTACTTCAATTGGCAAAGAACTCCAGAAACTAGAGATTTCTAAAGCCTCTGTCTTCCTTTAACCTTCCTTAAACCTCTGACCTCACTGCTTGCATTTTTAAGCTCTTCTAGCCTCTGTTATGCATCTTAGACCTCTTATAGAATGGCTCTTTCTAAGTGTCAAGAAGAAGCCAGTTTGTAAGCTGGGGTGAGCCTTCCTTCCTTTTCCGTGGTTAGGTTTTGCTGTTCTTAGTAACTACCAAAACCTAGATATTAAACATCACCTACTTGAAAAGAGTCATTGTTGTGCAACTTAGAGCTGAAGATGGCAAGGAATTATTATCAAGAAGACAGAGTGGACTGGGGTGGTAACTCTATCAGCAGAGTGTCTGACTTGCAAGACTGAGGACTTGAGTTCAACCCCCAGAACCCATGTAGAAAACCAGACATTGCAGATTGTCATTTCACTGTGGTAAACTGGAGGGAGGAGGAACCTTGGGACTTGTTGGCCAATCAGCCTAGCCAAGTTGCTCCAGGCTAGTGAGAGAAACTGTTTCTTTTTTTTTTTTTTTTTTTTTTTAAGGGAGGGGAATTTGTCAACTCAAACAGCAGCAAATATGAAGAATGAATAAAGAGTTCTATGCAGCAGTAAAGAAAGATGACATCATGAGCTTTGCAGGAAAATGGCTGGAGCTAGAGGACATCATGCTGAGTGAAGTAACACAGTCCCAGAAAAACAAAGGACGAATGCTATCCCTCATCTGTGGATGCTAGTGCCAATTACCTAGTTGTAAGTATTTCTTGTGTAGGGCCCCCTGAGCTTTTGTCCAAAGCAGTTGGGCATTATGCATATTGGAAACAACAACAACAACAGAAAGGACTGCATCAAAGAACTGACTGAAACAGTGAACTTCTGCTCAAAACAGTCAACTTCCTCAGGGAGAATATTGAGAAAGACTGAGAAAGAGATGAAAAGCATGTTTGGAAGAATGCATGAGCTCTTGCGGGGTGGGGGAATGGGCGGGAACACGGGTCTAGATTTGTTAAAAAAAAAATAATAAATTTATGTGAAGAAAAAAAAAAAAAGAATGAATAAAGAAACTTCCTGTTGTTGGAGGCAGACATGACCTCCAAAATATGTGACATAGGAGGTATTTCAATTTGTGATCCCCCCACAGCCTGGATACATTAAGTGCTCTCCCATTCAATCTAATACTTCTGGATTCCTGCTAAAAAGGAATATACAGTAAGAGCATGGAAAATTTGCTTCTGAAAGGAAACCCCCAAAAGAGTAAGAGAGGGGATGTAGAAATTAAGACGTTATGTGGAGCACTTTAAATTGTAATTACCAACATTTTCATATCTTCACAGTAATACAAAACACAGTCACTTGTAGAACTAGTTCAGATTACTTAAATACCAAATACATTTTTTGTCCTCTATCTAAGTATCTGGAAGTTACTTATGTTTATACGAAATGAAGCTATTAATACTTTTCTACAGCAGTAACTGCACACCAAAAGGCCAAGACAAACACAAATCAAGGAATGGAGTTTTCCCATTCCTTGTGTAAAAAGACTATGAACAGTTGATTCCATACACATGAATGGGTTTCTTTGCTACAGGAAATCCAAGTGGAATAAGGAATAGAGATGTAAAAAGGTTTTCTTAAAGGGAAGGATGACACCCTGTATGCCTTTAGTTTTCAGCCCCCTCTGCTGCATCACATTCTCCTGCACTATCTGATGTCCATAATGTTAAGTTTTCCCTAAGCAACTGCATAATGAGGGTGCTGTCTTTGTAGGAATCTTCATTCAGTGTATCAAGTTCTGCAACGGCCTCATCAAAAGCCGTTTTAGCCAGTGTACAGGCAAGCTCTGGATTATTAAGGATCTCATAGTAAAACACAGAAAAGTTAAGAGCCAGCCCCAGGCGGATTGGATGTGTTGGTTGCATCTCTTTGTTGCTTATATCAAATGCCTCTTGGTAAGCTCCTTGGGAATTATCTGTCGTTTGTTTTTGATCATCACCACATGCAACTTCAGCAAGGTACCAGAAATAATCTCCCTTCATTTTCAGATAGAAGACCTTACTCCCTGGATTAGTTGCATTGGCTCTTAAATATTTATCCAATAATTCCAGGACTGTGGTGCAGATGGACCTCAGCTCCGACTCCACTTTCTTCCGATAGTCTTTGATGAGCTGCAGCTTCTTGTCGGAGGTGTTGTCTTCTCCTCTCTACTGGAGATTACCCTCCAGACGGACCTACGGCCCCTGACCACGTTCTTGTAGGCCACCGCCAGCAGGTTGCGCTCCTCGTTGGACAGCTCGGCGCCCTGCTGGGTCACGGCCTTCATGCAGGTGGCCATGTCGTAGCGCTCGGCTTGTTGGGCCAGCTTGGCCTTCTGGATCAGCCCCGCCTTCTCCATGCTGTGCGGGAGGCCGAGGGCGAGGAGAGCCGAGACACTGTTTCAAAAACAAGGTGGACAGCATCATGACTCTCCACATGCATGCACACCTCACACCACACACCACACACAAAAAAAAAAAAAAAAAAAAAAAAAAAAAACAGAGGAGGAAGGAGAAGAGGAGACATGTGCCCTCCCTGGGGCCAAGGCTAGTCACTGTGCGTACGGAAGCTGCAGATGGAGTACATCACAGTTTTCCTCTAGCCTGTAGACCTCGCCTTCCTATTCTTCCATCTTCCACTCTCTCTGTACACCTTAAGTCTTTCTTCTGATTCAGACTACTAATGTGGTTCTTTACAGGGAGGAGCAATGTAGATTCCAGGTTCAAAGGTAGCATCCTACAGTCTCTGATAAACTCCCAGAATATCCACATCTGTGGCTGACACCAGGTAGACATTCAAAGAAACCTCCAGGTAACAGAATGAATGAACCGAAATTAATTAGTTGAATTCCTGGACACTACTTCTGAAGAAGTTTGTTGCTTCATGATTAATGTTGCTTCTCCTCATTTGCATTTTGTTTGATGTACCATCATTAATGAAAGACTGATTGAATGAGCAGTAATGTGATTGAATTCTGAATTAATGGATTTGAATAATTTATTGTTTCCATAATTCCAAGACAAGAGATCAGTGAAATGGACCTCGTGCTCTTACACCAGTGAAATTCAAAATGATAAATCCACTTCACCTTCATATCCACTTAAATCTCTCCATGAGAATTTACCTTTCTCACTATGATAATTTTTCCTGGTTGTGACAAGTAGGTAACTCTTTTAGCTCCATCCTGGAAAGTCCTGTTTTTTTCTAAGTCGGCAGAGCTACCCTTCCATGCTAAGAATGAAAGTGCACACAATTCAATAAGCTGGGTTAGCTGAAATTTAGTGTTGAAATGGTAGTCAAGGTTCATGAACTTACCTAAGGTTCACAATAGCCCAAAGACCTCAATTGAATTATGTTTTCAATCTGACCACACCAGCTGCCCTATATATTTCTCCTATGTAAACAGCATTGAAGGTATAATTTATGAATCTGCTGCTGTTTCCTACAGTTATTCAATCAAACATCTGTAATAGTTTTCATTGTAAACAGATGGAAGCCACACAATATCAAATTGGAATAATAATCCTAGGTGAATTGACTTTTTATCATTTCCATGACATACTGAGCACTGAGAAATCCGTATAAATACATTGAGTTCCACAGACTAAAGTTTGAACATAGCTATTTTTATTTACTCTATCAAATGCACTTCAAGTTTTAAATTATATGGTTTGAGCATTTTTGCATGACAATGGTCTGTTCACTTCAGCTGAAAAACACATCTTTGTAATGTCTTGTGTGACATGTGAGAGTTGGTTTTCATTGTCAGCTTGGTTGGATTTGGAATCACCTGGTAGGCATGCCTCTGGGCATGTTTGTGAGGGTGTTTCCAGATCAGATGTCTGAGGGAAGAACCACCCTGGCACCATTCATGGCTGGGGTCCTGGACTGAATAGACAGGAGAAGGCAAGTTGAAAAGCAGCGCCCTTGTTCTGCCTCCTGACTGTGAACACGAGATACCAATTGCCTCAAGCTTCTGCGGCCAGTGAGCACCCCTCTGGCCACCACGCTTTCTCCATCATGACGGACTGCTACCTCAAACTATCCACTTAAATAAACTCTTCCTTCCTTAAGTGGTTCTTGTCTTGTATTTTGTCACAGAAATCAGAAAAGTAACTAATACAGAGACCTTTGCACAGTGAAAAACAAAAATTTAACCAAGTACTTTCATAACCAGAAGGCACATGGAGTTTCTCAAACCAAATATTTGAGATCTTGACCATGAAGTCTACACTAAAATATCTACAGCAACTGCTCAACAACTGAACCACCATCTAATAACTAGGCATAAGAGTTTGGCGATGTAATGCCAAGCCACGGATAGCGATGGATACCTTTCATTGTATGATGTGCATACATTGGTTTACCCTTTTCCACACAGTGGCTTCACTTTTCCCTTTTGTCTCAATGAGCAGAACATTTCAGTAATGCAGTTTGAATAACTCTAGAGACCTAAAGTAGACCAAGTGATTGTAGTTTGATATACCGTGGTACATAGGAATTTTGTAAAAGAGTATGCCCTATACAGTCTCAGCACATGCAAAGTAACTGTGCAAGTGATTGATATGTTAAATAGCTTGTCAAGGTCAATCCCGATGGTCAACATGACACATGTGAATGGACCCCCTGCTGAGCGTCCTCCATCAGATTGGCCCTTTGGCTGTCTGCGGGGCATTTTCTTGATAAGTAACTGATGTCAGAGGGCCCAGCCCACCGTGGGCAGTGCCATCCCTAGGCAGGTGGGCCTCAACTGCATAAGAAAGGGGGCTGAGCAACAGCCTGAAAGCAAGCCAGTAAGCTGCACCCCTCCACAGTAGCTACTTCAAGCCTCCGCCTTACACTCCTGCCACGGCTCCCCCGATGGACTGTAAATGAAGTCAGGCCCTTGTACCGAGGGTGGTTTAGGTCGTGCTGTTTATCACAGCCACAGACAAGCAAACTAGAGCACAGCTTCACTTTGGTGATCATTGACAGTGCAAATCCAAACACCACCTTGCATTTCTATAATTATTCACCAAAGACACCTCATAAAGCTGCAAAAGTTAGCAAATAACTGGAAGAGAGATAGATATGATTAATGGTGAGATAGAGATATAAACAGATGATAGATTGTGGGGCTGCTGACCCCATGGTTGGACAGGCTGAAGAGGGGCATGTGCACGGCCAGACACCCAGCCGTGGAACTATCAGTTCCACAGCTAGACACGAGGTTGTGGAGTTGCTGGCTCCCAGGACCAGACGAACTGAAACGCCAGCTATGGGACTGATAGCCCCACAACCAAGCATGTGTGTGGTAACAACCCAGGGACCATGGCAGACAGTGTAAATCTGTGACAATCCATTTACTAACAGACAGCTTTTATAGGTTCATGATGAGCAGCCGCTACATCGCATGACATCACCTCCCAGTAGCCAGTCTTGGGCCTACACACATCACAAGTCATCCCGACTTGTGGGGAGTATTCAAAAAGGGGGCATGCTGACAAGCAAGCTGACTTGTGACTTCTGGCATGTGTCCTGCATCCTTTGCTCTGCCTAGTGTGCTAAGCAGATTGGTAGCCTGCACACGCTCAAGATACGACTGAGTCAGGATTGCTGCCCCACAATAGATGTTTCATAAACAGAAAGGCAGTTAGATAATAGATGAGTATAACACTACTACCCTGAACTAGCCTGATCTCATTAGATGCATAGATATGATAGGCATATAGATAAATAGATAGATAAATAACAGATAGATACTAAACAGATTATATAGCTACATGACAGGTCAATAGATGGATAGGTAGATTTATCTTTGAAATACGGCTATCTCAGATCAATATTCATAGAATATTCAGAACCATTGAAACCTGGAGATAGAAAAAGGAAAGTCACACCCACCAAATGGCATTTGAAATAAACAGTCATAAAGCAGGCTTAGGCTGCAGAGTGAGTGCTTTCTGGAAGCAAGGCTCTGTTCAACTACAGCTATGTATCACAGCTATAATCAAAATTCTTGGATCCTGGTGAGACAGCTCATGGCTTTAATCCCAGCACTTTGGAGGCAGAGGCAATTGGATCTCTCTGAGATTGAGGTCAGCCTACTCTATACTGCATTCTGGGCCAACTGGGGCCACAAAGGGGCCCTGTTTTGAAACAAAAACAAACAAACATACAAAAAATTCTTGGTAAATTTTCAGATCTCTGTTTCTATTAATCACATGGACAAGGGAAAATGTTAAGACTCTTACAGTTTGCAAGTTACTTTTACCAACTCTCTGCAGGGCTAACCGGAATGTTAGCCCTTCCAACATGTTTTTGTCAAGAAGCCTCTGCTTCTTCAGGTTCTTTCCTGTGTTACCCTTACTTCCTGTCTCTCCCTGTGCAGGTCAAAGGTCCCTTCACCCTATACCTGTGGATGGAGGCTTCAGCAGCAGCTGAACAGTGGAGAGGCTGACTGCAGGGTAACCCATTAAATTCTATCATCCTGTCAGCTCTTGGGATGCAAGAGCATTGTCCTTTAATCCTGTCATTTTGCATTTCGTATATATGAAAATGTTGCTTTTGAGAATAGAAAGGCCTCTGCTAGATATTTAATAAAAGCTAATTAATTCTTCAACTCCTGCTAATTACATGAGGGTAGTGCTTTCATAGATATTTGTTGTTTGCATTTAAATGCACTTGAATACTTTTGAATGCATTCATAGAATGCTATTTGAATATATTATTATATCTAGCTCCTCACTCATGTGACAAGTTTCTAGTCCATCTTTCTAGATGACCTAGCTTATCTGTATTTAAGAATTTCCCGGGGGCTGGAGGGATGGCCTAGCGGTTAAGAGCGACGACCGCTCTTGCAGAGGACCCGGGTTCGATCCCCAGCACCCACATGGCGGCTGAGAACCGTCTGTGACTCCGGTTCCAGGAGAACTCCAGTTCCAGGGGAATCCGAGACCGTCTTCTGACCTCCGCGGCATCGCACGACACGGGTGCGCAGACCTGCATGCAGTCAATACATTCATACACATAAAAATAAATAAATAAATAAAAATTTAAAAAAAAAAAAAAGAATTTCCCTCATTTGTGGATGCTAATACCAAATCCCCAATTGAAAGAAAAGCTGAGCAATGTTATTGTTATATTCTTTCTATCTGAAAGCAACTGTCATGTTGTAATGTGAATATCTTAATGACCCCTAGAATTAACTTACCACCTACTTTCAGGCATGGTAATTAATGTACATGGGCAGAGGCAGAAGGCATATATTCATATTTTAGAGTAATATAAAATTAAAAGAAAAATCTGAACCTCTGAACATAATAAAAAAAGAAGGGAAGTATAGATTAAACTGATCAATGAATACAAGTTGGTTACATACAGCATGATGCTTTGGTGTATGATTTTACAGTAGGATCAATATAGATGTGATATTGCATGCATTTCAAAAGCCTCAAGGAAAGAACTGTGTAATTTTGTTCAGAACTGTGGAATTTTTAACCACAAAGAAATTATACATGTTTAATGACCTAGACATGTTCAGCAGTTTTAAGTTTTAAATAATGTATATATGCGGGGCTGGAGAGATGGCTCAGTGGTTAGGAGCGCTGACCACTCTTGCAGAGGACCTGGGTTCGATTCCCAGCACCCACGTGGCGGCTAAGAACTGTCTTTAACTCCAGTTCCAGGGGAATCCGACGCCCTCTTCTGACCTCCTCAGCATTGCACGACACAGGTGCACAAATCTGCATGCAGACAGTACACTCATACACATAAATAAATAAAACAATGTATATATGCATGAAACATGTGACCCTATAAATATGTACAACTTTATATTTGCATATGTCAGCCAAAATAAATTAAATTTTAAAAAGTTAAAAAAAAATTCTTACTGTCTTCCTCTGGATGTTAAATAGTTCTTTATCTGCCTCCAATTTATGTTGTCATTTCAGGTGGAGGTTATTAATTTAAACGTAACTTCAGTTGTGATTTAAAAACTAACTTAAAAAGCATCATGTTACCCACATAAACTTTAAGTAGTATGTGCATTGCTTAGTGTAACATGTGACATAGCAAATGCTCCAAAAGCATAGCATTTTTATTCTTTGTGCACTGCCTTCTGCTGCTTAGTGGAACCTGGGACATTTTCTTCAGATCCTGCATTAGAGCCCATTACTCCAAAAAGAACTGTCCTTTCTGCCCTGAGGTTCGCTCTCAAAAACTTGGTGACTCTCAGATGCCCTAGGGGAGCACCCTTCTCTTCAGAACTTTCAGAGACCCAGTTTGATCTTCCCATCATTTGATGCCCTGTCATAGGCTGGATATGGTTTGTGATTTGCTGTAAGCCCCATTGAAAGTAAGGTATGCTTTGTGAACTATTTCTTATTCTCCAAGGATAACTTTAGAAAGGTGGAGGAAAATATGTTTTTACTTTGTACCTTTAAAAGAAGACAGAGTAAAATGGTGATCACCAGGGACTACAGGGGTGGGGGGAGGGCAGGACAGGGGGGATGTGGTGAGGTCATTGCCTAATGGGTCCATAGTTCCTATCTGGGAGGATGGATGGTGATGATGGCTGCATTACACCCTTCAAATGGCACATTATGTTATGTGCATACTTAAAAATAAAGAAAATAAAGTTAGCTAGGTAGATAACACAGAGACACATAGAGGACCTCCACGGTTGTCAAGAATGACCTCCCTGAAGGGCACTGCTGAGATGAGGCTGGCCCTGGGCACCTCGGCTTCTCCGTCACTGAGAGGACAGGACTGAGAATTCCCTGTGTATCCCATAGTCAAGGCTTTACAACCTTGCTTGCTTCACATTGTGCACTATAGCCATAAGATGATGAAGTTGTTATCACAAAGATCAGGATTTAGGCCTCTTGCCCTCCTCTCATAGCCCCCTTTTTACTTTCATGTTCCACACATACATATATGACTCTGTCTGTATGTATACTTAAATCTATATTCCCCACATGAAATGAAACAGGGTATTTATCTTTCTGAGTCTGGCTTACTTCACGTAACATGATGATTTCATCCTTTTTTTTTTTTTTTTTTTTTGCAAACGTCAGGATCGTAAGAAAAACCTCCTCTTTGTATATGCACCACATTTTCTTTGTCCATCCATTTGTTTATGAACATCTAGGTTGGTTTTATATCTTACACATTATGAATAGTGCAGCAATGAGCATGGATATGCAAGTGTCTGTGATGTGTCACCTTGGAGCCTTTCAAGTACACAGTGGTGGCATAGCTGGGTCATGTTGTGTAAAGGGATGGAGGAAGGAGGAATAACAAAGAATAATGGAATATATATAATATATATGTATATATGAAGGCAGAGGGAAACTATTTGGGGAAGGATGATGTTCTAATTAGATTTCTATTGTTGTTCTAAAACACCCAATCAAAAACAACGTGGGGAGGAAAGGGTTTGTTTTGCTTATCTTTCAGCACACAGCCTATCATTGAAAGAACTCAGGGAAGGAACTCAAGGCAAGAGACTGAAATTTGACCTGCTTGTTGTTCCATGGAGCATTACCTCCAACCAGAAAACTCACTCAGACCCAAGGAAGTATGGTGGCATGCTGCTTTCTGGCTTATCTGCAGGCTCACTCATAGCTAGCAGTCTTATAATGCCCAGGAACACCTGCCAGTGAATGATGCCACCCTCCTACATCAAGTAACAATCTAGGCCATCCCAAGCAGATGTGCCCATAGCAATCTCTCCATTGAGACCCCCTGACTCTAGGCCAGGTCAAACTGACAATTCAAGCTAACCAGGACAGAAGTGGGCCACCAACAGAGGAAGATAGATGACCGCGGCAAGCAAAACCAACGTATGCTGACATATGTGTGTGTGCTCATGCTTCTTGTGCTATATGAAAGAAAAACAATCAGTTAGTCCAAGACTTTTCCAACAATGTTCCTATAAGTATAGGAAGCTTGGCAGGTAGGACACAGCCCAGAAGAGAGATGAGTGGAGACTTGGAAACTCAGGCAGGTGAGTTCTGATGCTGACCGCTGTCTCTGTAGCCAAGGTTGTACAGGGTTGCAAACACTTCAGTCATTTTCTGTAAGGCCTTAACCTCAAGTGTCTGCTTCTCTCCCAGGAGAAGTTAGAGTAGCTTAATTTTCCAAAAGAATGCTGCCCTTGGCTCAGCTCTAAAGACAGCCTGCCCAGGACTTTGAAATACAGAGAATGACAATGTACCAGAAGCCCATAAACATGTCAGGAGAGGCAGCTTAAATCCTTGCTTTATTACGTGTGGAGCTGGGATGAAGGATGAGTCTGGGAGCTGGTTTTAAAATGACCAAACTCATGCTAATTTACATCATTTTTGGCCTTAGCACTTGGCTCTGACATTAGGTTTTATTTCTGTCCAACTAACTCCTCCCAGAAAGCCTTTTCTCTCAGAACACAAGTAGATTTTTATGAGCTTTTGGGAAAAGAAAGGGGAAGAAAAGAGAGAGGTTAGGTGCCCCACTTCAGTTTGGCTTGGATTTAGGTCATTACTCATTGAAATTTAAAGTAAGTGGTTAATCATCTAGAAAGTGAAGAAAATAAGAAAGACCACATTGGCTCAGCCTCTCTGGGATGCTGATTTTGGCCCCCAGAATACTCAGTGGATCCTCTGCACATGAACTTGAGAGGTTCTCCATATAGAACTCCCCCTTTCCCTTCCAGCTCCTCCTCCTCCCCAGGCCCCAGTTCCAGATGTGAGACTCACCTGCCTCATTCAGCTTCTGCTTCTTATAAGAAGGGGCAGACTGTGGGCTGGGGTTCACCAAATGAATGTGAAGTACTTCAAGATTACCCAGGATCAGCTTCCTTGAAACTCAGTGGGAATCATTAACAACTACTTTGTGTAATGTGTCTATGTGTTAGGGGATAAATGCAATCATTCATGAAACAACCTAGATACATCACTTGTGTATCATCCGCAAGTGACACAATGAGTTTCAAGGCATCTCTAACTAGCTCAAAGCATATTTTGCCATGGACAGGACACATCTTATTGGAATCCTCGTGTCAAATCTTCACACGCTTTCAAAACTAGATGAAGTCCCAACTCGCTTCTCCAGCTTTTTCTCCCAAAACACACCTGGTCCCAGAAGGAGGGAAGATATTCTAGAAAGAGACACTTCTGTCCTATAGCCACATATCTTGTGGCTGTAGGGTCTCCAGAGAATTAGAATTTCATCAGGAGTCTCATGCTGGGAGAAGGCTGAAGTCTGGGTTGTCTGCCAAGAAGAGATGTCATACTCTCTGAAAACTGGTTGGATATCTCTCAGGAGAAACTGGAGCTGAGAGAATGATGGGTCAGCGATGAGCAGGACCAACCACACCTTGCCCAGGACCTATTAGTATGCTACTGTTGTCCTCTATTTAAACCTACAACTCATGTCAGAATCCTAAAATGAACTTACCAGTCACTGAATTCTCTTCTTCTTTCCAGTTAGCTACACTGAATAAATTTCCTTTTTCTTTCGATCCTTATTCTTTTTTTTTCTTTTCTTTGCTCTTTTTTTTTTTTTTTTTTTTTTGGGGCTTTTCAAGACAGGGTTCCCTTGTTATCCAGCTTGGTCCCGGAAAAGGAAATCACTCTTGTATTGGACCAGGGGGCTGGCCTCGAAAACACTCACAAAGATCCAACCTGCCCCTCTTGCCTCCGCAAGTGCAGTGGATTAAAGGTGGTGCACCACCACGCCTTTCGGTCACTATTCTTATCTGTTTACTTGGCTTACTGAGGACAGGCAGCCAAGACGGACAAGCCACCATAGCCCCAGGCTCTGACCCTAATCACTCTAGTAATACTCCCACCATTGCGCCCTTCTAGAATACAAAGCCTTGGGAATGTGCTTTACTCAGGAAAGCCTCCTTCCTCATGACCTGAGGGATGATTTGTTGTTTATTTTTTTTATTAATTAATTTATTTTTTTTAAGGGATTTTTTTAATAATGAATTATTCATTGTTTGGCAGATAGCATTGAGCTCACTCATTTGTCATACAACTAGGGTAATTGGTGCATTTTTGCCAAGTATCTATTGTCCAATGTTTGAACCACCCCCCCCAAGGTTCCCAGAGACCAGGTTAGAAGAAGAAGCTTTTATGCACAGACATGTTGATCACTCAGGAGGTCCAGACTATTCCGTTTCAGTCTTCATTGAAGTTCCACCCCAGATCTCTCTCACAGCCCTGTACAATCACCACGCCTGCCTCTTCCTCGTTTCGAGTTTTTTTCCCTGGGTTTTGGGAGGGAATGGGGCACAAGTGTGGTTGTGTGAGAAGAAAAAACTTGTTCTTTCTAATTTCTTTGGCATTGTCATTTTGGCATCTCATTCTGTTCAGGTGTTTCCTTTCATGGATGTGACAGTTTCCCAGTGTTATATACCCTTTTTCAGTCTATTAAAAAAAAGCACAAAGTCTATTGGATGTCATACATGTACAGGCATTTACGCAAAGTACCACTTATTCCTCAAGCTAAGCTTGAGCATTTGAAGGAGTTTACAGATGCTTCGGTAGACATTGCTAATCCAACAGAAACTGTGTTTTCTCTCGTAGCAAGGGGGGGATCAAAGTGGCCTTAGGGGGCGGTGCAACAATACATTATCGGCTTCCCCATAATCCACCCAGGGACCAAACAACTTGTTGGCATCAGCTGTGTAGTGATTCCTCCAAGGAGGAGAGTTAATAGGCCACAAGTTAGATTTTGGGGATATATTATATTGGACACTTGGCTGCCCCACTGTTGCCACCAGTTCCCATTCTTCCAGTCACTGTTTGGGGTTGTTGGTTGTGTACGCGTTCGATATTGACGGAGGAGTCTTGCTGGTCTCGGTGGGGGAGGACCAAAAATATTTTTGCTTGTTTTGTTGTTTTGGAGTGCTGTTGAGTGCCGTGGGCCTTTGGCTAACCACGCGCTAGCTGGTTTCAGGAGCCTGTGCCTAGTTGTTAACTAGCGAGGATCGTGTCTCATAACATTTTTCACGCTCACTCCATGTCTGCGGACCAAAACCAGGGGGGGACTTTTTTACTGCCTTTCTCCTATATCCCACTTATAGGCAAACGGGCTTTTCCTCCTCGCCTCCTTTGCCCTTTTCCTTTATAATTGGGGTGGGGGGGGGAGCGGCGTTTTTGAAGCTGAAATCCCCCTTAGCCAACATTCCTCCCTGCAGGGATAAGACGAATGAAGGTCATTGTGCTGATGTTCAGAAGCGTTACGGTGTATGGTCTGTGTTTTTGGTACGGAACTTTTCAGTAGGTAGTATAGAAGTGTGTCGGAAAGTGACACCAACTGAGAATACCATCGGTTTTACATTGCATAACGTGGGGCTCTAGTTTAGGGGAACAATTGGGGAAGGAAATATGCCGGTCAACAGTTCTTAGATGCCTATTTCAACATGATATTCAGTTTAAGATTGTGTATGGCCTGTTGGTAGAGGTAAAATCCCGAGCACGTAAAACAGGGGGCTTTCGCGTTGAACCAGTGGCTCGGGGAGGGGGGTTAAGCTACCAGCATGGTGTGGGGGGCCAAAAAAAAAAAAAAACGGGGGGAGAGGGCCTGGTCTAAAGGGGGAAGAGGGTATGGAGAGGGATGGAAGGGTTCGCAGCAACCTGGCAAGGTAAAAATCAACTTCGTTAGGGTTCATTATAAACAGTCAACCCCCAATATTATTCAGAGAGACGCTCAGTGTCTGTGACTCAGGCAGGTCTGAGGTTCCCCTCAATTACTTCAATGTTCAGATGTGCTCTGTCCAAAACCTCTCTTACTGGCATTCACCCAGTTCATACTGAACCAGCCATTCGTCGTTATGTTTCAGGGGGCATTTAAATTGGTGATTTGTTTTTACCTGTGGGAACAAAAAATTCTCCTCCTATTGTTCGTTTCAAGATCAGAAAAAACCTTTGATAAAATTTCCATCAATCAGGATTTGGAACACAGGAATTTTCCATTTGTTAATCCCCAAGAAAAGGATTAGTGGCCCAACACCACCCTCCCACCATCCCTTCTTTTTTTTTTTTTCAGTTTTTATGCTTTTGAATATTCTATAGATGACTACAAGTTTGTATTACCACATTACCCATAAAAGCGCGGCGCCATTCCAAGGCGTATAACGCTTTCATTTATTAAATTTACCCAAACTGTCTTCTCATTGACTGTATGCTAAATATTTGGGAAGGGAAAATTTCGTTTTAGTTCCGGGGAAATTGGCTCAGACAAGGAAAAAGGAACCAAGGGGTCCTGAGAAGGGCTGGTGGAGTGGGGGGGGGATGCAGAAAATAAAAGAGAGAGGCCAGGGGATGACCTGACTAACCCTAGTACAAACATTATAAAGAAAACCCAATTTAAACAACAATTTTTATAGGGCTCACTTGAAAGTTCATTGTGGCAGTAACATTTGCCACCAAAACCCTACCACCTAAATTTAAACCGAATTCTAAACAATTTCCCACTAAGCCTTTTTATAACAAAATATTTCTCCTTATACTGTGATAAAGCTGGGGCAGAGTTGAGAACCTGCAAAATAAATTTTACCCAATAAACACTTTGCTCTTTAACACTTTACGACTGGACTAAGACTTCTACTTATTTTGTAAGTAAGAATTTAAGCTTAGTTCCTTTAAATTTGTCCTACAAGTAAAAGAAAGAGTCATAATGTGATGTTGTGTTGTTATTTTCAGGGAAACAATTAGAAAAAACCAAAAATATAGCGCGGGACCAACCCAATTTACAAACTATAAAGAAAAACAATAGCATTTTCATTAATTCCCAGTTGTTCAAATTCAGTCTCTAGCTCCTTTTTTTTTGCACAAGAATACTTCATATAAAACCAATTTTGCACGCCACGCAGTAAGTTGTGCCCCCAGGCCCACCCGCCCAAGGCTCCCCACTATTTCCAGCTTGGGGGGCTTGTTTGTACAATTAAGTTGATCAACTAAGTGTCCAGACTATATTGTCATAATTTTACCATTTCACCCCTATCGCAGCCCCTACACTATACCACTCCCCGTCTTCCACAGATTGTTCCTTAGGCTTGGAGATGGGGCACAGGTGGACCAGAAACGCACCAAAACAGTTTCTACTTGTCTCGAATGTCGTTTTGGACTCTATCAATTTCTTTCTGTTTCTTTCATTGACGCTGACCTGATTTGCCCAGGGGACCAGGCTCTCATCTGCTAATGAAGCATACAGCGAATTAGCAGATCTAATATATGCTATTTAAAAAACATTGCTAGTTAACTATAGTAAGTTACTTTGGTATACAAACAGATGTTTGGACGGGATGGTTTGTGTTAATCACTGGGTTCTACTTTTTTTTTTCCCTGAGAGAGATGACAAGGCCTTACTGTGGCATATAAATCTCCTAATCACTAGAAGGTATAAGCTTGTGGCGACATCCACGAGTTATTCCTCCAAGGAGAGAGCTAATAATCAAATAAAGTTGGGATATACAGACATATGGCTGCCACTGCTGCACAGTATCTCCAAGCAATTGGGGTGTAGCTGATGTTGGTGGAGGAGTTTTGCTTGACTCAAGGAGACCAACATTTGGTTTATTGGTTCAGTGGCCTTTGGTAACACTCTCTGGTATTCCAGAGACCAACTGTATACTTGTAAGTGCGATCTTGATACAATCCTCCCATGGTTACGTCAGGTCATTGACAGCAGGGCGGACCTTACCACCTCTTTTCTTGCAGATATCCCAGTTTACAGGCAATAAGCCTTACCCTTTTTGGGGGGGCTTGGGTCCCCTGGCTAGCATCTCCTTGGCAGAATAATCCATTGCTGCTCTCAGTGCTCTCTTTTATTAATTATATGAACTACTTAAAGAGACTTTAGTATTATATTTGTTTCTGAATAGACAATAATCCTTTTTACAGTTCCTATGTATATTAGTCAATTAAAGCAAGCAGTTTTTCAGTTTTATAAGAGATTACTTCTATAACAGTCAGCTCTAATTTACCATTAAAGGATGACTTCATTACCACCCTGTTTTCCTTTGTTCTATGAAAAAGAAGTAAGGAGGTCTCTCGTATTGAGACTGTGCTGCATCTAGAAGGTAAAGTTCATTAGGACTCACTGTAAACAGATGTTACACCTATGGTCCTCAGAGATGTTTGATGCCTGTAGCAGTCTGAGGCTTATCTTCCTTTTAGTGTTAAGATGGGTGAACTTCTCTGCTGGTATTTCTTGGTACAACCTACACGACGGAAGGCTGTATCCTTTCTTTCTCAGCCTTTGAGTTGATGACATTTTGACCTGTGGGAACATACAAATTTTTTCCCATAGTTAGTCTTAAGATTAAATTGAAAGTTTTTGACAAAAAGGTTTAATTTGTATCTGTATCTCCCCTTTTTAAATTTTATTTTATTTTTTGACCCATGAGTCTCAAAAAGGAAGTTGTAGTATACATACCTATAGACAGGGATCAAGGTGTAAATTTCATCAAATTTGTCCATGTTTTTTTTGGGGGGGGTGAGTGCATGTTGTTAATTTGGGAAGCAAATTTAAGACCTTAAGTTAAATTATCCTACAGGTAAAAGAGTTTAAAACAAATCTCCTATACTTTACCCAGGAGATTTGTTTTAAACTCCAACACATTGGGTTGTAACACTGCGACAAAGCTGATGGACCGGCACAATGCAAGCTAGTCATGTGACCATTCTCTAAGGAAGAGGATCAGGATGTTTGCCTGGGTTCTCTGCTTAGGAAGCCACAAGGCAAAACACAACTGTCAGCCACCTTGAGATGTGGAGAAAGTCTACCTTGAGTCTAATGAGGATGCAGCTCCAGCGGAGAAGTTAATCTGTTCAGTTTCCTGGACCATCAGGTGTCAAAATATTTGCTTTGAATTGTTCTGAATATTTATTTCTGTGACAGCATTTTGTATGAAGTTGATTTTCTAACTGAGAGAATTTTGAATAAATCTGTCTATCTTCTCTGACATGGATGAGCCTTAGGCAAGCAGATGAAGATTTAAATAGAAAAAAAAATCATTATTTAACAAGAAAGAATTATTTGTCCAATGGTCTTTTTTATTTTATTTATTTTTGTATGGGTATGAATGTACTGTCTGCATGTAGGTTTGTGCACCCGTGTTGTGCAATGCCGTGGAGGTCAGAAGAGGGCATCGGATTCCCCTGGAACTGGAGTTAAAGACGGTTCTCAGCCGCCATGTGGGTGCTGGGGATCAAACCCGGGTCCTCTACAAGAGCAGTCGGAGCTGTTAACCGCTAGGCCATCTCTCAAGCTCCTGTCCAATGGTCTTTTAATTTCACCTGAAATATTGGCTTTTTCTGGTTCTAGAGAAGACGTTGTTTAGACTCAGATGCATGATTAGCTCTCATGGGTCTGGTATGCCTTTCTTTCTCTTACTAAGACAGGTATGAACGTATGTAGATAGATGGGTAGATCAATTGATTGATATTGATGATGATGATGAATAAAAAGGAGATGAAGCAGAAGAAAGGTAGGCAGGTGATAGATAGATAGATAGATAGATAGACAGACAGACAGACAGACAGACAGACAGACAGACAGATAGATAGATAGATAGATAGATAGATAGATAGATAGATGCATGGATGCATGGATACATGGATGGATAGATGGATGGATGACAGATGATAGACATAATAGATGGATAGATTTACTACTGGTTTGTTTCTCTGGAGAACTCTTATCAGTACATAAGAAGAACCTATGTTTTGAATAGTGGGTGTAAGGTACTTATTTCCTGAAGATGCATGGCCATTGACCTAACCTTTCTCCTAGGGTGACAGTATCCCTTGCCAAGTGGCTGCATCGTTAAATCCAACAGTTCTTGTCTCTCTTCACACTGTTCTAATTTCTCTTCATGCTTCAATAAGAGAAAACTCTCATATGAATGGAAAAGACTCCTAACACAAACACTTCATCCTACACAGTCACAAGTATGGTATCTCATCACTTTCAGTCCCAGAAACCATACACAGAAGCGTGGGGATCCCTTTAGAATACCCTGCCATGACTCCCTCAGTCTTCACCCTTGAAGAGGCTTCCCCAGCACCTCCCAGCTCCCTTGTACGTCACCAGCTTTTTGAGACACTCTCATGCCACTGGGTTCTGCCCTTCCTCTTTCTGCAGGGTTCCACAGAGGGTCCTCAGGCCTGACACACACATGAACATCCTCCTTTTCCAGCTGGACCTTCCCTAACCATGCCCTCTGACCAGCCTGTGCTTTCCAGCTCTCCAGTACCTTAGGGGATGCTGTCCCTATTACAGATGTTGCCACCTCTCTGTCCTCATCTTAGGATGAGGAGTCTGCTGTGGACTGAAGTGCGGAAAGAAGAGGTGGATTCCAGTGAGCAATGGAAGCTATGCAGAGGAGGCTGGGACCCCAAGCAGGGCATTTACTTCTGCATGAAGCTTCAGGCACAAGGCCAGCTGCACAGCCCCACGTCGACTTTGCATGGCCGAGAGCCTTTGGAAGTGCTGCTCTTCTTTTCAAGGAATTAACTAGAAAAAGGGAAACTATAACCATATAGACAAGGAATTAACTAGAAAAAGGGAAACTATAACCAAATAGACTAGAAAGAGAGTGATTGACAACGCAGGTACAGGGAAGAGTGATAGCTCTCAAGGAGTGGCCTGGCACATGTCAACAACATGCCCCAGGCATTCTCCTATGTCCCAAGATGGAGACAATGACCATGACCCTGGTGCATGGCAACAGTGAGGCTTCTTAACCCAACGGTGGCCAGAGTGCAGGAAGGGCTGCCCCGCAGCCTGTTCTGCAGGCTTTGCTTGTTTGCAGCCACTCTATTGTCCAAGAAGCTTTATTCTGTAACTGTAGAAAGCAAAGTATGCTTCTTTGTGTTCTTCCTGCTCACACAATACTCTGAGGAAATTCACCTGAATGGAGGAAAGCAACCCCAACAACATGCCCTGGCATAAAACAGTTGTGAGTGGATAGTCTTCTTACAAGGCCCAGGAAAGTTATTAAACTGCAAGGTGACACTTCAAAAGTAAAAAAGCTATGAGGCCATTTTTTTTTTAATTTCAGATCACTTTATTGACCTACAAAGCAGTTCTCTGACTTTCATTAGAGATTTATTTTTTCTTCTATTACTTCTTTATATTTTTCATTTTTTAACAATAAGTAATAATTTATGAGTACAAGCATCCTTCATGTAAAACCAATTTGCAAGCAGTTGTGCCCAAACCCACGCAGCCCAAGGGTGCCACCATCCAGCTGGGGGGAGCTTGTATGTTCAATCAAGTTGATCAAATAAGCGTCCAGTCTATATTGCTGCAGTTTCACCATTCACCCCAATCGCAGCCCTTACATTCTACCATGCCCCCTCTTCCACAGATTGTTCCCTAGGCTTAGAAAAGGGGCACAGGTGGACAAGAAGCAAAACAGTCTACTTTCTCTGGAGCTGTCGTTTTGGACTCTGGTCAATTCTGGCTGTTTCCTTTCATGGCCTGACAGTTTGTCCAGGAATAAATAACCTTTCAATCCAACTAATGAAGCACAAGCAATTAGATATATAGGTATTTAAACATTACTAATTGTTATAGTAGGTTACTTTGGTATAGACACAGATGTTTGGATGGTATGTTAATCCATGAATTACGTTTTTCATATTTTTATGAATTGTTACCAGAGAAACACAGTGTACTATTATATAAAAAAGTAATAGAATATGCTTTTTCTGCAACTTCAATGTATTTTTTAATTCTGGTTCATTATTTGATTATTCAGTATTTAAATCAATTGTGAATGAAAAGAACATAAAATGAGATATGCATAAATTTGTGTACATCCATGTATATGTGCATGTATGCACATGTGTGTCTGTTTCTCTGGCCTATGTGTATGCTTGTACTTGTCTGTGTGAGTTTATGTTTCCCTGGTGTGTGTGTGTGTGTCTGTGTGTCTGTGTGTGTTTCTGTGTGCATGCATGCATGGGTGTGCATCTGTGTATGGATGCACACATGTCTCTGTATTTCTCTGCATGTATGTATATGAGTATGTAGCTCTGAGTGTCTGTATATGTGTGCATATATATAATGTGTGTGTTTCTCTTGGACTTGGTGTTTATGTGCATATGTCTGTGACTGTGTGTGTGCACACACACACGCCTAGGTGTGCATCTGCGTATGGATGCACACATGTCTCTAAATTTCTCTGCATGTATGTATATGAGTGTTTAGCTCTGAGTGTCTATCTATATATGTGTACATACATATAATGTGTGTGTTTCTCTTGGACTTGGTGTTTATGTGCATATGTCTGTGACTCTGTGTGTGTGTGTGTGTGTATGTCTGTGTATATTCATATAGCTGGCAAAGAGAGAAGTTCAACATTCTTCTGTTTCCTATAGTTCTTTGCTCCTAGACATCTCAGTCCTCCTTAATGTAAAGTACCACATCACAGTTCAGCTTGTCTGTGCAACAGTTCCTTCCTTCCTTCTTTCCTTCCTATCTTCCTTCTACCTATCTTCCTTCCTTCCTTCTTTCTTTCCTTCCTTCCTAAGGGTTTCATTAATAAGGAACTTCCCATACATCCTGAGCACAGAGTGAGGTCATAGAGCAGTGAGGCCCAACACTCCCGAGTAGCACACTCTGGAATACTAAGACTCCTTGTGAAAGCATTTTCCAGACATCTGACCAGCTGTCACCCACAAGCCACCAGCTCTCTGTCTTCTGAAGTTTCTTTCCAAGGTTTTCAAGACCCTGGGAGGAAGGACAGGGATGCAGACCTGGGCCTTTAGCAGTGGCTCACACTTGGAAATCCAGTCTTCCTTTCCATTTGGGGTGCTGAGCCCCAGGTTCCAACATGCTGTGGTCTCCATACTCTGCAGCTGCCATAGGGATCACAAGAAAAAGCAGCCTGGACATGGGACTCAAAACTGAGAAGTCTCAGGCTAGGTCTATTTGAACGAGATAAATACTTAAGTAGAAGATTGACCCCCACCCAGATCTACCCATCCCCTCCAGATCCACTCATCTCCTCCCTCCACATTCACCCATCCCCTGAAGATCCACACATCACCTCTAGATCCATCCATCTCCTCCAGATCCACTCATCACCACTAGATCCACCTCATCTCCTCCAGATCCACCATCTCCTCCAGATCCACCCTTCTCATCCAGATCCACCCTTCTCCTGCAGATCCACCCATCTCCTCCAGATCCACCCATCTTCCCCAGATCTACCCATCTCCTCCAGATCCACCCATCTTCCCCAGATCTACCCATGTCCTCCCAGATCCACCCATCTTCCCCAGATCCACCCATCCCTTCCAGATCCACTCATGTCCTCCCAGATTCACCCATATCCTCCAGATCCACCCATCTCCTCCAGATCCACCCATCTCCTCCAGATCCACCCATCTCCTCCAGATCAACCCATCTTCCCCAGATCAACCCATCTCCTCCAGATCCACCCATCTTCCCCAGATCTACCCATGTCCTCCCAGATCCACCCATCTTCCCCAGATCCACCCATTTCTTCCCAGATGCACCATCTCCTCCAGCTCCACCCATCTCCTCCAGATCCACCCATGTCCTCCCAGATCTACCCATGTCCTCCAAGATCCACCCATCCCCTCCAGATCCACCCATCGTCCCCAGATCCACCCATCATCCCCAGATGCACCCATCTCCTCCCAGATCCACCATCTCCTCCAGATCCACCCATCTCCTCCAGATGCACCCAACTCCCCCAGATCCACCCATCTTCCCCAGATCCACCATCTCCTCCAGATCCACCAATGTGCCCCCAGATCCACCCATCCCCTCCAGATCCAACCATGTCCTCCCAGATCCACCATCTCCTCCAGATCTACCCATCTTCCTCTGATCCACCCATCTCCTCCCAGATCTACTACCTCCTCTAGATCCACCCATCTCCTTCAGATCCACCCATCTTCCCCAGATCCACTCATCTCCTCCCATATCTACCATCTCCTCCAGATTCACCCATCTCCTCCAGATCCACCATCTCCTCCAGATCCACCATCTCCTCCAGATCCACCCATCTTCCCCAGATCCTCCCATCTCCTCCCAGATGCGCCATCTCCTCCCAGATCCACCATCTCCTCCAGATCCACCCATCTTCCCCAGATATACCCATGTCCTCCCAGATCCACCAATCTCCTCCCAGATCCACCATCTCTTTCAGATCCACCCATCTTCCCCAGATCCTCCCATCTCCTCCCAGATCCACCATCTCCTCCAGATCCACCCATCTTCCCCAGATCTACCCATGTCCTCCAAGATTCACCCATCTTCCCCAGATCCACCCATCTCCTCCCAGATCCACCATCTCCTCTAGATCCACCCATCTCCTCCAGATCCACCCATCTCCTCCAGATCCACCCATCTCCTCCAGATCCACCATCTCCTCCAGATCCACCCATCTCCTCCAGATCCACCATCTCCTCCAGATCCACCATCTCCTCCAGATCCACCATCTCCTCCCAGATCCACCCATCTCCTCCAGATCCAGCATCCCCTCCAGATCCACCATCTTCTCCAGATCCACCCATGTCCTCCCAGATCTATCCATCCCCTCCAGATACACTCAAGTCCTCCCAGATCCACCATCTCCTCCAGATCCACCTGTCTTCCCAAGATCCACCCATCTCCTACAGATCCACCCTCTCCTTCAGATCCACCCATGTTCTCCCAGATCCACCCATCTCCTCCAGATCCACCATCTCCTCCAGATCCACCCATCTCCTCCAGATCCACCATCTCCTCCAGATCCACCCATCTCCTCCAGATCCACCATCTCCTCCAGATCCACCATCTCCTCCAGATCCACCATCTCCTCCCAGATCCACCCATCTCCTCCAGATCCACCACCCCCTCCAGATCCACCATCTTCTCCAGATCCACCCATGTCCTCCCAGATCTATCCATCCCCTCCAGATACACTCAAGTCCTCCCAGATCCACCATCTCCTCCAGATCCACCTGTCTTCCCAAGATCCACCCATCTCCTACAGATCCACCCTCTCCTTCAGATCCACCCATGTTCTCCCAGATCCACCCATCTCCTCCAGATCCACCATCTCCTCCAGATCCACCCATCTCCTCCAGATCCACCATCTCCTCCAGATCCACCCATCTCCTCCAGATCCACCATCTCCTCCAGATCCACCATCTCCTCCCAGATCCACCCATCTCCTCCAGATCCACCATCCCCTCCAGATCCACCATCTTCTCCAGATCCACCCATGTCCTCCCAGATCTATCCATCCCCTCCAGATCCACTCAAGTCCTCCCAGATCCACCATCTCCTCCAGATCCACCTGTCTTCCCAAGATCCACCCATCGCCTACAGATCCACCCTCTCCTTCAGATCCACCCATGTCCTCCCAGATCCACCCATCTCCTCCAGATCCACCATCTCCTCCAGATCCACCCATCTCCTCCAGATCCACCCATCTCCTCCAGATCCACCATCTCCTCCCAGATCCACCCATCTCCTCCCAGATCCACCATCCCCTCCAGATCCACCATCTCCTCCAGATCCACCCATGTCCTCCCAAATCTATCCATTCCCCTCCAGATCCACTCAAGTCCTCCCAGATCCACCCATCTTCCCCAGATCCACCATCTCCTCCAGGTCCACCCATCTTCCCCAGATCCACTCATATCCTCCCAGATCCACCATCTCCTCCAGGTCCACCCATCTTCCCCAGATCCACCCATGTCCTCCAGATCCACCATCTCCTCCAGATCCACCCATCTCCTCTCAGACCCACCCATCTCCTCCAGATCCATCCATGTCTTCCTAGATCCACCCATTTCCTCCAGATCCACCCATCTCCTCTCAGACCCACCCATCTCCTCCAGATCCATCCATGTCCTCCTAGATCCACCCATTTCCTCCAGATCCACCCATCTCCTCCAGATCCACCATCTCCTCCAGATCCACCATCTCCTCCCAGATCCACCATCTCCTCCCAGATCCACCATCTCCTCCAGATCCACCCATCTCCTCCAGATCCACCCATCACCTCCAGATCCACCATCACCTCCAGATCCACCCATCTTCCCCAGATCTACCCAGGTCCTCCCAGATCCACCCATCTTCTCCAGATCCACTATCTTCTCCAGATCCACCCATCTCCTCCAGATCCACCCATCACCTCCAGATCCACCATCACCTCCAGATCCACCCATCTTCCCCAGATCCTCCCATCTCCTCCCAGATGCACCATCTCCTTCCAGATCCACCATCTCCTCCAGATCCACCCATATTCCCCAGATCTACCCATGTCCTCCAAGATTCACCCATCTTCCCCAGATCCACCCATCTCCTCCCAGTTCCACCCATCTCCTCCAGATCCACCCATCTCCTCCAGATCCACCCATGTCCTCCAAATCCACCCATCTCCTCCAGATCCACCCATCTCCTCCAGATCCACCCATCTCCTCCAGATCTACCCATGTGCTCCCAGATCCACCCATTTCCTCCAATCCACCCATCTTCCCCAGATCCACCCATCTCCTCCAGATCCACCCATGTCCTCCCAGATCCACCCATCTCCTCCAGATCCACCATCTCCTTCAGATCCACCCATCTTCCCCAGATCCTCTCATCTCCTCTCAGATGCGCCATCTCCTCCCAGATCCACCATCTCCTCAAGATCCACCATCTCCTCCAGATCCACCCATGTCCTCCCAGATCTACCCATCCCCTCCAGATCCACTCAAGTCCTCCCAGATCCACCATCTCCTCCAGATCCACCTGTCTTCCCCAGATCCACCCATCTCCTTCAGATCCACCCTCTCCTTCAGATCCACCCATCTCCTCCAGATCCACCTCATCTCCTCCAGATCCACCATCTCCTCCAGATCCACCCATCTCCTCCAGATCCACCCATGTCCTCCCAGATCCACCCATACCCTCCAGATCCACCCATCTCCTCCCAGACCCACCCATGTCCTCCCAGATCCACCATCTCCTCCAGGTCCACCCATCTCCTCCAGATACACCCATCTCCCCACCCCTCCCCTCACTTCATATCCTCTATTATTTTTAGGCCTATTGAGTCTAATTTGTGTTCCACAGATGCTTCTGGGTAGACCTGTTCAACCTACCAAATGTTGCAGCCTTAAACACTTGCCAGCTTGCCATCTCCCAGCAGCCATCAACTGACAATTGTTCCTCAGCTAAGGCTGGAGCTTCTTGCTCACCTCTCATGTGATGCTGGGATTTTGTCTGCACTGAGCTTGTGTACAGGTCTTGTGAATGCTATCCCAAGTGCTGAGAGTTCATACGTGTGACTGACTGTTGAGTTCAGACAGCATGGTTTTCCACTTGTCATCCACCACACTGGCTCTTACAAGTTTTCTGCCCCTTCTTCTACAATGATCTCTGAGCTTTGGGAGGACACTGTGTGGTGTAGGTGACCCATGGAAGGCTGAGCACTCCACAGTCTGTAAGATGGATATTTAAAAATTATCCTCTGTGGGGTATAGTGAGCCTGACCATGAGACATTGGAATGGGAGTCTGAGTCCCCAGAATCTATATACAAAAGCTGGGCATGGTAGTCTGCTTGCAATCTCAGTGCTGGAGGAGAGGAGACAGGCAGGATCCCAGAGGCTTGCAGGTCAGCCAGTACAGCATCATAAGTCAGTGAGAGGCACTGTCTCAAAGAATGAGATGGAGAATGACCCAGGAAGACACTCAGTGATGGTCACCAAAGGGCCAAGAGCATGTACACTAACACACACCCACACAATTAATTAATTAACTCTCCAAGGGCAACCTACCTCATGATCCTAATGAGAAACAGTGGAACCTTCAGGCACTGGGGACGCTGGGGAAGATGGTCAGTCATTGAGGGTGTGCTCTTGAAGGTCATATTGGGACCTCCGTGTCTCACCAGCTCCCTCAACCTGCCTCTCCTACTGTGATGCTCTGCCTCGCCACAGACCCAGAAGCACCAGAAACAATGGACCATGGGCTGTAACTTCTAAACTATGAAGCCAGATGAACACTGTGCCATCGAAGCTTCTGTTTCTCATATTTGTCAGTGCGAAGCTGACAGGTTCTGCTACAACATCACGGAGTAAGATAATTCATGGCAATAACCAGAATAATAAACACACAGTGGCCCAGAGGGGCATGGGACCAGCTCCCACCCCTCAGAGCCAGGCTTATCTGAAAACACAAAGGCCTGCGGGAGCAGCACTTCTTTGCTCTGGGCTTCATTGGGTGTGCTTTGCACCCTGATATCCGGTGGAGTTCCGGAGGCATCAGATCCTTGCAAATGAAAAGGGGAGGGTGCGGACTGCCACCCATGCCGAGATGCACAGAGACTCCCGGAAGGGCCAACGATAAGAGAAAAATGGTCCGTTTGGAGTTGTACTTCCCTCCAAAGTGAAGGCTCGGACTTGCTATTGCCTGAGTGGGAACTGGGTCTCACACAGACATTCCAGGCCTTGGACTATTGCATCATCTGGATGGATAAATTAGGAAAAGGGGGAGGAGGTAGGAACGTCTCTGTAGTACATTTTTCGTGTGAACTGCTGTAAATTTTACTCCAAGCTGAAAGAAAAGTAATTGTCAGTAGACTAATGTCTATTAGTCTACTACTAGCAGCTCTAGGTTATGGGAGAAAACAGAAAGGATCCAGACAGTTGAGTTCTTCCGCCACCTCGGAGAGCTTCTGAGCAACCCATTTCCCTTCCATGCCTAATCCACACTAGGCACTAGGCATCAGTGGGCATAGGCGTGCAGCAGGTTGGCGATACAGGATAGCCTGCTAAGAAGAAGTCTCGGGAGCAGACCACAGTTTCACAAAAGCTGTCAGAAAGCACAACGCATCTTTGGTCAGAGAATGGCTTTCTTACAGAAACAGCAATGGCTGGAGTGAGTATTTGTGGGACAGCTTATCAGGTTGCAGGTGCTGCAAAGCAAACAAGGGGTGTGCAGGTTGTTACGGAACAGAAACAGAGCTTAAGGGAACCTGGGTCTTTCATAGTCAGGAGGCACACCTGACTTCCCCACTTGGGCCCATAGTGTCAAACTATTATACTTTGAAAGGTTCGGAGTTGGGGTTAACAAGATGAATCGGCTTTTAATGTAAGACATTTATTCAGAGTTATCAGTGCCACAAATGGAAAGATAGACAGCAGGCAGCATGTTGGCATCTCTGGGGAGAGCTCAGACCCAGTCCCTTCCTATACCTTTTAGAGGACCTGAGAAGGAAGGAGATTGAAAGAGATCCTTTGTGGTCCACAGTTGCCTGTTGCTGAAGGTGACTAAAAGAATGTTAATTAGTGAATATCTTTCTGGGGGGGGGTGCTGAATGGGACAGAAAAGATGTGAATGTAGCCAAATAAGTTACTTTAATTATAGAATCCAAATTATTGTACCTATGAGAGTCGTCCAAGGTGGAGAAGCTTTATGAAATGACGTGATCCTAGCTAACACAGTTGACTAAGCTTGAGAAGTGGCTGTTGCCACCTTCTAAAGCTCCTCGCTGGGCAAACATCCTGGAAGTAATAGCACAGACCAAAAGCCAACCACGGCTTACAAGAGGGGCAAAGTGGAGGATGCCCAGGGGGCACTGGTTTGCAAGCCAAGACCGTAGGACAGTGACCAGCTTCATGTAGGAGAAGAAAAGACTCAGGTATTGGCAGCCAAAGGGGCTGTATTAGTCACTTTTCTGTTGCTGTGATAAAACCACCATGACCAAGGAAACTTATAAAAGGAAGAGTTTATTTGAGCTTACGATTGACAGTTCCAGGGAATTAGAGTCCATTGTGGCGGGAAGCATGGTGGCCGGGGCTGGAGTAGCAAGCCAAATTTCACATCTTGCAATGAGCACAGGAAATAAGAGAGACTAGAGACTGCAAGGCTTGTTAAACTCACTAAGCCTGCCCCCAATGATGTACTTCCTCCAGCATGGCCACACCTTCTAAGACCTCCAAGAACAGTGCCACCAACTGGAGACAAAATGAGTACTTAAAGCCTATGGGGGACTCGCTCATTCAAACCACCACAGGGGCCCAATCCAAACCTGGTGCATTCACTCATAACTCAGTAACACTGACAGAGCTGACTGTTTACCAGCACAGAGCCCAGCTGTTTTCAGACTGGGTTTCGCCTCCAGCTTTGTGACGGCTTTGGGGTTATTTTTTTGTCTCTTCTAATACTCTGAAGATGTTCTTCATCCTTTGCCCTCCGAGGTCTTTTTTATAGTTGGGTAAAGCCTAAAGACACCTCTAGTGGGAGGGGGGTAGAGATATCTGAATTACATCTAAATGCTAAAGAAGACAAAAAAGAATGAAAAAGCCATTGTGTCAATTACTAGAAAAAAAGTTGTCTGTTAAGAGCAGTGAGTATTTATACTCAGGAGGCTGAAGCACAAGGATTCAAACTTCAAGGCCAGCCTGGGACACAGAGTGAATTCCAGACCAGCCTTGAATACTTGAATGTGTACTACACCAGTAGCCCCTTAGATCTTTATATCTGCATATCCATGGTACAGACATTGCAAATTATCTCATAATAACCTGCAAACATAGAGTGTATTTGAGGGATTTGGCTGTATGCCTTAGACACAAGAAAAGTTCCTTTGTGCTTGAATCAACTTTGAAATACAAATTAATTGGACCTGGAGTAGCTCTATTTTATGTTATTAAAGGTAATTTTATTTAATGAACTTCATCAGAGAAAAATAATATACTTTAGAGACCCCTAAAAGGGCAGACCTTAGATCAAAGATTTCTTTCCCTAATGATTATGTTTTATTATCTTTTAAAGGCACGCATCAGGAGAGTTTCCTAGAATGCTATCATTTGGCTTTTTAACTTTTTTTCTTATTCTTTTTTTTAATTTTTTTTCATTTGCCTTTTTAACTTTATATAGTACTAATTTTGATTTTTAAGGATAAGGTCACCAGAGTGTCTTTACATGATGCAGATAATGCTGTTACTGTAAAGGAGTGATACAAGACATTTGTGAGGATTTTATAAAGAAGATCATTGCTATGGTTCTATTGTCAAGTGGACTCACTAAGAACACAGCACGTCATCCTTACAGGTGGCCTCCTGTATCTCTGGAACCTTCCTAGCCCAATCCATGAGGGGCTAATCCTAGGTGCCTAAGCATACACTATCTGTTTACATGTGTATAAAAGCCTGCTGCGGGTTTGACTCTGGACTGAGCATCTGGAAGGTCTGTAAATGGAGACCTTACTACAGGAGGTACACCGAGAACTCTTGGTAAAATAATATAATAGACAACCAAGTACTCGATATGGGGCCAGCCTCTGATAAAACATGTATATTATGGTTGTTAATATTGTACCTGAACTAAGTTGCATGTGTATACCACTACTCAGAGCACCCAGCTATCATCTCCAGGGGAGTAAGGCTGGTATTAAAATATGAGAGAGGGGGGTTGGAGAGATGGCCTAGCTGTTAAGAGTGCCAACTGCTCTTGCAGAGGACCCAGGTTCAATCCCCAGCACCCACATGGTGTCCGAGAACCATCTTTAACTCCAGTTCCAGGGGAATCCCACACCCTCTTCTGACCTCCCCGACATTGCACGACACAGGTGCACAAACCTACATGCAGACAGTACATTCATACACATAAAAACTAAATAAAATTTAAAAATATATTTTAAAAATGAGAGAGGAACCAAGAAGTATTTATGGTCATGACTCAGAAAGACAAGGGTCTGTCTGAAGGATTATCTTGAGAATGGTATTGGGAGGGTATTTGGGGGTGGGGGAGTTACCCCACACCCTGCAATTATTAGTTTGATTTTGGTCTGAGGAAATTGGAAGCTGTCATGACAAAATACCACAAATCAGGTTGTTTACAGAACAGACATCTACCTTCCCATGGTTAAAAGAGGTTAGAAGTCCTCTTAGGTCAAGGTGGCGGGAGCTTGGTTTCTGGTGAGGACTGTCTTCCTAGCTTGTGGGTGGCAAAGAAAGACAGAGGCAGAGGTCTTCCTCTTCCTTTCCCAGGACACTAGTCCTAGGAAAACCGGACTCCACTGTTCCTCCCTGATTCCTTCCCATGCTCCTGGCTCCTGCAGGTACATCAGGATAAACTTTTTTGATTTCATGTAACTTTAGTTACCTGTTTAACGATGTCATCCCTCGCATGCACTCGCATTGGAGTTGGGGCTTCAAAACAGTCTAAAATCTGGAGCAAGGTGACATGGTCCTCTGCCCACTAAACTGGTCGTTCTTTAGCCCTTTCTGTCTTCCCAGTCTTTGGATAAATGTATGTTACCCATCACCTTGCATTTCTTGGGGAAACTCACTATGCATTATTATTTATATTAAATGAGAGCTCCTTTTAGAGAACAGAACAGATCGTTCTCTCTGTGGGAAACACCGTAAACTAAATGTATGGAGATCGGAGGACAGACACACAGCCTCAGCATCTTGGGTGTTTATGTCCATGACTGTCATGAAGTATCCAACCAGGTACTTAGAGCTGGGGGAATATCTTCAGTCAGATGATCTCCCTGTTTCTGTGGCTTTCCTCTGAATTTTAGAGGCCCAGTGCAATTTTACTTCAAGAGTAAGAAGTCAGGGAGATTACCTGAATACTACAGATACAGACACAGAGAACATGTTCGTATTAATAAAATAATAAAATAAGACTTCACCCAAACTACTTGGAAGACTGAGCTTGAAATACAGAAAGCTAAAGGCCTGCCTGGTTTACAGAGTGAGTTCAAGGCCAGACTGGTCAATTTATAACCTGTATCAAACTAAAGATTCAAAAAGAACAGAAGATGAAGCTTAGTGGTAGAGCACTTGCTTAGCATGTATGAGGCCCTGGGTTCAGTCTCTTAGGCCACCAAAAATGAAACAGAAAATAGAAGCCTCTAAAGATAAGCCAGGAGAAGTAGTCTTAGAACACTGACCTTGAAGGTGACCCAAGATCCCTCAAGTAGCAGGTGCTCTTTTCCTGGTACCGAGTTTATTGATGTAAATGAGCACGAGACTCTATTGACTTACCAATCTGGATAGGACAGCAGGGTGAGCCATGAGAGAGTCCTAGGGATCCTTCTCATCCCATCTCAGTGGACAGGAGACCATTTGAGTGAAGATTTCAAATTGACCAGAGAGTGAATCTCATGCAGGAAAGAGTTTTAGATTTCAAAATGGGGTCAGGGGAATACTTTCCTAACCTATTGAAAAATTAAGATATTTCTTGCTCCAGACTTAATGCAAGTTAAAAGTACACAGTTTTGAAAAATGTCTTCAGAAGCTGAACAGATGCTTGTTTGTATCTCCTAAGGAAAAAGTTACACAACACATTGCACCTAATACCACAAGATCTGGCCAAAGACTGAAACCTGATAAATGTACATCACATGCTCTGAACAGTGTGTGAAGAGCCAGCATCTAAATCCCAATCGATGCATGTGGTAATCACAGATGTGGATTTAAGACTGAGCAGGAATTTATTAAATACTACTTCCATGACATCTTTCTTCATTGGTAAGCTTTTCTCAATATCCTCATGAGTCTTGGCTTCTACATCCCGGTTTTCTTTCAAAGGAGTTCTAGTATGCCTTTTCCGTTTCCAAAATGTTTTTAATAGATGGTAAGCCCAGATTTGACAATGGTAAGAGGAGAGTAGCATCTGTCCTAAGACGGAATTATTAGATTTCCCTGTGCTGGCGTTTCCCAGGCAAGAGGCTTCTTGGAAAATATGTGCTGACAGTGCTATTAAAATGTCCTGTGTCCTTAGGAGAAACAGGTTCTAACTTCTCTGTCCAATAAAGCAGCGAGGTTCCCAGGACAGAAAAATGCTTTGAGAAAAGCCTTTGACATTTCCTTGTTCTCCACAGTCCAGCAGGTGAAGCACTGCATCCTCCTACATCGGTGTTTAGTCTCCTGGCTAAGCTTGGGATGGAATGAGTGACAAGCCATTAGGTCAGAGTTAGCTCTCCCCCATCAGCTGTTGAATACACACCCCAAGTGCTCAAGGTATGATTTTTTTAATATCAGAGAATATGATTAAAGCTACTTGACTCTATTCTCAGAAAAACATGGATACACACAGCTAATTTTAGGAGATTCCAAATCCACTCTGATATGAACACTTCCTGAGATTGCCACACTGAAACAATTTAGGAAAATGAAGTCCAACTCTCTACACAAACCTTATGAGAACTTTTTCTGAGATCTTTGTGAGCAGCTGTTTGCTGCCTAGTCACTTCCCCTCATTCCTAACATTGTCTGGGATATATTAGAGTGAACTCATTGTTAAGAATTATATCTGTGGGCAATGAACAATTATTAAAATATTGACTACACTTGCTGGAGTATATTATGTACTATTAATATGATTTTTTTGTTTCTGAGTGTTTTTATTGGGGAAGTACTATTTGATTTGGGGAAGAGAGACGAGGTTGCTTCTATATTTGAAACAGGAACTTTCTACATAGCCCAGGCTGATCTGGAACTCACAATCCTCTTCCTGTTTCAGCCTCTTATGACCATAGTATTTACTGGGGAAGTACTATTTGATTTGGGGAAGAGAGACGAGGTTGCTTCTATATTTGAAACAGGAACTTTCTACATAGCCCAGGCTGATCTGGAACTCACAATCCTCTTCCTGTTTCAGCCTCTTATGACCATAGTATTTACTGTATATTGGAACAGGTTGCTATCACAGGAAAGTGTATTCTGTTTCCTGTTGCTGAATTTTCATGGTCCTGGCATTTAAGGTCTTCTAGTCATATCCTTAAGATGTGCTTAGTTTGGGGGGGGAAAAGATTTGGGGACATGACATGGTGTTTGAGTCATTAAGTCAAGCTGACCTTTCAAACACTTCACCTGACCCAACAAAGGGTGAACTAAAAATATACTAGTATAAGTCACTTGTCTGGATCCTAAGGGAGCTTAGGAGTTGGTTCCTTTTTAAAGACTATAGCTTCTGTTAACAATATATTTGTTTTTAATAAAACCCAATAAAATGTAGCTATCATAATGTCTCCCTGGAATATCATTCTATAATCTGCCACATTTGGTTTCTTAATGTTCTTCTTATAGAACTGCAATGATGAGAAAAAGACACTTAGTAGCAGAAATAAAAATAGACAATCAGCTGCCTTCTGGCAGGTTTTGTCTGTCTGACCGTCTCCCCATGTCTCCCCACTTCTCCCCACGTCTCCCCACGTCTCCCCACGAGGAAGGTATTTCTGATAGTTTGAATGTGAAATGTCCCCTATGGGCTCTTGTCTTTGAATATTCCATCCATGGCTGGTGGCTCCAGTTGGAGAGGTTGTGGAGCATTGAGAGGGTGGAGCTTCAGGGGTAGAGGTGGGTCACAGGGGCAGGACTTCAAAGATACTGTCCAGCATTGTTCCAGCGCTGCTTATCTGTCTCTGTGATCGTTATGATATAGAAATCTCAAACTCATGTATTGCCACTGCCAAGGACGGAACCACTCCTGCCACCTGGCTGCTTCCCCATGACTGACTAAATTCCAAATAAGTCCTTCCTCCCTTAAATTGTTTCTATTGGAAATTTTGTTATCATGATATGAACAGTTCCTGTCCTAGTTTGTGTCTCTAAAACCAACCTAGAGAGGAAATGGTTAATCTCATCTTCCAGGTCATGACCTATACTGAGGGAATTCAGGGCAGGAACCCAAGGCAGGAATCCGGAGGCAAGAACTGAAATGGAGGTCCTGAAGGAGCACTGCTTCTTGGTTTGCCCAGCCACCATTCCATACAGCCCTGGCCCACCTACCAAGGGATGGCACCACCCGCAGTGGGCTGGAGTCCCACATCCAGCAGCCATCAAGAATGCCCCACAGACGTGGCCACAGGCCAAAGGGACGGAGGGAATTTCCCAGTTGAGTGTCCCTCTTCCCAGGTGTGTCAAGTTCATGTCAAGTTGGCAAAGATTAACAAGCACAGTTCTTAAGTCGCTATTCTTCATGCTGTAACTGTGTGCGTTATTCACTCCTCAGTGATGAATTCCAAGTCCATTCTCGGAATGTGGCTATTATTGCTGTTTTATCATCTCAGAGTCAAAGGTTTCCTGACACTCTGTTGTTACCCCGAAGTGACATGGTCATTATTGACCTAAATTGGGATGAAAAACAATGAAGGTTTCCTAGAAAGGAACAAGTCTAGGAGTTGACCATTTCTCTTATCCTTTTGTTCTGCAAAATTTTTATTGACTATTCTGGGAAGTAGAGTTTAGTCCAATGATGGGAATTAAAGGGAAAAAAAGTAGCTTAAACTGAGCAGGAAAAGTGCCTGGGGAGGGGGAGAGGATCTGGCTGGTATCTGGAGTCACTGGAACTCCGAGACGCTCCTCATTACTGGTTGGAGGTGCTCACTTCCTTCTGCCTCCATTTGGAAGCCATGCCTTTATCTCTAGAGTAGAGGGAATCACTCAGGCTCTATATTTCGATCTTCCAAAGAGCAAAACATTACCGTCAGGATCTCCCAGCAAATATTTTCAAAGCTAATGGATGGGTAGTCTCACCTGTGCTTGCCAATCATATCTTTCATTCACATGTTGGATTCAAAGCATGTCATGTCATAGCAGAATAAGAAATGTAGTCGAGGAGTTTTCACCATGTTGCTCAGGCTTTATCTAAACAGAAAGTCATTCCTGATTCTTTACATTCTTACTGCATAGCTTTGCTTTAAAACAAAGGAATCCGGGTGTTGTCAGCACTGTTATGAGCCCAGACAGGAAGTCATGAGCCAAGACAGGAAGTCATGAGCCGAGATAGGAAGTTCATCCTTATCCATGCTCTCTGTAGCAATTTCAGCTTTGAGCTCTGTGGGTAAAGCTCCCAATTATTGCTGTGTTTTACAAAGCACCTCTTATTCTGTGAGGACGCGCTCCTCCCCAGCTTCCCTCTGTGAGCAGATAGCTGCTGTCCTACTCTGTGAGGACGCGCTCCTCCCTAGCTTCCCTCTGTGAGCAGCCAGCTGCTGTCCTACTCTGTGAGGACTCGCTCCTCCCCAGCTTCCCTCTGTGAGCAGCCAGCTGCTATCTCTTTTACTTCTCCTTCTTCTCTGTCCTCTCTGTCTTCATATTCATCTCCCCAGACTCTGGTTCTCACCTCCTACCTGCGGACCATGACTTTAATCTCCACTGCTGGCTGGACCACACTCCAGGGTGGTGGACCACATACCAGGGTCCTGCACCATGCGCAGCTGTGCCCAGGACTCCAGCAGTATCCTGGGGAGGAACTGACCATCTCTACAAGGACAAATAGACTCTAAATGGAAACTTTATGACCTTCTTTTGGCTATCAGACTATTGAAACAATGAACCCTAAGAAATTGGGATTTCCCTAGGAATCTCGTGCCTTGAGAAGGAAAGGACTGTACACTGATGCTAGCCGGAAGGGGAACTTGCATAAACTAATACAATCCCAGAAGGAGATTCCACACTGTTTTTTTTAAGAGTTTTTTCGCCTGTGGTGGTGGCGCTCACCAGTAGGATTTGCTGAAGGAAGCAGAGGCAGGAGGATCTGAAGTTCGAGGCTAGTCTGGACTACACACACACACACACACACACACATACACACATACAAGAGTTTTTTCAAAGAACAAGCTTATGATTTCACATTGTATTGATACTACTTTCATCTTTGTAATAATTTCTTTTATTCTCCTGTTCTGGATTTAATATGCTTCACTTATTTACTAGTTTCCTTATTCTTTTTTTAATTTATTATTTTATTATATATATATATATATATATATATATAGTACAAGCTTATGTTACTAATCAAATCTAGACCTGTGTCCCCCTCCCTACCCCCCACCCCACTAGAATACTTCATGTATTCTTGCCAAACATGTTTTTTATCCTTTTCTCAGTCTTTTGCAAAATTCTCAATGAGGAAGTTGACTGTTTTGAGCAGAAGTTCACCATTTCAGCCAGTTCTTTGACGCAGTCTTTTCTGTTTGTTGTTGTTGTTGTTGTTGTTGTTTCCAATATACATCACTGCCTACTACTTAGACAAAAGCTCAAGAGACCGTGCACAAGAAATACTTACCACTAGGTAATTGGTGCTAGCATCCACAGATGAGGGATACCATTCATCGTTTGTTTTTCTGGGACTGTGTTACTTCACTTAGCATGATGTCCTCTAGTTTCCACACAGCTTTAATAACTTATCATACCACCTAGCAGGAGAAGCTAGAGACCAGCACGGGAGGTCAGTGATGGGCAGGACCACTCGTTGGCCAGGAATGCTGTTATGTGTACCTCTTACCCTCTATTTAGACCTAAACCTCATGTCGGGGCCTGGAAGATAGACTGGGGCAGGAGATGCTCACTCGGCCTCTTTATTCCTCTTCCCAATATGACCACATTGACTAAGTCTGTTTTTCTTTTAACTGTTACTTGTCTGTTTAACTGGCCTACTTGAGGACTAGCTGGGCTAGCTGAGCCTAGCTTGTTGGAACTGTTAGTGCCCAGGCTCTGACATAACAGCTCCAGTAATAATGATACATATTTTTTGTGTGTGCCTCAACTTGCCCTACATGGATACAGGTGATCTTTGTGTTACCCCTGTGCCTGTGAGAGAATAGCCCTGGTTCCAATTGGAATGAACACAGACATTTTCCATCTGGCTGGGTGCAGAGATGCATGGTTCAAAGAAGCTTTTGTTCCAGGCTCTCCTTCCATATACACTCTCTCCACTTCTTCGTCATTGTCTGAGAACACTTCTTCTTCCTGAAGTATCCGTCTAGCCAAGCTGCCCTACCCAAGAGTCTTCAATAATAGAAAATGGTTATCTCACAGTTCTGGAAGCTGAAGACACAGATCAAGGTCTCCATAAGATCAGCTTGTCTTGAGGCCTGTCTCCTGGGCTTATAAATAGCTATGGCCTTACTCTGTCTTGACACGGTCATTTCTCTGCGTAGTCCTGCCCTAATCTTCTCTTCTTTTACAGAACAGGGAGATCATTCAGATTGGATTAGGGCCCATGCTAATGACTCAACTTTTTTGTTTTGTTTTGTTTTTTGTTTTTTTTTATACTTTTATTGATGTTTTATGTATTTCATACATCATTTTCAGTTCCATTTAAACATATTACCCTTTCCTTTACCCCCACCCCAACCCAGATTATGTATTCTGAGATACATGCCCTGCATCTTTCTCTCAGTCTTTTTTTTCACTGTTTCAGTCAGTTCTTTGATGCAGTCCTTTCTGTTGTTGTTGTTGTTGTTGTTGTTGTTTCCAATATGCATTACGCCCAACTGCTTTGTACAAAAGCTCAGGGGGACTGGCTCAGCGTGTGCCTACCCTACGCCAGCAGGTGCGATGTCCGGGGCTGCATGCGCGCTACACTGACTCAACTTTATCTTAATTGATTTGAGAGAGAGAGAGAGAGAGAGAGAGAGAGAGAGAGAGATTCTTTAGGTAATCCAGGCTAACCTCAAATACCCCCTCCTTCCTTCCGTCTCTCAAGTGATTATGGGCTGGCACCACCATACCCAACTTTAACTGCCACTTTAAAGACCCTATCTCCAATTTCAGTCACATGTTTAGGTTCTATAAAACCATATTTCAAGCCTGGTTTGGTGGTACATGCCTTTAATCCCTAGCACATGGGAGGCAAAGGCAGATGGATCACTGTGAGTACAAGGCCAGCCTGGTCTACATAGTGAGTTCCAGGCCAGCTGGGGCTATAGGAAGGCCCTGTCTCAAAAAGACCAAAAAAGTAATATTTCAACAGATAAACTGTGGAGAGTTACAATTTGATGTTTCCTTTTGTTATGGATTTAAGGTCTATGTCACCACTGTTGCAGCTCATATGCTAAAAGCCTAATGTGCTAATATTTGGAGGTTGAGACTTTGGGGGAGTAATTAGATGAGGTCATAAGGTAAGAAAGTGTTCTAATAATGATGATAGTCTTTCTATCATCTATCATCTAACTATAATCTATCTATATCATCTATCTACCTATCATTTATCTATCATTATCACTTATCTAATGTCTTTTTCTCTATCATCTATCATCTATCTCTATCATCCTCCTACATATATTATCTATTAGTGATATTCTCTCTATTATCTATCTTATAATAATGATCTCTCCATCTCTCCCTCCCTCCTTCCCTTCCTCCCGCCCTCCCTCATGGCACTCTGACAGCAGTGAGCTTGGCCTCTGCTGCCACCCAGTGTCCCACTGTAGCCAAGTTCCAGAGATGCTTGGGGTGGAAGGCAACAGTTCTGAGCGCTGCTGGACTCCTGACTACTGGAGAAGTTGCCAGCATATAGCCTTTGTTTGTTGTTGTTGTTGTTTTTGTTTTTATTTTAAAGCCAATGTTTTATTGAAGCTCTGTCCATTTTGTACAAAATTACATTACAAATCAAATCTAGACTCGTGCCCTACTCCCTGCCCCCCTACCCCACCAGAGCTCATGCATTCTGCCAAACATGTTTTTTATCTTTTTCTCAGTTTCTTTCAAAATTTTCAATGTAGAAGTTCACCGTTTCAGTCAGTTCTTTCATGTCGTCTTTTCTGTTTTTGTTGTTGTTATTCTTTTCACTTGCATCTCTCCAAAATATGCACATATGCATGACACATACATCATAGGTTTTAGCATCTTCAGCTTATGATCTTTTTTTTCTTTATTAGGCTGAAAGATGTCATGTTTGAAGTCTCTTCCTTGGCAAGCCCAAATCACCATCAGTTCTGCCCTTGTGTTCCACACTGGGGTTTTCCCTTCCCATGGTCACCAAATGAGGTTCAATAAGCACCGTGTCCTGTCTTGATCTTCCTGTACTGGTCTCCATGAAACAGCTGGGTAGTCCAACAATGGCAGTCTATACTCTGAAGAGGCTGAAACCCCAGTAGTAGCTCAGTCCACAAGTTGGATGTCTCCGCAGTCCCCATCTGGCACTGAAAGTTTGGAGGATTCTTGGAGAGACATGAGTATTCAGTCCATATTGGAAGGTTGAAGGGCTGTGTCTTCTCACGTCTTTGAAGGATAGCAAAAGCAGTGGCAGCCACAGGGTAGCTGCACTTGCCAGTAAGACAGGCAAAACAATCTCTCTCTCTCTCTCTCTCTCCCTCTCTCTCTCTTGTCTTTTTACTAAGATCTCAAGTTTTATACCTGAAGTACAATTTCTCAGGACTTACTATTTATTTATTTCTGGTTATACTTTCCTTTCGATGTTTAAAGCTACACCGTTAGCCCACATTAACCAAGGTTTTTGTTTTCTCAAGGTCAGTTGAAGATCTGGTACTCTGGGGCCACTTGGTTTTTGGTTTTGTTTTTTTTTTTGAGAGGGAGGGAGACTCTGGCTCCTTTTGGCTTTTCATTTACCAGTTCCATCCACTTGAGGACAAAGTCAGGTCTTGTTAGACCAAGCTTCCCTTTTTTGAAGCATGAGCAGACTTTCCTCTTTATACACTGGACACTGGCTAAAGTCCCATTAGTGGCTCTCCAAGACCTCCCTGCACAGGAAGACTGGTGACTCACATTTGCAGGACAGTTTAAGAGATGCCCCCATGCATAGTCCCCTGGGACTTAGTTGACCTCTGAGGGCAAGGAACAAAGTTATCTCTTAAGACCCTCAGCCAAATTAGTATGGGCATTAAGTATGGCTATTAAGAATCCAGAAAGGCTAAGTTACACCAGCCCGATACTTTTAACTACTTTATAATATTTTGGAAAATGCTTGGACAAAAGCTCAAGTATCCTTGTATAAGAAATACTAAGAAACACTCCCATAAAAGAAATACTGTAGTTAGACATAATGTCATGACAAACTAGCTTTTTCCACTTTCCTTTGATCTTATACTATTCTAAAATATATACATATCCTTCATCCATATACCAAAACTTCCTAACTCTGAAAATAAATGGTAGCTTAGTTCTCGAATCTGTTAAGGGATTCACAATATAAGAGCACAGTTGTTTTCAGATCACAGTAACGTTGCTCAGTTTGCCTTACAACTAGGTTATTGTTGCTGGCATCCAGTGATCTGGAGGATGAATATAAACCTCTGCGTCCTGTGATTCTTCTCTAAACATTTGTTTTCCTTAATAAAAAAAAAAAAAAAGACCAGACAAAATGTTCAAGAAGTGACTCATTCATTCCCATGGGCACCCCTGCATGAACTTCCGACAGGATCACACATCAGAGATGTCGCACACCTGGTAGTCTGTGGTTAGGATCCACTTCTGCACCCAGGTCTCCAGGAAGAGCCCAAACAGGCCTCAGAGGGGGCAGGAACCCCAGAGCTCTCTAATGGCATAACTGGAGAAAAATGCAGAAGAGGAATCTGGACTAGAAAGAAGAGCAGTGAGCTCACTTTGTAAAAAGATAACTGGAGATTGGTTCTCAATCAAGCTGATGGGTGCACAACCTTTCTCAAAGTCCAAGTTCCTTCCTTGAGGAGACAGCGGCCCAGTGGTAGACAAGCCAGGTCTTGAGCTCTCCCCTGCCTTCCCCCCAAGACCCAGCCAATGGCAGCCTCTGCAGTAGGCTGTATGGATGAGGATGGAAGCTTCCTTCTGGTCCCAATCACAGACTCAATTCTTGGCTCCCGTTTTCCCAAAGACAAAGCAAACCAGGGAATAAAGTGAGCAAGCAGTCGTTTTATTTGAGCAGGTCAGAAAACTGGAAAGGGAGTTCGCTGTCTTGAGCAGAGGGTGGACCAGGTCGAGTGCGACAGAAAGCAGTTCCCTCCAGTATTTGGACTTACAAATCTTGTTGTACCATGTCCCTCCTCTTGCCTACCCCAGGGTAGCCTAGGGTGGTCTCTATCCTGGAATAAATGGAGGCTTTCTTAGAAGTTAACCTTACCACACTGCAGTCTGATATAATTACATGCATTAGATGTAGAAATATTAATGAATATGTAACCACCTTATAAAGCTGAGCTGTTTATTGGGGAAAAGGACAATACCATGGGAGCTGCCTCATGGGTAGGGGTTGCAGCCCCTTAATGGGAGCCCCTGGACCCTACAGAGATGGGCTCATTGTCCTTCCTGCAGCCTTTTCCTTCTCGTTCCCTGCTGTAATCCCTCTTACTTCCCTTGGCATTCCCAACCTCACTGTTTGAAATTTAACAGTCTTCAACCATTACATCAATACGCCAATGTTTCCTTCCTAAAGCAGGCTGACATCAGTGCTGGGTTTAGGATGGGAACCATCAACAAGCCAGCTGGAGGAACACAGAGTGGAGTTTATAATCTGGTCCCAGGTGGATACCATGTGCATACTTTTAAAATGTGGCCTTAAAGCAGACTTGCTGGCCACATGCCTTTAAATCACAGTACATGGGAGGCAGACAAGTGGATCTTTGTGAGATTGAGACCAGTCTGCTCTACATAGTGAGTTTTGGGACATCTGGGGCTACAAGGGGACCCTGTCTCAAAACAATAATTAATAAACAAATAAATAAGCCTTGAAAACTGAAATGACAGCTCAGAAAATAAAAGCACTTGCTGCCAACTCTGAAGCAGATGTGGTGGTGTGCATCTATAATATTAGCACCCCTATGCCAAGATGGAAAGCAGAGACAGGAGAATCACATGGAAGCTCACAAGCCAGCTGGCTGAGAATGCAGCACAAAGAGATGGAGAGAGAGAGAGAGAGAGAGAGAGAGAGAGAGAGAGAGAGAGAGAGAGAGAACCTTCCTCAGCAAGGTGGAGGGAGAAAACCCGATTGGTAAAATCCTGATTCAACAAATGTGCCAATTTAACAAACAGATCCTTGGCAGACTGGACGTTCTAGAATGGGCCCATCCAGTGAATTGATTTTGAGGGGTGGTTTCTGGATTGGCAGCTGACGTGGTGAGCAGGTGAGAAGTATCCACTTCCTGGTGCCAACTAGCATGACCACTTCCAGGAGCAATGAGTTGGCATTGCGACGACTACGCAAAAACTCATTGTAAGGAGACAGCTGGCAGGAAAAAGAAAGAGGGGCCTGTCCTGGCGAGCCCAGGCTATCCTGACAAGCTGTGGACCACTACCCAGGACAGAGGGGAAGAGAAAACCCTCCGGGAACCACGAGGAAATAGGGCAAAATTCACAGCATTTTACTAATATATCATAAATATTCTATGCTAAGTGTGTGACAGAGATTTACTCATTAATATTCAGGATGACGTTTTGTTATAACTCGTATCACCATCTTGGTTTGGTAGAAAGGAAACTAAGTCACAAGGGGTAAAAGGATTTCCTAAGGTCTTACAGCTCAAGTGATGGAACTGAATTCAACTTGTGACTTCCTTCACAAAGAAGCTACGTTGGCACTTTCTGTATTATTTAAATCTCATTCAGAGTGGAATGATCCTGATAGAGATGAGGAGCCCAAGTTGTATGGATGTTTGGACTCCTTCAGTAGCCAGTTGTCATGGACCTCTTGCTTAATTAACATTTCTGTGGCTGTAAGATGGTATCTTGTAAATGTATGTTGGTCTCTATTTAAATCCTGAGGCTGGCACTGGGTGCATTAGTGGCATAAATGTTACAGGAGGCTAACGAACTACTTGTGGGTTGGATTGCTAACAGCATGTCAACTGTTGTTATTACTTATCCTTAGACCCATTGCCTAGGGCTGCCCTCTGCCTTGGCCAGAGCAGCTTCTCTCTGCAGGGGTCACCAGTTAATATGGAGACTCTTAACTGGTCAAAATGCTGAGAATGAGTGTCTGTTGACACTAAATGAGATGTGTATCAACTCCCCACTATGACCTCAGCAGTCAGGGAACATCTCCTGAGAGGGGGAGAAACAATGCAAGATCCAGAGGATTGGGAGGATTGGTCTTTAGGACACGATGTGGCCATTGCATCCATGAACACACTGCAGACCTAACGACCTGCACAACATCAAGTCGACAAGATGAGTTGCCATTCCAACAGTTGTCTCTCATGGGGACACCTGGAGGGGGCGGTGAGAGGAAGGACCTAGACATTTCTAAATTTTGGAGTACATATGATCAAGATGCCTTTTATATGTATGAAATTTTCAAAGAATAAATAAGATAGTCTAGTAAAAAGGAAGGGCTGGAGAGATGACTCAACAGCTAAGAGAACTTGTTACTGTTGTAGAGGACCCGAGTTCAGTTCCCAGAACCCACATCGAATGGCTCACAGTAACTCTACTTCTAGAGGCTCCAACGCCCTCTTCTGGCCTCTGCAAGCAACTGCAATGACATGATGTAGAGACACACACATAAAAAGAAGATAAATAAAATAAATAAGTAAATAAATCTTGAGGCTAGGAAGAAGACACTTGCTTGAATCTTCTGAAGGATTTCCCAACTTTTTGGTGTTCACTTGGGACAATAAAAAGCTTGTGCAATCCCTTTGTGGGACAGCCCTGTCTTTGGGAGCAATGTGCTTTGGGAGGTCATGTTACTAAGTTTGTTAGTGAATAAACCACTATCTTGTTTGGGAGTTATTTGTTTTATTTACTTGTCTTGTTTTGCTGATAAAATACTGAATGAAAGTAACTTATAGAAAGGATGGCTTATCTTGGCTCACAGTTTGAGAGTATAATCTATCCAGGGGGGACGCATGGTGGTAGGAGCTAGGGGCAGTCAGTCACAGGGCATCCACAGTCAGGAAGCAGAGAGACGAATGCTGGTGCTCAGCTCGCTTTCTTTGTGATACTCAGTTGGGAACCTCAGACCACCTCAGGCCAGGAATGATTCTGCCCACATTTGGGGCGGTCTCACCTCATTTAATCTAATCTACAAGCTCCCTCACAGATACGGTCTCCCAGAAGATTCTTCATCCTGTCAAGTCAACAATCAGTATTAGCTATCACATTGCTCTTTTCTCTTTAATTCTCTTTGCTTCTCATCACCAAAACCTGCTCCAGAGCTGCCACTGGTGATCTGTGACAAAGCATTGAAGTTTAGCAACACAGTGAATGAGAGGCCAGCCTGTTCCTTCAGGCAGAGGCCTGCACAGGAGCCTATGATGAGCAGAAGATCAAGCGACTTTCCTCTTAACCGCTATAAAAGGGCTCCCACAGCTCTTAGAAGCTGAGTCTCCTTTCCTTGAACAGGATGTTACTCAGTGATTTTCAGTGAATTTTCTTTGTCCAATTTGTACCTTTGATAAATATTTTTTGACCTATTTCAACACTGGCCTGTTCTATCCTGCTGCACATGACACTGTCCTTCAACACGGGTACTTACATATATGGTGGAAATGCCAGATGAGTGGAGAGAGACATACGGGAAAAGCATGGCTGAAGAAACGGCAAGAAGGCCCAGAGGGTAAAGATACTTCCTGCCAAGCTGAGGACCAGACCTTGATCCCCAAGACCCACATGGCAGCCACACATGTGTACATCCACACATATGCACATGTATGCACACATAAATAAAAAAGGAGTAAATTTTTTGCAAGGTTAAGTAGAGATCTATTGATTCTCTGTTTACTTTTTATTTTTCTTTGAGAAAAAAGTTCTGGGATTAAAGTGCTGGGAAAAAAAGTGCTGAGATTAAAGGCATGGTGGTGCATGCCTTTAATCCCAGCACTCAGGAGGCAGAAGCAGGCAGATCTCTGTGAGTTCAAGGCCAGGCTGGTCTACATAGTGGTCTCCAGGCCAGCTGGGACTAAAGGAAGACCCTGTCTCAAAAGGACAAAAAAAAGAAAAAAGTTCCATGGTTAACTTAAGGGGCTGTGTTCTGGAGAGGGAAGTGGTTATTACAGAAAAAGTTCCAGAAAATGTTAATATTTTTCACAGTTTTAGAAATTAAAATTGAGTTTAGATTATTTCCAATTATTTTGAATAGGTAAGTCTATTCTGTCAAACATTAAATCCTCTGTAGGACCCAGAAGATAGACTGTGCCTTCATAAATATAATTCTATTATGCTTATTTTTTTATTTTTTTATGTAGATGAGTGTATTACCTGCATGTGTGTAAGTGCACCCATGGCGGGCAATGCCCATGGCATCAGAAGGAGGCATCAGATTCTCCTGGGAATGACGTTACAGATGGTTTAGCTATCATGGAGTGCTGGGAATCAAACCTCGATAGCCAGTGCTCCTAATGGCTGACCATCTCTCCAGCTCTTGTTGTACTTTTTTTTTGGTCTTTTCAAGACAAGGTCTCCATGTAGCCCCAGCTGTCCTGGAACTCACTCTGTATACCAAGCTGGAATTGAACTCACAAAGATCCGCCTGCCTCTGCTTCCGAGTGCTAGGATTAAAGGCGTGCGCCACCACACCTGGCTCTTATTGTACTTTTTTTTTTTTTGGTATTTTTGAGACAGGGTCTCCCTTTAGTCCCAGCTATCCTGGAGTTCACTCTGTAGACCAGGCTAGCCTCAAACTCACAGAGATCTGCCTTTAAAAGAAACGGTAAGATATAGGAACTCAGTCATTGTTGGGATCCACAAAAGTACCAGGATCCCAAAGGCATTCAGATCTTTAGATGCTCAAGTCCCCTACACAGAGTGATGTGCTGTTTGCATATAGCAAACTCCTGTGTGTGTTGTCATGTCTGGGTTAATTATGCTACATGTAAGGCAAATGTAACTGCTATGCTGCATTTTCTAGTGACCAAGGACAAGAAGGGAAGTCTATAGTTTTGATGCAATATGTTTCAAATATTTTTTTGATCCAATGATGGTTCAGTGGATGGACATAGAACCCACTGATCCAGAGGGCTGTCCATGCTCCGTGGTTGGCACACACATGATTGGTATGTGGATTTGGAAGGTAGGTGAGTATGGTGAGATCTGGGAGGGGGTTGGAGAAGAGAGTTGGGGAATGACTATGACCATACTCCATAATATAAATGTACAAAATTCTCAAAGAATAAAAATCAGGGGCTGGAGAGATAGCCTAGCGGTTAAGAGCGCCGACCGCTCTTACAAAGGACCCGGGTTAAATCCCCAGCACCCACATGGCGTCCGAGAACCGTCTGAAACTCCAATTTCAGGAGAACTCCAGTTCCAGGGGAATCCGACCCCCTCTTCTGACCTCCGCAGCATTGCACGACACGGGTGCACAAACTTGCATGCAGACAGTACATTCATACACATACAGAAATAAATAAAATTAATTTAAAAAATTAGAAAAAAAAGAATAAAAATCAACAAAAACAATTTGAAAAATAGTTTATTTCTACTTTGAAAAAACAAAATATGTGATTTATTTTTGTTCTATGACTGTTTTGAGTTCTGTCTGCATGTGGAATAAAACTTAGGTTAGAAATTAGTTTATATAGGGGCTGGAGAGATGGCCTAACGGTTAAGAGCGCCGGCTGCTCTTGCAGAGAACCTGGGTTCGATCCCCAGTACCCACATGGCGGTTGAGAACCATCTGTAACTCCAATTCCAGGAGAACTCCAGTTCCAAGGGAATCCGACACCCTCTTCTGACCTCCGCAGCATTGCACGACACGGGTGCACAAACCTACATGTAGACAGTACATTCATACACATAGAAATAAAATAAAATAAAATTTAAAAAAAGAAGAAAGTGTTTCCCATGTTTTAAAAAAAAAAGAAACTAGTCTATATAATAACGGGGTACCCCTGTGGATTTCAGGAGAATGGGTAGTCTTGTACTAAAGGAATTGATTTTTACATTTAAAATAAATAAATGTAGTTACGTGAAAATGAAACAGTAGTAATAATGGACTCATAAAAATTGAAAACTATTTTTAGAGATTCCATTTTCCATTGTAATAACAATATAAACTTGGCAATGAAAATTACCAAACTGTTTTCATTGATAGAGAAACTGCAGTACCAAAATGTTAACCCCAATCAAATTTTAATTAGGTAATATCCAATTTTGTCTTAATCTTTATTGAAGCAAATCATCATTATATACTTCCTCATTTTTATTTTGTAAAAGGCTTCACAATTTACCAAAATATCTAACAAATGTTCAAACTCATATTCCTTTGAGTTTGAGTTGGATCCCCCAGGACAACTGGGGCAGTGGAAGGGGCTGGAATAGCTTCCAGAGACCCACAGCTTGGCAGCCTCTTGCGGTGAGCTGAGGAGCCTTGAAAAGAGGTGGGCCCACAGCGGCCTGTTGTTGATCAAAGAAGCTCAGACTCTGTAGGACCCTGCTAGAACATCTTCCAAAATGAATTGCAATTTGAGGTTTTATTCCTAAAAGATAATGATTAGAAAAGACAGAGCAAACGAGGAAGTTCCAAGCTTCAGTTTAAGTTTGTAGATGTATTAGAATAAATGAGACCAATTTTGAATATTCAAGTTTTATTGGGTTTTCTGGAAGATGATGGTCTAAGCGATCAGCGGCTTAAAAGGGAATCCTGATCCAGTTGAGACAAGGAGCAGCGGCAGAGTGAGACTGGAACACATTTGACTACAAAATGGATTGAGTGCTCAGCCCAGAACAGAGAACATATGCTGCCTGCTCTGTGGCTCAGGGGACCTCGGAGAAGAGGGGGTGAAAGAATGTAAGACCTGGAAGATAGAGAGAGGTATGACGCCACCATTGCAATCAGGAACACACAGACCCTGTGGATGCCTGCCCTGGGTCTGCCCAAGAAAGGGCCCCAGCACCCATGGACGGAGGAGGGGCTCAGGTCACTACGGAACTATTGCTGCCCAAGGAGAGTCCATCATGCTCCATCCGATGTGTAGTGCCACACGGAGGTCACACAGTACGCTCTGGCATAAAACAAATGAGACAAAACAACGACAGGCATCTGGGAAAGGAACTTGTAGGAAGGAGGGTTTGACAGGGATGGGGGAGATAAGAGATGGTGGGGGGCGACAGGAATCATGTTGCATTATATATGAAACTTTCCAAGAACAAAGTTAATAATGGGAAGGTACTAATGATGTGAAGGCTGGGAGTGTAGCTCAGTGAGAACGTCTGCCTAGCACGCATGACCGCCGTGGCTCCATCCCCAGCACCGCATAAATCCGTGTGGTGGTGCCGGCTTGTGATTCCAGCACTTGGGAGGTAGACGCTGGAGGGTCAGATGTTCAAAGCCACCCTTGGCCTCACAGTGAGTTCAAGACCAGCCAAGGCTCCATGAGACCCTGTCTCAAAATGGAGTAAAAGAAAGAGTGGAGGCGCTTATGAAAGAGAAACACCAGCAGAAATATAACGTGAAAAAATATCTTGGCTCAAATGTTGAGTTTCACCGGATCTTCATACAAATTCACATAGAAAACTGTGGAAAGGGGCCGGCCAGATGGCCCAGTGTATAAAGACACTCGCCTTCAAGCCAGAGTTCACTCAACAGAGTCGGCCTGCAGAAAGGAGAGAATAGACTGAAGCAGGTTGTCATTCCTGTGACCTCTACGCATGCACACTGGTAAGCATATGCCCCAGACACATATAGATAAACATAATATTAAGAAACAAGAAAAACGTAGAACTATATGTATCTAGTATTATAGCATTGTCCAGGAGGTTCTCCAGGAGGTGGAAATAATTAAGGAATTGCAATTATTGTAGATTCTATAGCAAAAAGGGGGGGGGTTACTGAAATTAGTTTCTGTTGGTCTGGCTAGAGTCATTTGCTTTATTCCGCAGCTATGGCTGTAGATAGAGTGGTAACACACAGCCCTCAGCTAAATGAACGACCAGAGATATGAATGGGGGAGGAGAGAAAGGGGGACGACACAGAGGGAATAGTGAGGCGAGCAGATGAGTGTCAACAGGCAAAACTGGCCATGTCCACTGCAGACTCCACACCCAGGAAGTTTCTGCCAGAAACATGAGCACATGCATTTATTTACATAATGCAGAGAATTAAAGAACATAGCACAGCTGAAACGCCCCGTCACTTAAACCTCGCTTTTGCTTTCCATTTATTTGCAGTGACGTTTGCTTTGTTTAACTTACCCCTCTTAAAATGCCAACCTAGCTGTATGAAGTGGTTGTAAGTCTGAATCCCTGTCATGAAAGCAATTTTAGTAAAAATAAATAAGTCGGGTAAAGGATATATTTACTCAAAAGCAGAATCCTTGCCAAGGAAATATTAAAAAGGAAAAGATGGCCATCTAGTGGAGATGTCACTTCACATCTTTGCTACAGAATAAAGAATTTGGAAATACAAATTGATCCAGGGGGAAATTTTAACGGCAAGAGAAACATCCTTGGCTACATCGTAAGTCAGAGCTAGCTTGGACTACATGCAACCTTTTCCCCTTACCTGACTCCCCCTCAGGGAATATATATGGTTTGTAAAAGCCAAGGTCTACCTGGAAATTGATTAAGGAGATAATGTCACTAAAGCTGCTTTCACTTCTTGATATTCTACCCAAGTTACACCAAACCCTACCTCTGGTTGACCGCTGCTGAGGTATTTAGTCCGGTCGCTCAGGTCTTCCTGGTGCTAAGATGTTTAGTCCGGTCGGTCAGGTCTTCCTAATACTGTCTTTCATAAACCACACAATACAAGGGCTTAATTCGCATCAGTGTAACCCGGTGGAGACGAGGAGTTTGATGCCCCCTGTGTGAATACATCTCAGGATGTGATATTAATTGGAAAAGCAAGTGTCCAAATTTATCTCACATGATATTATTTTAGGAAATTAAAATCCAGTAAAACAAAAAATATGTATGTTTTGACCTGCTATGGGCATGTAAATCACATGTGAAATGGTAAGCAAGAGAATGATTGTCGCAGAGTCTGGGGACACAGGCCTAGATTCCCAGCTCTTTGGGAGGCTGAGGCAGGAGAGTCACAAATTTAAGGATAGCCTGGGTTTACAGAATGGGTTCAAGGCTAGCCTGAACAACTTAGTGAGACCTTTTCTCAATTTTTTTTAATTTTAAAAATTAAAAATGGGGGACTTAGTAGTAAATCTTAGTAGTAGAATTCTTGCCAATCTTGTATAAAGCTATGTTCAATCCCAGTGCGGGGGGAGGGGGAGAAATTATCTTAGATCAGAGAGAGGAAAGTAATGACCCTACGTTAACTGGATTTACTGCATAACAGGGGAGACTGTGGCAGGCTTAGGGAAAGGTGAGGACACAGGGGTGATGGTACACAAGATTTATTCTGTGCTAATGGACAAAGAGGAGATGCTTGTTGATAAGCTGGTGCTTATATTAGTTACTCTTCTCAAAGCCATGACAGAATACCTCACAAAAGCAGCTTAAGGAAGAAAGAGCTTATTCTGGGTCACAGTTCAAGGGCACAAGGTGGGGTGATGGGAGAGGCACAGCGGCAGGGGTGTGAGGCAGCTGCTCACATTGCTTCTGAACTGAAGAATCAGTGAGATGTAAATAAATGCAGGTATTCAGCTCACTCTCTCCTTTTCCATCAGCCCAGCTCCCTAGCCCATGGGATGATGCTGTCCATGTTTAGACTTCTCTCAACTCAGCTCAAATGCCCTCATAAATGTGCCTTAGAGGTTTGTCACCTAAGTGGTGGGTCTAGATCCTGACACATCAACAATAGTAACCATGCATTCATTACTTCAGAGTTAATGCATGGAATAACCATTTTAGGGAGGAAAGATTTTAGAGGTCTCATTGTGCCTCTTTGTTTTGAGCAAAAGGAAACGAAGACTGAGAGAAGCTGTGTATTTTACAAAGCCACATAGATCAGCCATTAGCAGGGCATAGAGCTGACCTAGCCAGATGTTCACTGGAGTACACTAGCTGCTCGCTTCCCACTATAATTCAGGATCAGAATTATGTCCATGGCCTTGTGTGGCAACTTTTTATTGATGTTCAAGTGACATGAGCAAAAATATCTGCCAAAAATCTGAGAAAGAATAGTTTGTCTGTGAACTAACAGAGGCAACTGAAGGAAGCTCAACAGAAATTATGATGCATGAAAAAATTCCTTTTCTTTATTAAAGGTTTCATTAAAATATTTCCACATGCAGATCTAGCTTGTCTGTAATTGGTTTTTATATAAACTGCTATTTATTTATCAACAAGAATTAATATTATACAAATATTCCTTGTTGAACTATAGAAAAATAATATTTCCTTGGACAGTCAAAACAGCTTACCATATTTAGTATTCATAGAAAATAAAACAATATCACCAATAACATGAGGAATGTTTCATGTGATCAATATCAAGCTAGATTTCCTATTTACATTTTGAAAAGGCATTAACCTACTTTGTCTTAAAGCTATACCAAGATTTCTTAGGGGAAGTGATGGGGTTTATTGCCTGTGTTTTGAAAATCTTTCGACACTTTTTATTCAAAACGAGGATGATGTAAGCCCCATGTGCCAGCCATGATTCAGGTCTGACCTTGAGGGTTGGTCCAGCCTACCAGAGTAGACTGCAGCCAGTGGAGAGTCATCCAAGGAGGTCAAGTGGGGGAGAGCTCATCATGAGCATGTGTGTGACACAGGAAGTCTGAAGAACAAGAACAAAATCATAGTGCGGTCAGCTTTTGTGGAAGTCAGATTGTTAAATATTCAAGACAGCTGTGAGGAGCCATAAAGGAAGACCCTCTGGCTCTCCACTAATAGAACTCAGAATATTCTGATACACACTCCTCATTTCCTATGCATACTTAGTCTTTCTTTGATTTGCAGTGTAAATAACTGGAGGGAGCTTGTGAGCTTCTCAGCTAATAACCATTGATTACATACAGCAAAGCCTATGGCATCAAGTCCAATCATAGAACCCAGGTGAGCCTGAGAACAGGCTGTGAGTGGCCCAGGGATACATGAATTATCGTTGACCAAGCCTGGCATCACCTGTAGAGACTAAATGAATGGTGCTTATATTCTGGAAGGGGCTTCAGATAGGTAGAGCAATCAGTGAGACTGATAAGTACAATAATTAAGGAAATATATTTTAAGCCTTTATGGAAATGCAACAATAAGCTCAGCAGAGTTGTCTAAGTACCTTTCCCTGTGGCTGTGATAAAATACTCTAACAAAGGCAACTTAAGGAAGGGAAGTTTTATTTTAGCTTATAGTAGTTCAGGGTATGGTCAGCCCTTGCAGTAGGAGCTTGAAGCAGCTGGCCACAGTGTGTCCACAGTCAGAGAACAGAGCAATGAATGCATACTGTTCTAGTGATCAGCTCACTTTCTCCATATTGGGCTGTCCAGGATTCCTGTCAGGGAATGTTGGCGCCCACAGTGGGTGGGTCTTCCACCCCAGTTAACATAACCAAAATAACCTCCAGGAGCATGCCCAGAGGTCTGTGTCCCAAGTGATACTTGATTCTGTCAAGGTGACAATGAACACTAACCAATCACATGAATGTTGCTTACTCTGAGCAACAGTAGAGTAGTTGTATTATTCAATTAATGTCTTTGAAGTTCAAAAATATGTCTATAATAAAACTTTGAAGTATCTCAGGTAAGTAATTCACCTTGCCCAAAAATAAATCCTGCCTTTGCTCTTGGATCCAGGACGGTCCCCTCTAAGATCTTCAAAGATCCTATATGACATGAGAATCTTGGGTAGCAAAATCTCTAATATATCCTGGGAACTTCATGTAAGGCAATATCATCATGAATACTGAAAGACCTGGGGCCACATTGTTTTTCTTTTTTGGCTTTTTGAGACAGTGTCTGTCTGTAGCCCCAACTGGCCTGGAACTCACTCTGTAGACCAGGCTGGCAGTGAACTAACAGAGATCCACCTGCCTCTGCCTCCCAAGTACTGAGATTAAGTCATGTGCCCCCACACCCAACACCACTTTTGAATGATGGTTTTCCACCAGATGTATGTTGAATGGTGACACTGAATGCAAAAGGATAAAGATATATGGCTTTGGAGAGGAGATTACCACCTTTATAAGTGGATTTGAAGTTGAAGGCAGATTTTGCTACCCCTTCTATCCCTCTGTCAAATGAGGGAATGTTATCTTTTCCAGAGGAAGCAGCAACAAGCTACCATCTTGGAAGCAGAGACCAGCCCTCCCCAGATATTAAGCTTGCTGGTGCTCAATCAGAAGCTTCACAATCTCAAAGAATGGGAAACTTAAAGCCTTTGTATAACACAAGTAGGCTTGGATAACTACAGGTCATCTGAGTAAGTGGTCAACCATATATTTATCTGACCAGATCCCAATAAAATATCTGGATACAAAAATCTAGAAGCATCTCTGGTTTGTGAGATTCCATGTGCATCACCACAGATCATTTCTATGAAAAACCAGGTGTCGTCCTTGATTTCACTAGAAGAGGCCAACAGGAAGCACTTTCCATAGAATTCTCCAACCTATTTTCTCTCCTTCCCTTCCCTTGACTTATTAAATCTCTACCTTTCCACTGCAATAATCTGTAACAATCATTTTCAGAGAATTCTCCTAAGCCTTCCATTGAATTATCAAAGGTGAGGGTGGCCCTGGGAACTTAAAAACTCAACAAAGAATTATTATCCATCATTGAACATTTATCCTTTGAAAAGTTAACTGGAAACAGTTTCAAGAAAGAACATAGCCAGTGTGGCAAATGACTTGGTTTCCTATGCTCGAAAGGCTATCAAAGTACACAATTTGCTTAAGTGTTCTTCATCAGGTCTCTATTTTTATGATCTGAGCTGTACCTATCAGAACACACCATAAAGAAGAGATGTGTAGTCCTTCTCTTTCAGTGGAACAAAGAATGCTTCCAGGATGAGAGTCATTTTCAGGTGGCTGAGACCCTTGAAAAGAGTGACCCTACATATACACTTCCAATATATCTATGATAATTTTCTTAGAACTCAGATATTCCAAATATGTCCCCAAAACTGGAATAAACATTCATTTGTCTAAAATCATACAAATTTAGAAGTTTAATCATTAATCAAGAGTGTACAGAGCTTAGATCAGGGACTTCCCAGGACCACCTGAAGCACAAGTAGGAGCCTGGTGCTTCAGCCAGGTGGATTGTTGGATAGATATATCTCTGGGTTGTTTGATAATCGTTTCCTTGGCTTGTTGGATAGTTAAATCATTGTCTTGTGTGGCTATCAGGGTGGAGTCGCCCTGCTAGCTGGTATTAAAGGTAGGCCTGTTGCCACTGTGAGACTTGAGTGCACAGAGCTTAGATCAGGTACTTCCCAAGGCCACCTGAAGCAGAGTACCAGAGTTCGGGCTAAGCCAGGCATATCCCCCCACACACACCCATAACCCCACCGCCAACTGGAATTGCTAAGGGAGTGTCCAAGTGGATTTTTGGAGAACCTTCATACCTTCAGAACAGAAAGGGAAGAGTGAGTTAGACTTCCAATATATAAACAAAATTGAAAGCCTGAAACCTAGACAAGTCAACACTCCATAAACAAGGAGAAAAAAAGGCATCTGAAGGAGGTAAGCAAAGCAAACCTTCAACACAGTGAAGAGGCATTTATGATTCAGATCAGAATACAGGAAAAAATGGAAACCCACATGCCAGGGACACGATGAAGGGACAACATGGGAAATGTGCAGGATAATTCCACACCAAGCTCTACAACCCTGTGGGAGATTCCTACAGTGGGATCCCGCTGAGGGTGACCCAGGACACAGATCTTAGAGGAACAATTGCAGACCTATTCAGAGAAATCAAACAATATAAAGAACAAGTCAGAGAACTAAGGAGAGAGAATGAAAAACTCAAGAAGGACATAAAAGGAGACAATGACAAACTTCAGAAAGAACTAAAGGGAGAGAATGACAAACTCCAGAAAGAACTAGAGGGAGAAAATGACAAACTCTAGAATGAAGTAGAAACACTGAAAAGGAAGCCAACCAGCGAAGTAAGGAGCTATAAGAAGAGATTGAGATGCTCCAAAAGTATTTAGTGGAAATACTAAAGAAATCACAGGCTAAAATGAAAACAGAAATAGAACATTCATCCAATCAAGAGGAAAGGAATGGGAAAAGCCTCAGAAATAGAATGGAAGAAGCAGAACAAAGAATATCAGACCTGGAAGAAAACACAGAACAACTAAAATCCTCAAGTAAAGATTATGAAAAATTTAAAAATATGCAAAAGAGGAACAACCAGGAAATATGGGACACTGTGAAAGGATCAAACCTCTGCATCATAGGAATAGAGGAAGGAGAATAATCACAAGAGAATGGCAATGATCAGATCTTCAACAGAATAATAGATGAAAATTTCCCCAAACTAAAAAAAGACAAACCCATACAAATACAAAAAGCACATAGAACTCCAAACAGACAAGATCAGAAAAGAAACTCCCCATGCCACATGATAGTTAAAACACTAGACCCCAAAAACAAAGACAAAATTCTGAAAGCCACAGAGAAAAACAAGTTACATATAAGGGGAAACCTATCAGAATTACAACTGACTTCTCAGTGCAAACTATGAAAGCAAGAAGAACGTGGAGCAAAGCAGTGTTAAAGGACTATGGATGTCAACCCAGATTACTTTACCCAGCAAAAATGTCAATTATAGTTGAAGGAGAGGGAAAAATCTTAATGACATAAACAAGATGATAGAATACGTGTCTGGAAAACCAACACTTCAGAAAATAATTGAAGCAATTCAAAGGACAGAAGAGAGGAGCAACTATCCCCAGGCACCAAGAAAGAGAAATTAATAAAAACATAACTGCAGAAGTAGAAACCAAGACTAAAAATGCAAATAAATAATAAGGTGAAAGGAAGCAATAGGCATCTTTCAATTATAACCTTGTATATTAATGGACTAAACTCCCCAATCAAAAGACATAGACTGGGAGATTGGATTAGGAAGCAAAATCCATCTATATGCTGTCTGCAAGAAATCCATCTCACTCTCAAGGATAGGCACCAACTTAAGGTGAAGGGATGGAAAAAATATTCCAAGCAAATGGCACCAAAAAGAAAGCAAGTGTTGCTATTTTAACATCAGACAAAATAGACTTCAAAGTAAAAGAAGTCAGAAGAGACAAAGAGGGCCATTACATCTGTATCAAAGGAACAATTCACCAAGATGATTTCACAATCATGAATATATATGCACCAAATTCTGGTGCACCAAACTTTATAAAGACAATTCTTCAGGACTTCAAGGCACAGATTAACCCCAGTACACTCATAGTAGATGTGCTGGATAGCTTTAGTGTCAACTTGACACACCTGGGTTGAGGGAGCCTCAATTGGGGAATTGGCTCCATTGGATTAGCCTCTGGCCACATCTGTGGAGTATTGTTTTGATTGTCAAGCAGTGCGGGAGGGCCCAGCCCACAATGAGTGGTGCCACCCTGGGCAAGTTGTTATATACTGTATAAGAAGGCAGGCCAGTCATGAGCCAGGGGAGCAAGCCAGTGAACAGCATTCCTCCATGGCCTGTGCTTCAGTTCTTGCCTCCAGGTTCCTGCCCTGAGTTCCTGCCTTGGGCTCCCTGAGTGATGAACTGTGACCCAGGAGATGTAAGCTGAATAAACCCTTTCCTCCCCAAGTTACTGTCTTACCTCAAGGGTATGTTAACTCTCCAGCCTTGTGCCATAACTTAGTTAGAAGGGATCTTGATCGCCTGACTCTTCCACAAAATATCACACTGGTCCACTATATTGATGATGTTATGCTGATTGGACCCAGTGAACAGGAGATAGAAGCTAGTTTAGACTTGTTGATAAAGCATATGTGCATGAGAGGATAGGAAATAACCCAACTAAAATTCAAGGGCCATCTACCTCAGTGAAGTTTCTACAGGTTCAGTGGTGTGGAGCATGCAGAGACATTCCTTCTAAGGTAAAGAATAAGTTGGTGCACCTGGTCCCTCCCTCCACCAATAAAGAAGCACGACGTTTAGCGGGCCTTTTTGGATTCTGGAGGCAGCACATTCCTCATCTGGATGTGTTACTGTGACCCATATATCAGGTGACTCAGAAGGCAGCAAACTTTGAGTGGGGCTTAGAAAAGGAAAAGGCTGTTCAACCGGTCCAGGCTGCAGTGCAGGCTGCTCTGCCCCTAGGGCCATATGATCCAGCAGACCCAATGGTGCTTGAGGTATCAGTGGAAGATAGAGATGCCGTCTGGAGTCTGTGGCAGGCTCCCACAGGGGAATCACAGCGGAGGCCCTTGGGATTTTGGAGTAAGGCTCTACCTTCATCTGCAAACAACTATTCTCCTTTTGAGAAACAGCTCTTAGCCTGCTATTGGGCCTTAGTGGAAACTGAACGTTAGACAATGGGCCACCAAGTCACCATGTGACCTGAGCTGCCCATCATGAGCTGGGTGTTATCTGACCCACCAGACCATAAAGTAGGACATGCACAGCAACAGTCCATTATCAAATGGAAGTGGTACATACGTGACAGGGCCCGGGCAGGCCCTGAGGGCACAAGCAAGCTGCATGAAGAAGTTGCCCAAATGCCTATGGTTCCCACTCACTCCTGTTACAATGTATCCTGTGCTTAAGCATGCACCTAGGGCTTCATGGGGTTTGCCCTATGATCAGTTGACCGAGGAAGAGAAGACTAGGGCCTGGTTTACTGATGGTTCTACACGCTATG
>VZQC01001279.1:1458173-1480335 GCA_009823505.1 Rhizomys pruinosus
TCATACACATACAGAAATAAATAAAATTAATAAAAAAAAATTAAAAAAAAATTTTTTTAAAAGAAAATAAAAAAATAATTAAAAAAAAAGAAGATAAACAGACCTCTAGCCCAGTTAACCAAAAGAAAGAAAGAACAACTCCAAATCAATAGAATTTGTGATGAAAAGGGAAACATCACAATAGACAATGAAAAGATCCAGACAATCATAAGGGAATACTTCAAAAACCTATACTATACTAAGCTTGAAAGCCTAGAAGAAGGGGCTGGAGAGATAGCCTAGCGGTTAAGAGCACCGACGCTCTTGCAGAGGACCCAGGTTCGATCCCCAGCACCCACATGGTGGCTAAGAACCGACTGTAACTCCAATTCCAGAACTCTAGCTCCTGGGGAATCCGAGATCCTCTTCTGACTTCCGCGGCATTGCACGACATGGGTGCACAGACCTGCATGCAGACATTACATTCATACACATACAAAAATAAATAATAATAAAAAAAAAGAAAACCTAGAAGAAATGGACAAATATCTGAAATACTGGGAATCACCAAAGCTAAACCAAGAAGATATCAACAGTTTAAACAGACCTGTAATATATGAAGAAATTAAAGGTGTAATAAGAAACCTCCCAACTAAAAAATATCTAGGTCCATAAGGTTTCACAGCAGAATTCTATAAAACATTTCAAAAAGACTTACAACCATTATTACTCAAACTGTTCAGAAGGATTCAAGCAGAGGGAAATCTCCCAAATTCCTTCTATGAAGCCAGCATCACTCTATTACCAAAACCAGGCAAAGACACAACCAAAAAGGAGAGCTAGAGACCCATCTCATTAATGAACACAGATACAAAAATTCTCAACAAAATACTTGCAAACCACATACAGACCCACATCAAAAATATCATCCATCATGACCAAGTTGGATTCATACAAAAGATGCAGGGATGGTTCAACATACAAAAATCAATAAATATCATAAAACACATAAATGAACTGAAAGTCAAAACCCACAAAGTCATCTCAATTGATGTAGAAAAAGCCCTTGACAAAATCCAGCATCCATTCATGCTTAAAGTCCTAGAGGGAATTGGTTTGGAGGGATCATTCCTCAATGTAATCAAAGCCATATACAGGAAACCCACAGCCAACATCATCCTAAAGGGAAGAGACAGAAGCATCCCCCTTAAAGGGAAGGCTGCCCCCTGTCACCACTCCTCTTCAATACAGTGCTTGAAACACTTGATAGGGCAATAAAGAAAGAAAGGGAAATTAAAGGAGTACTAATTAGAAAAGAGGAAGTCAAACTATCCCTTTCTGCTGATGATATAATTGTTTACCTAAGGGATGCTAAAAACTCCACCAGAAAGCTCCTATGTGGGAAAATTTAGTTAAGATGGGTAGCATTCTAGACCAATGGGACCTCCCTGGCCACACCCATTGGGTGGGATGTAATGACAAAAAGGTTTAGGATTTGGCCCTAGGAGTTGTCATGCTGTCTATATAACCAGACATTTTGGAATAAAGCTCTCTCTGTATTTGGACCTTAACATGTGTCCATGTGGTATGCTTTCCTGCCCATGTTTTCCACATGGATCATCACGGAAATAAATGGGACACCCCACACTCCTAGAAATGATTGAGAGTTTCAGTAAAGTGGCAGGATACAAAATTAACCTAGAAAAATCAGTAGCCTTTCTTTACACCAACAACAAGTAACTGAAGAAGGAATATAACGAGACTTTCCCACTCATAATAGCCTCAAAAACAATAAGATACCTAGGAACAAACTTAACCAAAGATGCCAAAGATCTCTAAAAAAAAAATTTTAAACCTTTAAAGAAAGAAATTGAAGAAGACATCAGAAGATGGAAAAACCTCCCATGCTCATGGATTGGGAAAATTAACATTGTAAAAATGTCCATTCTACTGAAACTCTTGTATAGATTTAACGTAATGCCAATCAAAATCCCCAAGTTTCTTCACAGGCTTGGGAAAAAAAGTCCTTAAATTCATTTGGAAAAACGAAAGACCCTGAATAGCCAAAACAACCCTGAGCGAAAAGAGCTACACAGGGGGGATCTCTATACCAGACTTCAAACTATCCTACAGGGCTATTGTCATAAATACAGCCTGGTACTGGCACAAAAACAGACCTGTTTACCAATGGAACAAAACCGAAGATCCAAACCTGAGCACATACAATTTCAGCCATCTCATATTTGACAAGGGGGCTAAGAAGACACAATGGAGAAAAGACAGCATCTTCAGCAAGTGGTGTTGGCAAAACTGGATCACCACTTGTAGAAGAATAAAGTAAACCCCTACATCTCGCCCTGAAAAATTCAACTCCAGATGAATCAAAGACCTCAACGTGAAACCCAAAACTCTGAAGGTGATAGAAGAAAAAGTTGGCAGCAGCCTACAAGACATAAGCATAGGAAAAGACTTCCTAAATCAGACAGCAGCTGCACAAGAAATAAGATCAACAATTGACAAATGGGACCTCATTAAATTCAAAAGCTTCTCTACATCAAAAGAAATAATCAAGGAAGTGAAGAGAAAACCCACAGAGTGGGAGGAAACCTTTCCCACAAATACATCTGACAAAGTATTGATTTCCAGAGTATATAAACTACTCAAAAACAAACAAAAAAAAAAAAAAGAAGAAGAAAGAAAACAAATGAATTTCTCAAAAGATGGAGCAAAGAGCTGAACAGAGACTTCACAAGTGAGGAATTAGAGATGGCTGAGAAACATCTTTAAAATGCTCAATGTGGCTAATAATTAAGGAAATGCAAATTAAAACCACTTTAAGATATCATCTCACTCTGATAAGACTGGCTAGGATCAAGAAAACAAATGAGACAAAAATAAATAAATAAATAAATAAATAAATAAATAAATAAATAAATAAATAAGCTAGGCGTGGTGGTGCATGCCTTTAATCCTAGCACTTGGGAGGCAGAGGCAGGTGGATCGTAGTGAGTTCAAAGCCCACCTGGTCTACAAAGTGAACTCCAGGCCAGCTGGGACTAAAGGGAGACCCTGTCTCAAAAAAAGACAAAAAAAATGATACAAATGGGGCTCTATGCAGCAGTAAAGAATGATGACATCATGAACTTTGCAGGTAAATGGATGGAACTAGAAGATATTATGTTAAGTAACACAGTCCCAGAAAAAACAAATGACGAATGGTATCCCTCATCTGTGGATGCTAGCGTCAATTACCTACTTGTAAGTATCTCTTCTGCAGGGCTCCTTAAGCTTTTGTCTAAGTAGTTGGGAGTGATGCATATTGGAAAGAACAACAATAGAAAAGACTGTGTCAAAAAACGGACTGAAACAGTGAATCTGGTGGGGTAGTGGGGGTAGGGAGAGGGATACGTGTCTAGATTTGATTTGTAACATAACTTTGTACAAAAACATATTTAAACAATAAATTAAATTTTTTTAAAAAAAGAAAAAAAAACTTTAAAAAATCATTAATCAAAATACCTGAACATGCATCTGTTTTCAAACTTGGATATGAAATCCAGTTCAGTATTTGAGTGTCACACACTAGCTTTGGGGGATGGGTGGAGAATTAAAGTATGGATACACAAAAGTGGTTTGGATTTTTGCTTGTTTTAATTTTCAATTCTAATGAAGTAATGCTTTTCCAAAAAGTAAAATAAAATTAATACAAAATCAGATACCTACATTTTTAATCTTAGATTTCAAAAAAATAATAATAATGAGGGCTGGAGAGACAGCTTCCAAATTAAGAGTACTTCTTACTCTTGCAGAGGACTGGAGTTTGGTTCCCAGCCCCCACATAGTAGCTCATGACTGTCTGTAACTCCAGTTCCAACACCATCTTCTGGCCTCTCTGGACACCAGGCATGCAAATGTATGCAGACATACATATACATGCAGGCAAACACGGGTACACATAAAATAAAAATAAATCTTAAAAAATAAAGAAAATCATGTTTTTGTTAAAATTCAATAAAAATTGTTAAATTTTGTAATTTAGTTTTTACATCCAGTCCACCCCACTTTTCAATTTCTAGAGTCTTAGTTTTAGTGATTTTCTTTTCAAATCTCAGATTTTGAGCATTTCTTGCTGTAGGTCTTGGGCGGCACTGATCTGGCACTTCTCTGCACAGTGACAAATCACAGCTCATGGTATGAGACTTACTGTGTAGCTCTGGTAGGCTCTTTTCATGAAGTTCACATATTTATATTTTCATATCATTAGAGACTAGGTCTGTTGGAAGAAAATAAATCAAAGAATTTGAAGTCCAGTTTGAACTCACGTAATGATGGATTGAGGACAAGCAATTGAATTTAAACGTGGTTTCCAATTAAGTAAATTTATCTCTAAATCCAGTGCATACTGATTGGGAATCTCAGTCTCTACCTTGCAATTAATAAACTCTGTTGGAATTAACTTAGAAGGACATTGCCCTTTCAAAGCAATTGATCAGATCACCAATTAGGTGGTCCGAATCAATTACAATGACAACCAAGAAATCCCATCAGGTTCATTGATGGCTTATTGATTTCCTCTTTATAATAGGTTTAATAATAGGTTTAATATTCCTCATACTTTTCTAAGAACTCGGGTATTAAAAATATTCCCCTTAAGACCTGGATAAACATTTCATCTCTCTAGAAATACATTTGAAAATACTCAAATTTAGATGTTTAATTATGAGTCAAAACTCCCTGAACTTTAGACATCTATTTCAAAAAGATCTAAAACCTGGGCCACCACACTTGCTTTGGGGGACAGAGAAATGTGGGTTCATGAATATGGTCTCTAGAAATCACCCCAGAGTCATTGGGTTTCTGTTTGATTTGTTTTTCTCTCTACTTTGGATTTGGATATTTAGGTCTTCTTACCTTCAAATCTCCATGCTCAAATCCTCCAAAAGACTTTGACACTAGAATAGGATCACTTTTCCTCTTGCTCCTTCGGACTGGTTGTCGGGGAAAAGAAGGCTATGTCCTTGACCTCCTGGGACCTATTCTTTGGCAAAAAAAAAAAAAAAAAAAAAAAAAAGTTGAGCTATAACCAAAATTAAATCCAAATACTCGTTGCCCACAAAGGTCATTTCAGTATTATCAATAAAGCAGTAATTTTAATAATGATGTAGGAGCCGGGCGTGGTGGCGCACGCCTTTAATCCTAGCACTTGGGAGGCAGAGACAGGCGGATCTTTGTGAGTTCAAGGCCAGCCTGGTCTACAGAGTGAGTTCCAGGACAGCTGGGGCTACAGGGAGACCCTGTCTCAAAAAAAGACAAAAAACAAAAAACAAAAAAAATAATGATGTAGGAAGGTGTGTTGAAATGAATCTATTTCAATGCTATGTTATCTGATTCAAAAGGAACTATCTGAGAAATAACAAAACTATTTTTCTCTCATTTAGTTTTATGTTCTGTAAATATTTTGTTGCCTGTGGCTTGTTTCCACTAAAAATATTTCACGGATACAAGCAATAGTACACAAAACGTTGCATAAATGCTACCAAGAGTGTTGTTTTTCTTCTGCTAGCCTCTTCTGCATACCCATTCATTCTTTCTATAACAGAGACGTTTTGCCATGAAAGCACCAAAATATAGTTCCTAAAAATTAAATTATAATATTCATTTTTTTCCTTTCTTGTCTGACATATCAAAATCCTCCTTCATAAACATATGACTAAAAAGGATATCTTGCTGAAAACACGAACAGCTTGCAATGAAACTTCCACATTTGGTCTGTGCAGTAATGATTTTGAACACTCAGTAAAATTGAAGAAAGAAATTTGGGGGCGAACCCGTGAAAAAAATGTCCTGTGATATTACAGAATAAACAAAAATAAAAAAGAACCAGTATGCAAGAGGAAAAGAAAAATGTAAAAATATGTAACTGCCAAATCATAAGCTGAAAGATGCTAAAACCTATGATATGTGGCATGCATATATGCATATTTTAGGGTGATGCAACAACGACAACAACAAGAAGACTGGGTCAAAGAACTTACTGAAACAGAGAACTTCTGCTTGAAACATTAAACTTCTGCATCTAGAATTTTAAGAGAGACTGAGAAAAAGATGAAAAACCTGATTGGCAGAATGCATGAGCTCTGGTGGGGTGGGGGGGTATGGAGGGGGGCGCAGATCTATATTTGATTTGAAATTTTGTATAAAATGCACAGAGCTTCAATAAAAATTGGCTTTGAAAAAAATATGTAAGTGCAGGCTGGAGAGATGTCTCAACAGTTAAGAGCACTGGTTACTAGGGTTTTTTTGTTGTTTTGGTTTTTTTGTTTTGTTTTGTTTTGTTTTTTGTCTTTTCGAGACAGGGTCTCTCTGTAGCCCCAGCTGTCCTGGAACTCACTATGTAGACCAGGCTGGCCTTGAACTCACAGATATCCGCCTGCCTCTGCTAGGATTAAAGGCAAGCGCCACCATGCCCAGCACACGCACTGGCTACTCTTGCAGAAATCCTGGGTTCCATTCCCAGCACCCAAATGGCAGCTAACAACTGTCCCCAGTTCCACGGGAACCGATGCCCTCTTCTGATTCCATAGGCACCACATCCTGGCGTTCACACGTGTAGGCAATACACTCATACACATAAAATAAAAATTATTTAAATGTATATTTTTTTAATATGTAAGTCTGAGGACACATTTTTGGTAAGGCAGAGCAAAAAGTCCCTGCATATTCCTTTTGAGTGATTTTTAATTTTTTTCATATTCTTTGAGTGGTCCAATTCCCTGACTTTAGCTTCAGGCCCTGATATTCTGTCTTCTACTTGACCCATTAGCAAGGGCTTCCCTTAAGTTTTTCTAATTAAAGTTTTCAATTCCTTTGTATTTCAACTTCAATTTTCTTCACTATTTCTATCTCTTTACTCAATTCTGTTTTCTAGTGTTGTCTTTGTGGTTTCAATTGTGTATTTATTTTCATGGACTTCACTCAGAAGCTTACTTCTACCATCTTTAAGTTCATTGGGGTGTTTGCTCATGTCTTCTTTAAGCTCCTTGAATTCTTCTATCATGATTTATGATTTTTCTTTTAAATTCTGTATCCTGGAGTTATCTTGGTCATTCTCATTTTTTAGTATCTAATAGGCCTAGTAAGTTTGGGGGACATACTGCCATGGCCCTTCATATTGTTTGGTTTTTGTAATATGGACTTTTTTTGTTGGTTGTATGTCTGCTATGAAATTCTAGGCTATCTTTGATCACTGGAAATTTGGTTCTATTTTTGTTGTTGCTCAAACTTGACTGATTTCAGATCGGGTATAGAGTTACCACGTCACTCTGTAGGATTTTTGTTTGGAGAGACAGATGATTCCAATTCTGTAGAAATAAACACAGACTGCAAATGTAACTCCAAACTGGTTCTGTGTGGACTCGTGCACAGGTTGTGCTGGCTCAGCTATGCTTGGGAATGAGGGTATGATGGGGTGGGGGGTCTGGGCTGGTTGGGGAGCTGCACGTCCAAGCCAGGCCTGGGAGTGAGGAGATGGCAACAGGAAGGAGCCACATCCAGATATTTCTAGAGCTTCTGCTATGGGGTTTGTTAAGTGACGTCAAAATTTGCTTTGAAAATAAAGTTAAAATACATAGAAGTGTTAAAGAAAAACCTAAGACCTGAAGAGACTACTGTGTATTGTATGTTAATACATTTTGCTTCTTATGAACTTGCATTAAGAAAACTTTATATTATTCCTAGTCATCTTTTCCTGGACTGCCCAGTGAAAACCAGTAGAAAGATTATTCTGTAAGCTGCCTGGATGCAACTCTTCAATACCACCAAACGGCCAGGTTTCCATAACTGTACTTAGTTTGCCATAACTGAATTCAGTGTCACCTTAGGGATGTTTTCAAATCTGATCACTTTATGTGGACCTAAAATATATTTATTTGATTTGAGATGATTTTCTCAGGCTACATACAAACTTACGAATCCTCTGCCTCCTGATTTGCTAGAATCTCCGGTGTATATCAAAATGGAACCAACCATGTAGACAAACATCATCCTTTGGAACTAACCATGTAGAAAGACATCATCATCCTGGTATTCTTTTTGTCAATGTTTTAATGTATTTCAATCATTACAGTGCAACCAAACATACTTAAAATTCGAGTGTTATAATTTAAATAGTAATTTATAATTGTTCACTCATGGAGAAACATTTTCCCAGGACTTTGCCCTCTCTTGTTGTTAATTCAGCATGGAGCAATTCTTTGAAGATAGAGAAAGTTCTAATATCTCGTACAAGGAATCTTTTTGCCTGCCAAACTATTTGAAGTCTAACCTGCTGACAATCTGTCATCATTTCTGATTATTTCAGCTTGTGTTTCCCACAAGCCAGAATTTCAATGTATCCACATACAGCTTGCTTATTTGGAATGTGAACACTAATACATCCTATGGTTCAACCCTTGGTCTCTTCTCAAGGGCTGCTACTCCTCTGTGGGTACCCTGTATAGCAAAAAAAAGGATCCACCCACATTCAGGGATTACAATATTTGTATTCTCTTTTTTTAATAATGTGTATGAATGTACTGTCTGCATGTAGGTTTGTGCACCTGTGTCATGCAATGCCGTGGAGGTCAGAAGAGGGCATCAGATTCCCCTGAAACTGGAGTTAAAGACAGTTCTCAGCCGCCATGTGGGTGCAGGGGATTGAACCCGTGTCCTCTGCCAGAGCAGTTGGCACGCTTAACCGCTAGGCCATCTCTCCAGCCCCACAATATTTGTATTCCTTTAGTATCCTTCTGTATTGGTTACTTTTTTGTGGTTGTGATAAAACATGACGAGGGAAACATAAAAAACAAAAACAAATTTACGGGGTTAGAGTTGGTTCAGTAGTTAAGAGAACTGACTGCTCTTGCAGAGGACCTGGGATTGATTCCCAGCACCGCACCCACGTGGTACATAAGAATCATCCTTGACCCTTGGCTGGGTGTGGTGGCGCACGCCTTTAATCCCAGCACTCGGGAGGCAGAGGCAGGCAGATCTCTGAGTTCAAGGCCAGCTTGGTCAACACAGTGAGTTCCGAGACAGCTAGGACGACAGGGAGAGCCAGGAGCATGCCTTTAAACCTAGCACGTGGGAGGCAGAGGCAGGTGGATCTTTGTGAGTTCAAGGCCAGCCTGGTCTACAGAGTGAGTTACAGGACAGCTGGGACTACAGGGAGACCCTGTCTCAAAACGACCAAAAAAAAAAAAAAAAGAATCATCCTTAACTACAGTTCCAGGGGAATCAAGTGCCCTCCATGGGCACTGCACAACACAGGTGCACTTTACATACATGCAGGAAATACACTCATTTGTATTTAAAAATTTGCTTTAAAAATGAGTTTACTTAGGCTTATGATTCCAGAGAGGGTGTCCATAATGATGAGGGAGCCATGGCAGCAGACAAAAAACCGGAACAGGAAGCTGAGAGAGCCCATCGTCCACTTCGAACGCGAAGCAGAGAGGGAAATGCAACGTGGGGCGAGTCCCCCAAGCGGTGACGCCCACTAGTGACCGAGTGTTCAATACTCCGGGCTAAGGGGGACATTTCTCACTGCAACCCCCATGCCTTCTCTCCATAACACTTCTTAGCCTTTCTTTGACCTGGAAACTTTGGCTGTAGGTCTCTGAGTGAATTTTCTGATGTATCATTATTCATTAAATGGAAACATTTTCCTTTGACAAATGTGTGAAGAGTCTATGAATATTTTTCTCCTTGCTTCTTATAACGTGACTATAATTTAAGCAGCAGCATCTCTCAGGTTTCTCGTAGCACTGCTGCGTCTTCACTGTGTAATTTAGTGCTTGGTAAAGTACTTGAGACTGTATGGCTAGCAGTTCTTCAACATAATCTCTAACGTTTACTTGTGTGCAAATGAATTAATGGTTCGTTTTATTCACTGGATTATAATTTCCAAATGTCAAATATTGTTTTTGTTTCACAGATGTTACATTTTGACAATTTGAGACACAGGTACACACACAGTAATATTTTTTTAAGCTTAAAAAAAATGATCCATGCTGGGCATGGTGGCACACGCCTTTAATCCTAGCACTCGGGAGGCAGAGGCAGGCTGATCTTTGTGAGTTCAAGGCCAGCCTGGTCTACAGAGTGAGTTCCAGGACAGCTGGGGCTACGGGGAGACCCTGTCTCGAAAAGACCAAAAAAAAAAAAAAAAAAGGTCCAAAAATTGCTGCATTTCAGTGCTCAAATTTTAATACTTTTGTCCATTTGCTGTCTCCCTCTTCGAGAGAAATACTAAAATAGGCATCTAGAAAAATATGTGCCTAAGAATTTACAAATAAAGTGGAACTTTGTTATTTTATTTTTTATTTCTTGACAGCTGAAATAAACACTGCTTATGAAAAATGACAACATGAAAATACCTTAAAGCATTACTAAAGTGTAATAACCTAAGAAAGCTGGAAGGAAGTGTAGGAATCTTGCTAAGGGCCTAATGTTGCTAAGGGCATAAACATTTCCTTTAGCACAAAAATAGACTTGTTACAAGTCTCCAGTGTTCTCTCTGACCTCTGACCTCATATTTAACAAGAAAACCCAACCATTTTATCATTAGAACATGGAAGCTTTCAACATAGCACTTGTAGATCACTACTGAAGCTCATGACCTGTCCTAGACTAGCAATTGAAAATGCTTTTGTCAATGTTATGTTACACATGTCTCTTGTACAAAGGAGAGAAGCTGTGCTGTCATAGACTATGGAACTGCACCCACTTATAGCAAAAGGCTGTCTTTGAAGTCTTAAAGGAAGTATTCATTCACTATGTAACTCTAAACACTTAGAAGGATGCCTTAAAATGCACCTTCTTTTAGAGGAAAATATACACATTTAATTACAAACCTTGCAAATTGGGCGCAAATATGGTGTTCTGATTCATTGTTAGAATCCATCTTGGGGTGAAGGAAGGTGAAGAGACAAGCAGGCCTTTCTCGTGGCTCTGCAAGATTGAAACAAGAAAGCTGTAGGTGGTTGGATGTCATGGAAGGCCACAGAAGCACAAAAGTAGAGAATCAGTGACAGGATAATACTTAGAAATCATGAGCTTTTAAAGGAAGGAGAGATAAAGAGGCCTAATGGGGAGCTTCTGACATTTCAAGGGAAAGGGAAAGATACCTGTCACTAAAATCTAGACAGAAGGGAAAAGCTAAAATATTGCTCCCCATGAACTCTGCTGTAGAATCTGTCATCTTGAAAACATACAGCCTAAGATATGAGTTCTGCTGTCCTCAGAGTGAACTGGCATTGTAGAAGGCATCCAGGAACTAAGAACGAGAATTGACAAATGAGATTACACTGAACTAAAAAGGTTTTACACCCCATAGAAGCAACAAAGAAGAAAGAAAGCTTACAGCAGTAGAGAAAATGCTTCCCAGCTATTCATCCATCTAGAATTTAATATCCACAATATAGAATCAAATACAAAAGGAATGGATAACACACCCTATAATGGGTAAATGAAGTGAATACAACAAAGTACAAATGGTCAGTAAGTACCTGAAAAAGTTCACCTCCTTCAGGGAAATGCAAGTGAAAAACACATTGAGATTTCATCTCCCCCAAGTCATAATGGCCATCATTAACAACACAAAGCACAAAGCCAACAACTTCTGGAGAGGATTTGAGTGGGGGGGGGCGGGTGGAAAGGGAACTCTTACCCACTATTACAGGAAATGTACATTCCTCTAGACTGTGTGGAAATCAAACAGTTCCTCAGTAAGTACAAATAGAAATACCTTACACTGGACTTCTTGGTGCATGCCTTTAATCCTAGCACTTGGGAGGCAGAGGCAGGTGGATCTCTGTGAGTTCAAGGCCCTCCTGGTCTACAAAGTGAGCTCCAGGCCAGCTGGGACTAAAGGGAGACCCTGTCTCAAAAAGACAAAAAAAAAAGATACTTCATTTTCAAGATTTATTCATTTGTTAATGTATAACTCAAAATGAACAGCACTGTAGTTTGTGCCTAGATGAAGCTCACCCTCTGTGAGGCCCGCCGCTGCCTGCCTGCATTCAAGGACCTTCCTCAGCCATTCAACACTATACCAGGAGGAGATTCACATGGGGGAACCATTAACAAAAAGCCCTAAGTACAAAAAACCCAAAACACTGCTTACAGTACCAGAGCTGAAACAAGACAATAGGTGCCACCTTGTTTGACCTTCACTGGGATTATGTGCCCTGAGGGACTCAGGTTCACCACTCTGTGGTGTGTATGGTCACAAGTGAGGGTGAAAAGCATCATGAATATTGATGGATCCTGTAAGCCAAGATTTTCCTAAGTCTATTAATATTCATAATGTCCTATCTCCCGTACCTTTCTCCTTTGTTGTGCTGTTTGTCTGCACTACACCTTTTGACAACACAGAGATTCCATCTTGCTTACTCAGTACAAATACATTTGGGTAAGTAGGCATATTTGCAAGTATAAAATCCACAAACAAGGATCACTCCTCTGTGTCTACGTGCATTAACATGCTTCTATTTAAAAAAAAAATACTGAGGGGGATAAAGTAAGTTGGAAAAGAATATATACATACTCACACACATACATATATACAATAAGCCATACATAATGTTAGAGATATGGACATATGCAAGGATAGTTTTAGGTGACATGCAAAAATACGCCTGCGTAGGATATGGGTGTGCAGAAGAGCTAAACAAGCACCAAGTTCACTGAATAGAAAACTAACGGCTCCTAGTACAATGTGTAAGTGGAATTTTTGGAAAACTGTTAAGTGCTTCAAGGAACATAATTACATTTCTACTGAGTCAAAACCCACTTCTAAGCTTTGCAAACAAGAGGTAAGATGGATTTTGCTTAAAATCCAGTTCTAAACTGGCTGTCTTTGTCTTCTGATTTTGGCAAAAGAATGAACGAGAGCAGCCTTTAATATCCCGTGAGGCTCAGTACACCTGCTGCTGTATGACACTCATTCAGGGACTTTTTACTTGGGTGAGTAGTTCATGAGTGAACTCCCCGTCCCCCGCCCCCTTATATTTTTCTCAAAATACCGCACAAGTTTGTTCCCTTCCCCGAACTTCCAGTAAGCTCCCTTTCCTTTAGTTCCGCCTAGAGGAAGGCGATGTTTATCTACTCAGATCTGGAAGTCAGTCATCTTTCACGTGGTTCTTGGGTTCTTGTTATTTCCCAAGTTTCAAAGTATTTGTCTATTTTCCTTTCTTGTTTATAGCTTTAGATTCCTCTTCTTAAATCTACTCCCTTTGCCAGAGGTGGTCTGACCTTATCTACCAGTTAAAGTTGTTCACTAGGGGGCTGGAGAGATGGCCTAGTGGTTAAGAGCGCCATATGCTCTTGCAGAGGACCCGGGTTCGATCCCCAGCACCCACATGGCGGCTGAGAACCGTCTGTAACTCCAATTCCAGGAGAACTCCAGTTCCAGTGGAGTCCGACACCATCTTCTGAGCTCGGCATTGCACGACACGGGTGCACAGACCTGCATGCAGACAGTACATTCATACACATAGAGAAAAAATAAAAATAAAAAAAAAATAAAAAAAAAGTNTGTGTTCACTAAATTTCCATTTCCTGATAGTTAAAAGTGTGAACCTAGGCCCCCCTACACAATGTAAACCAGCAGTTTTCCAAATCTGCACACAGCCCATCTTCTCCTGCACCTCCCTCCTCTCAAGGCGATCTCTGCAGTCTCCACTTCCTCAGCGCTTACCTCACATGCTGGATACGCAGGGCAATTATCAGCTGCCTTCTTCATGTGTGCTTATGGTAATACAGCTGATTATGACTGCCTCATGTATGCACCAAATTCCACAGGCAGAGGAGTCCTAAGCTAAATACCTAGGACCAGAAGTACTTCAAATTTGAGACTTTTGATATATTTTTTAATGTGTAATGAGTGTACTGGTCCCTGCATGTAGGTTGGTGCACCCGTGTCCTTGCAATACTGCAGAGGTCAGAAAAGAAGGGGCCGGTCGGTTGGAACTTGAGTCAAAGACGGGTCTTAGCTGTCTGTGGGTGCTGAGAATGAACCCAGGTCTTGGCAAGAGCAGTGGGTGCTCTTAAACACTGAGCCATCTCTTCAGCCCCAAGGCTTTCAATATTTTTAAATGTTTCATAATCTCTTATAGGAATATCTTAGGGATGCAGCCAAGTCTAAACATAAAATTCACTTATGTTCCACACACTCCTCATATGTAGCCTGAAGGTGAGTAATTTGCACAATATCATTAAGGTACCTGAGTTTGATTATCTGTGTCCCTTGAGGTCAGGGGTGGAATTTTCTATGTGTGGTATTATGTCAGTGCTTAGAAAGGTTCAGATCTTAGCAGATTTCAGGTGTTCTGATCAGGACTATTTGACCTGTATTTTACAACGATTCTTAAATCCATGTCTTCTGAGTTTCAAACCTAGTTGAACCCTGAGCTTAAATTAACATCTTTATTTGCAAAAGGCTGTACCTAAAGTTATGGAGTGTACAGCAAGCCCAGGAAAAAAGATCAGCCTCCATGGCCTTGAGCTGGCCAGTTCCCATGCCAGCAGCCTACATGGTCTGGATCTTACGTTAGTCACCCTTCTTCACATCCACCCATTCCAGGCTTTTAAAGCTACAACTTGGCAGTGCAATTACATTTTTTAAAACAACGCTTTTTTTCCCATTCCCACTTCCCCAATATACTGTATCCTCTCCTAATTATCAGTGTAATGGGAAAGTAAAATGTATATTTCTAAGGCAGAAATTAATAATAGTGTGTCCTTATTATTTATTTATAAATGTCGGCCCATTTGTCATTTTGGAGATATCTATCAAGATGCTTTTTTTTATATACATGGCATTTCTTTTTATTGAATTTTTTTGTTCATTTCATACAGTTTATCTTAATAATATTTATACAGCATACTCCTTTTGCACCTTCCCACAGCACACCCCCACTACCCCAGAGTTCATACATTCCTGTCATTTGTGTTAGGGTTTATTGCACCAAATTAACCCCCCCCATCATTCCTCAGGTGCCAGTTCATCCTCTGAGTACTAGTCAGCCTATGTGGAGACCCTCTCTTTAAGAAGGCCAGTTCTTAGTCACCCAACCAAATCAGCTGCCAATTCGTTCACTAAGATTGGGTTCGGCTACCCATTTCTGTTCTGCAAGTTCCACGTGGTTTTTGGCTGGTGGAGCTTGCAATGGGGCCTTGGTGCATGCCTGAAACAATTGTTGCAGGTTCATATGAGTAGGGTCTCAGGAGCATGTAGGATTCATTTCCATGTGATATTGCACCACCTCCCTGGGCTCTTCCGTTTTTTCTGCCCCCTCTTCTGAATGGTCCCGAGCCATGGGTGAGTGAAGCTTAAATAAGCACCAAACCTACCCAGGGACCCACATTCTGAGACTCCTAATCTTCCTGGTTTGGCCATTCATGCCCTTTTGGGTTCCAGGCCTCCTGTTGCATGGGGGAGTTTCCTTAATGAGAATTAAGAGGTTAATTCATGTCCTTTTGGGTTCCAGGCCTTCTGTTGCATGGGGGAGCCTCCTTAACAAGAGTTAAGAGTTAATTCATGCCCTTTTGGCCCCTTGTTCAAAGTTGTGGAGCCTTAGGTGTAGAGGTTGCATTGTAGATGTGGTTTTTTTGGCCAGAGCAATAATTCACAGACCATGTCTGTGTGGGTGTGGTCCAGTGTGGGGTCTGTAATAGTATCATCTGGTGCAAAAGAATCCTCTGTTCTGAGTGGTGTCTGGGATGGTTTGGTCTGTAAATATAAAGGACACTATGTTATGGTTAGTGGAATGTTCATTAGTCCCTCAGGGGATGTGAAAACCTTGGGAATTTCTCTAAGAGCTATGACTTCTCCAGGGTGTGTACAATCTGGCTGTATTGTAGACAACACATGGTTTCCCTCTCATTGAGTGGGCTTTAAGTCCAAACAGTTAGCCATTGAGTACCCCCAAGATAAAAGTGCCACTACTGCACAGATGTTGTATGCTGTGTTGGCCCTTGATGTGAATATTTGGTCTTAAAGCTGGTGCTGGGCCACCGATTGATGTTCTACCTTAGGGGCTTGCATAGTGCTCTCTAAAGCTATGAGAGCTAGCCTTCAGGGTAAGTGGCTTCCAGGTCTGTGCCAGCTCCATTGTTCCCAATCCGGTCTCCGAAGTATGTCCTGTCTTCAGCAATACGGTCTTACCTTCAGGTTCTGGGAAGTAATCAAGGGCTATGGCAATAGCTTGTGTAATTTTGCGAGTCTCTTAGACTGCCCTGGCCAGCAACTCAAAGGAAGGTTTCTCCTGTCTGGTACTGTGTCTTAGTATTGCTTTCAGCTGTGGCACACGGACTCAGGTATGATAACTGTATAATGTACTGTCACAGTATTGTTAGACTAATATGATTCCCTCAGGATTTGTACCCTAGCTCGACATTATTATCTCTCCCCTTTCTCCCCTTCCCTGTCTAGAGGACTTGTCTCCTTGTGCAGAGGTGCCCACTGTTTTTCTCCCTGGTCTTCACTGGCAGGTGGATTTTCTCCAGCCCTCAGTCTGCTTGTGTGCTGTCAGGGTATTTGAGATAATCCTCACCCCATTCCTCATCTACTGCAACTATTCTTTGTCTCAAAAGAACTAATTGAAAATTTTATTTAGTTGAAAGTTTTATGCAATGCATTTTGGTCATAATTAGAGCCATCTGCCCTCTCCACCCTCACCCCACTAACCTCCTTCCACCTTCCGGCCTCTACTGTTATTTATTTATTTATTTATTTATTTATTTATTTATTTATTTAAGACAGGGTCTCCCTGTAGTCCCAGCTGTCCTGGAACCCTCTACGTAGACCAGGCTGGCCTTGAGCTCACAGAGATTCCCGTGCCTCTATTTTCCAAGTGCTGGGATTAAGATTATTTGTGTTTTCCAAAGGCCTATCCAGTCTAATCTATGATTTTGTAAATTAAAAAAACAGTTTTTTTGTCCTTTTGGAGAACAGTGTCGCCCTGTTGCAGTCCTACTATATTAGAACGCACGAATATGACCGGCTGGCCTTGGAACTCATAGAGATCCACCTGCATCCAGATTGCTGGTATTAAAGGTATTAAAGGTGTGTGCCACCATGCCCCACAGGCTATGAATTTTTAACTGAATCCTTCCAAGCAATCTCTATAACATAACATAGAACTTACAACATCTTGTCCTTAGTCCCTCTGTTTCTCAACTCTGGTCCTGAAAGAGTCATGTACCAAGTTCAGTAATTGAAGGTTTATATTCTACCTCAATGTGTGGCATGTAGTAGACAATGAATTTTTTTTTCTGATTTTATTTTTATTTTTTTATATGTATCAGTGTACTGCCTGTATGTGTGTAAGTGCTCCCATGTCATGCAATGCCTGCAGAAGTCAGAAGAAGGCATCAGATTCTCCCAGAACTGGAATTATGGATGGTTGTTAGCCACCATGTGGATGCTAGGAACTAAGCCCAGGTCCTCTGCAAGAGCAGTCAGTGCTCTTAACCACTGAGGCATCTCTTCAGCCCTGACAGTGAAATATTTTGAAAAATAAGTTAATGCAGGCTAAAGACAAATAGAAAAAAGATTCAGGTCCAAGGTGTGGCCCAACCCTTTAATCCTAGCCCTGGGGGCAGATGCAGGCTGATCTTTTGTGAGTTCAAAGTCACAGCCTGTCTCACAGAGTGAGGTTCCAGGACGTGGGCATAAGGTGAGACCCTGTCTCGAAAAGACCAAAAAAAAAAAAAAAAAGGAAAAAAGATTCACAAAACATACATGACTCAGCATGAATTAATCCAAACGACCAACATCAGATGTCAAATGATTTAGAACATGCAAGCAAAATCATGGGCTGGCCAGAGAGGACAAAACCAACTAACCACAATAAACTCTACAGCTGAGTCAGTTTGTAGTTCATTATAAACCAAGACTGTGACAATCTTAACTTTTTTTTTAATCCCAACCCTATATTCTAAAGGAAGTTATTCTATGTGCTTCATTTTACATTAAAGATACTTACATTTATATTGTTCGATAGAGTAGCAGTGATAAAAATTTATGAAAAAATAGAGTATTACCAGCTGGAAAAACTATTCCCTCCCAAATGAACACACACCCACTTTGATTATGTCCATCTTTGACCCACAGAGCTTCATCTTGGATATTTCTAATGTAAGATACATTCATATTCCTTTGTAAGCAAGAACACAGGTTGCTATCTATTGAGAGTTGTATGGGAAATATATGCCTCATTAAAAAAAAACCTTCATTAAATAGAAAATGTAAATAATAAGGTAATATACAGAAATGCATAGAATTTCATTATCTTTAATAATGTAAAAAATTAAAAACAGGATGTTGTTTTCAGTCCTTTTGCTCAGAGACAAAGATTAAACTGTAATATTTTATGCTTGGGAGGATTTGTACAATTGACTTCTTCTGTTTTCTAATGGCTGTAAACATTTTTATTACTCCTTAAAAATTTTTAGCATTGTGGGGCTGGAGAGATGGCCTAGTAGTTAAGAGTGCCGACCGCTCTTACAGAGGACCCGGTTCGAATCCCCCAGCACCCACATGTAGGCCGAGAGCCATCTGAAACTCCAATTCCAGGAGAAACTCTTCCAGCTCCAGGGTAATCCGAAGACCCTCTTCTGACCTCTGGCGGCATTGCAAACGACCGGGTGCACAGACCTGCAGGCAGAAAGGACATTCATACACATACAATAAAAAAAATAAAAAAAATTTTTTTTAGCATTGTTTGAATAAAAGATCTTTATAATATTTAACTAGTGAATTGCTTTTAGTGACATAACATAAGAAAAGAGTGCCAAGGCATAACGTTTTTGCTAAAAGTGGTTTAACCAACAGTATAGAAAAGAGTGAATAAGACTATAACAATAAACACATCTGAAAAGAAACAATCTGGAAACGACCAGACTCTTGTTATGAAGCAAGAACTGACAGAAAATGTGGATGGTAATATATTACAGAGGAACAAAGAGAAAATAAAATGCTGTAAAATATCAATGTATCTTTCTCAAGTGTACTCAAAGAGGCAGGAAATGAAGCAGAACATTATCCGTCAAAATGCTGATGTCATTATATAAATAGAGGGAGAGAAATGAAAGCTTGTGTTTTGTCTCTTTACTTTTCATTTAAAAAATTTTAGAGTTTCATAACAAAGAAAAGTTAATTTGAAAGGTCTTTTTAAAAAAGACAGTATGGAGGTATGTAGCCCAGGCTGGTCTCCAGCCCATGAGCCTATTGCCTAAGCCACTTTAGTGTTAGAATTATAGGTCTATGCCACCTTCCAGGTTACCAATAATAGCTAATAACATAGATTTATGAATACCAATCTCTCTTGAAGTCCTCCCCAGTCTACCTCCACCATCTCCTTGAGGCTTAGACTTTCCAGCACTCAACAAGACTCCTTACAGACGACTGATGTGGTGCACATTCTGAATTTAATTAGTTGAAGGAACAAACGCTGTCTTGTTTGAAACTTAGCAGGCCTGATCCATCCTACGGGGTGATATATTTTAATTAAAGCAATTTGGCACTTTCTTCAGATTCTATTTCCATGAAAGACTATTTAATTTGGAAGTAGGAATTAGATAAGATCAATGGGACATCATCCCAGTCATTTTTTTCTTGTAGACATAATTAACTCTTTATTTCTTACACATCTTAAATAGGAAAAATGCGTACTTTAATAATAAATCAATTGAAGTGAAATTATATTGTGTTAAAAACTTTGTTTGCTTATTTAAAATTCATTTCTAGACTACAGAGATAGCTTAGTAGGTACTTGACACACAAACCTGAATAGCTGTGGTCTATTCACAGAATCCCCCCCCCCCCCAATAAAATTTTTTTTTTTTTTTTTTTTTTTTTAAAAAATAAAACACATGGTACTGTGTATAAAAAAACAGACATACTGATGAGTGAAATAGAACTGAGAACCTACACATAAGCCAACACGACTAAAACAACCTGAGTTTTGACAAAATGGTGAGCGTCAAGTGGGATAGCCGCATGGTTGATGACCGAGGGTGTTTGGTCGGAATACCCTAATGATGATAGAGGAGAAAGTAGGGTATGGATATGCTGGAACTTATAAGCACAGGAAAGGACTTTCTGAACAGAACTATGATGGCACATGCATTAAGACAAATTCAGACATACTGACAAATGGGCCCTCATGAAACTGAAAAGCTCTGTACAGCACAGGGGCCCATCACTGGAGCAAAGGCATACCCTGCAGATGGGAAAAAGTCTTTACATATGTCTGACAGAGGGTTAGTATCTAGAACATACAAAGAACTCAAAGACAGAACTATACATCAAAGAAACAAACCATCCGATTAAAAATTGGGGCAAAGAACTAAACAGAGCTCTCAAAAGATGCAACTCAAAGGGCTGAAGACATTTTCTTTTTAATGTTCAACGTATTTAGCCACCAAGGAAATGGAAATTAAAACTAATTTTAGATTTTATTTTACCCCAGAATGGCTAGGATCCAGACAGCGAATGCTGGCTCAGATCTAAGAAGAAGCAAACACTTATTCACAGCTGGAGGAACTACAAGTTGGCTCATTCTTAGTCAAGATCCTCCTGCCTCAGCCTCCTGAGAGCTGGGATCACGATGTTAGCCTCTAATTGTTTTTAAGAAAAAAAAAAAAAATTCAATTTCATTTTCCATTTCCTTCTCTCCCACAAGCAAGCTTGATCAGTTTTAATTTCACACATAGTATCTATTCTACTTAGTTGAAATACAACTTCATATGGCTTGAAAACTCTGTTTCCTGCATTCCTACAGTGAGAGTCTGGCTAACTGACTTCAGAGAAAGAGTTCCCAGGAGATTTGGAAAAGAGAACAGTACTTTGGGAATTAGAAGTGGCACATGAACCTGACTGAAGGCTGAAGGATTAGAGGCAGATTAAGTTTTTACGTCTTTGAGGGAATAAGAGGGTCTCGGATTCCCCTGGAGCTGGAGTTCTCCTGGAATTGGAGCTTCAGACGGCTCTCGGCCGCCATGTGGGTGCTGGGGATCGAACCCGGGTCCTCTGTAAGAGCGGTCGGTGCTCTTAACCGCTAGGCCATCTCTCCAGCCCCGATCATGCAACTTTTTAGATGTGGATGGAGCATAACAGGTCATCACGTTAAGTAAAATAAACCAACTCAGACATGTTTTCTCTCACGAAGTGGATCTAGAAGAATGGGCCTGGATATTGAAGGGAGCACATTGGAAAAGAGGAATGAGCCTGGGGATGTGAGAAGGTAACAGAGCGAGAATATTATATGCGTATACAAAAATATCACAATGAAGCCCATTTCATCAAATTAATGTATGCTACTGAAAGAGTGGAAGTGTAACCATGGCTGTAAATGCAAACCCACTGGCCATACGGTGTTTGTTCTTAGATGTGTTTCCTGAGCATCATGTTTCTTTGTAAAGGGAGACATTAGGGGCACTATTTCAAAGTATATACACTACTTAACATACTGTGTGGCTGTGTAAATGTGTATCTGGCAAGTAGATGTGGGCACAGATATTTTTAAAATGATAAACTTCCAGCCAGGAGTGGTGGCACATGCCTTTAATCCTAGCACTCAGGAGGCAGAGGCAGGCGGATCTCTGTGAGTTCAAGGCTAGTCTGGTCTACTTAGTGAGCTCCAGGCCAGCTGGGGTGATAAGGAGACCCTGTCTCAAAAAGACCAATAATAATAATAATAATAATAATAACAGTAATAATAATAACTTCCACCCTGCCATCTTTTAAAGGTTTGGTACAAAATTCTCACTTTCTTTGTTTTACTGTTTTAGTCCATTCATTAGAAAACATGTCTAGGGGTTGGAGAGATGGCCTAGTGGTTAAGAGTGCTAACTGCTCTTGCAGAGGACCCGGGTTCAATCCCCAGCACTCACATGGTGGCTGAGACCCAGAGGAATCTGATGCCCTCTCCTGACCTCCGTGGCATTGCACAACACGGGTGCACAAACCTGCATGCAGACAATACATTCATACACATAAAGAATAAATAAAATTAGAGGCAGGTAGATCTTTGTGAGTTCAAGGCCAGCCTGGTCTACAGAGTGAGTTCCAGGACAGCTTGGGCTATAGGGAGACCCTGTCTCAAAAAAAAAAAAAAAAAAAAAAAAAAGTACATCA
>VZQC01001279.1:1490736-1518672 GCA_009823505.1 Rhizomys pruinosus
ATATATATATATATATATATATATATATATATATATTCCACCTGAATTGGAGGATTTTTATTTTATTTTATTTTATGCTAAAAGATGTCATGTGTTCCTTAAGGAAGTGTTTGAAGTCTCCTCCTTGGCAAGCCCAAACAAGCATCAATCCTGCCCTTGTGCTCCACACTGGGGTCTTTCCTTCCCATAGTCACCAAATGAGGTCCAGTAAGCACCCGGTCCTGTCTTGATCTTCCTGTACTGGCCTCCATGATAAAGCCTGGGTAGTCTAACAGTGGCAGTCTATATTCTGACGAGGCTGAAATCCTAGTAGCTGCTCAGTCTACAAGCTGGATGTCTCAGCAGTCCCCATCTGGCAGTGAAAGACTCCTAGTTCTATAAAACTGTTTTTAAATGTTGCTAAGAGCAGTTCAGTGTGTCAAAAAAAATTATTATTGCAAACAGAGTTAACATCAGTTTTATCTCGGTGTAACAGAATTTTTTACCTTAAGAACAATAATTGAGTTATAACTATATATTATATAACTATATTTCATAAGTTTTTCATGTAAATATTTTTCTCTAAAAACATTTTAAACCTCCTTTGCCAAAAATACAATTTTATATTTTATAATAAAGAAGTGAGAGTTCAGAAGTCACACTGCATTATAGAAACTAGTTATTATCCTAAATGCATTGTAAAAGTGGAGTTGTAGTTCAAACTCATCAACTTTGGCTGTGAATTTTAAGATGTCTTTATATTTTGGAGCAAAATTCTCTTTAAAATGTTTATATACAAAAATGCCCATATGTTGGGTATGTGTAATACAACTTAGGCATCTATAGGTCAAAACAAAAACCTAAAAAAAATAAATAATTTTTTAACTCATTGGGTCACAAAAAAAAAAAATGAAGGCAGAGGGAAACTGATTGGAAAGAAGAAAGTAATCAATAGGAGTGGGAGAGGAATGAGAAGATAATCAGGGGTAATAGGACCAGAATACGGAGCTGGAGGGATGGCTCTCACGGAAGAGCTTACTGAATGGCTCTTACTGAATGCTCTTAAAGAAAAGCTGGGTTTGAGTCCCGAGACCAAATGGCAGCTAACAACCACCTGAACTCCAGTTCATCAGAGGATCTGATGCCCTCTTTTATCTCCATGGGCAGTGTACAACATGGGTGCACTTGCATACATGCAGGCAATACACTCATGAGCATAAAACAAAAATAATAAATACAATTTTAAATATATGACAAGAATACTGTGGTGATTTGAATGAAAATGTCCTCCATAGGTTTCAAGTATTCAAATATTTTGTCCCCAGTCGGTGGCGCTGTTTTGGGTGATCTTACAAGGCGCGATCATGGTGGAGGAAGTACACCATTGGTGGTGGACTTAGAGAGTTCAGCAAGGCTTGCCAGTCTCCAGTTGCTCGTTCTCTCTCTCTTTCTCTCTCTCTCTGTTTCTGCTTCCTGTGCCAGCTGGAAGATGTGAATCTCAGCTTTCTGCTCCAGCTCCTGCCACCATGCCTCCCCACCGTGATGGACTCTAATTCCCTGGAATGGTGAATCATAAGCTCAAATAAACTCTTCCTCTTATAAGTTCCCTTGGTCATGGTGCTTTTATCACAGCAACAGAAAAGTGACTGATACAAATACATTATAGACATTGATGAAAATGTCATAATTAAAGCTCTTATTATAATAATTAAAGTGTGCTAATAGTAAAAGGTTTTTTAATATTTTAAAAATAATTGGAAGAGAAAAGCAACCAATTTTTTTATTTTTTTTAATTTTTATTTTATTTTATTTATTTATGTGTATGAATGTACTGTCTGCATGTAGGTCTGTGCACCCATGTCGTGCAATGCTGCAGAGGTCAGAAGAGGGTGTCGGATTCCCCTGGAACTGGAGTTCTCCTGGAATTGGAGTTACAGACGGTTCTCAGCCGCCATGTGGGTGCTGGGGATCGAACCCGGGTCCTCTGCAAGAGTAGTCGGCGCTCTTAACTGCTAGGCTTAAACTCTACCCCGCATCTCCTCTTCCTCAATTTGTTCCCTGTGCTTCGGGAAAGGGGCACAAATGGGGAGAAGACAACAGTCTTATTTCTTTGGAGTTGTCCCATTTTTGGCCTCCGGTCTGTTCAGTTTGTTTCGCTTCACGGATTGACAGCTTTCCATTAACAGTGATAACCCTTTTCAGTCATACTAACAAAGCTCAGGCTATTGGATGTACAGGCATAAAAGCAGTATCACTTATTATGTCAAGCTAAGCGGTGGAGCATTACGACACGAATGCTCGGTCATGTTATGCTAATCCGCAAACTGTGGTGTATCTCTCTAAAAGGGTGACAAGTTCTTATTGTGGCTTAAAACAAATCCTAACCACTAGAGACATAAGCTTGTGGCATCCGCTGTGAGTTATTCCTCCAAGCAGAGAGCTAATAACCAAATAAATTTTGGAGATAGAATATAGAACAACCGCAATCATACCTTTTGGCTGTCCAACTCAGATACAGCCACTGTAATCTCCAGGCCTCGCTTGCATAGCGTGTAGCTGATATTTTCGGAGGAGAATCGTGACCTTTTCCCAGGTGCGCCAAGATTTTTTGCTGTAATTGCGGTAGTGGTCGTTGTAACGCTCCATCTAGCAGTCTTTCAGAGGCCATTTGTACGCTAGCAGGTGACGTCTCATAACATTTTTCATACACCACATCCAGTCGCACATGTCTCCGACAACAGGGACTTACTGCTTTCTCCTTGCATATATCCCATTTATAGGAAAAGGCCTTTATATTTTGGGGGGGCCGGGTTGAATCCCCAAGCCAACATCTCCTATGCAGAATAATCCATTGCTGATGTCAGACTTCCTGTATTAATAACTTTGCTAATTAACATAACTTATAAACACTTGACTATTGAATTTGGCTCTTAGATAGAGAAATATCCTTTCACAGTTCCTTTCACAGTTCCTATGCCGATCAATCAGTTAATACGTTGTGTCTGTTTTATAGGAAATTACCAACGTAAACAGTTGGCTCTAGTTTTACAGTTTGGGAGTGGTTTTCTTACCATCCTGTTTTTTCTTCGTCAAAAAAAAAAAAAAAAAAAAAAAAGAAAAAAAAGGGGGGGGAGGTAGGAAGGTTTTTCAGCATTAAGAGAGGGTCCCTTATTAACAGTCAACCCCAACATTATTCAGAGAGATGCTCAGTGACCGTGTCTCAGGCAGTCTGATGTTCCTCCTTCTTAGTAGTTCAGATGGGTCCAACCTCTCTGCTTGACATTCTCCAGTTCTCCTGCACAGCCATAAGTTGTAGGTTTTCAGGCATTTAAATTGGCGATTTTTACCTGTGGGAACATAAAATTCAAAATTTCGCCTCCCATTGTTATTTTTTAAATCAGCAAAATTCGAAAATTTAGCAATAGGAAGTGAAACACAGCAGTTTTTCCATTGTATCCCGGAAAGGATAAGTACCCCAGCCCCCTCCCCCCTCCCTCTTTTCTCCCCCCCCCCCTTTTTTTTTCTTCTCCTTTTTTTTTTTTTTGTTTTTTCTAAGGTCTTATTTGTTTGGACCTATAGATGCCCAAGTTGTATCACACATACCCACATATGGGCCATCTTTTTTGCATATAAACAACATTTTAAAGAGAATTTTGCTCCAAAATATAAAGACATCTTAAAATTCACAGCCAAAGTTGATGAGTTTGAACTACAACTCCACTTTTACAATGCATTTAGGATATAAATACTACTTTCTATAATGCAGTGTTGACCTTCTGACTCTCACTTCCTTAGTATAAAATATAAAAATTGGTATTTTTTGGCATAGAGTGTTTTAAAATGTTTTTAGAGAAAAATATTTACATGAAAAACTTATGAAATATAGTTATATAATATATAAGTTTATAACTTCAATTATTGTCTTAAAGTAAAAAATTCTTGTTTAAGCATTACACCGAGAATAAAAACTGATTTAGACTCTGTGTTTGGCAATAATAAGTTTTTTTTGACACACTGAACGGCTCTTGCCAACATTTAAAAACAGTGTTTATAAACTAGGAGTCTTTCACTGCCAGATGGGGACTGCTGAGACATCCAGCTTGTAGACTGAGCAGCCACTGGAGTTTCAGCCTCTTCAAAATATAGACTGCCACTGTTAGAAACGACCAGGAACTTTATCATGGAGGCCAGTAACAGGAAGATCAATACAGGACGGGGTGCTTAATGGACCTCATTTTGGTGACTATTGGAAGGAAAGACCCCAGTGTATAGCACAAGGGCAGGATTGATGGTTGTTTTTTGGGCTTGCCAAGGAGGAGACTTTCAAACACTTCCTTAAGGAACACAATGACATCTTTTAGCAATAAAATACAAATTAAAATAAAAAATCCCCTCCAATTCAGGTGGAAATATATATAAATATAATAGATTATATAATATATATATTATATGAAACAAGTTGGAGAGAACAAACAACAACGACAAAAGAACTGGAAAAAAACCCGAGTGAAACAGTGAAAGTTCTCCCCAAAACAATAAGCCCTCTGCTTTGAAAAAAAAAAAACTACGGGAAGACTCAGAAAAAGATGTAAGAACAGTATGGCAGAGTGCATGAACTCAGGGTGGGTGGGGGCATGGAAAAGGAAAATAGACGCTAAAATTGGTGTGAGAATGAATGTATGAAAAAAGTTTTAATTAGCAAAAATATATTTTTTAGCTTTTGCCTTTTTTTGGTATTTTTGGAGGCAGGGTCCCTCCCTTTTAGGACCAGCTGTCGGGAGCTACGCATCCTGTAGACCAGGCGGCCTTGAACTCACAGCGATCCAACTCCACCATCTACCATCCCGAGTGACTGGGATGAAAAGGCGCGCAGCCCGGACACCAGCTAAAAAATTTTTGTATTAAAAGAACTAGGGGGTGGTTTTTTTTTTTTTTTTTTTTTTTAGAACTAGGGGTGTTGTTTTTTCTTTCTAAATAAGTCATTTAACATGAGTGGTTACATTTCCCCAAATGCTAAATATATTTTCTTATTGGGTAAAGCCTTAATCTGCTGAATATTGTCTTCAAGGTAGGAACTGTTCTGTTATAAAGAATCATTCCTACCCAAGACCTTCCTATGAATTGTACCGGGATCGTAAAACTTATTTCTCTGAACAAATACTTGAATCTATATGATCTGGACTATTACATATTTTCTCATTGTGCCCATGACTGTCAGTCATCTAGAATAATTAAGTAAAAACTCCTGCCACTATTTGTGAGTTCTCTCTCCCCAGTAAATCCCCGGCAACCCCTCTCGGTGTCCCTCTTGAAACTTCCTACTTCTGAAACCACTCATTTTTACCCATGTCTCCTCATGAACAGTTAATGAAATACCAGTCAGGTCATCTAAAGAATAACTCCTGGGGGGGTGGAGAGATGGCCTCGTAGTTAAGAGCACCGACTGCTCTTGCAGAGGACCCGGTTCGATCCCAGCCACCACATGGCGGCTGGAAGACCTGTCTTTAACTCTCAGTTCCACCAGGGGAATCCCGACACCTCTTCTGAACTCCGTGGCATTGCACGACATGGGTGCACAGACCTACATGCAGACAGTACATTCATACAACATAAAAAATAAATTGTTAAAAGAACGACAGGGCATGGTGAGCACCCTTTAATCCACACCGGAAAGCAGAGGCAGGCAGACTCTTGTGATGTTCAAGGCCAGCCTGGTCTACAGGAGTGAGTTCCAAGAACAGCTGGGGCTACGGGAGACCCTGTCTCGAAAAGATCAAAAATAAAAATAAAATAAAATAAAATAAAATAAAATAAAAAAAAATTGGTGCCTGGTTCTTAGCCGCCATGTGGTGCTGGGAATCAAACCTGGGTCCTCTGCAAGAGCAGTCAGTGGTCTTAACTGCTGAACCATCTCTCCAGCCCCTAAAACTTGTATTTTATTGAAGCATTTTTCAAAAAAAAAATTGAGACAGGGTCTCCCTATAGCCCCAGCTAGCCCAAAACTCATTATGTAGACTAGGATGGCCTCCATCTCACAGAGATCCACCTACTTCTGCCTCCCCAGTACTGGGACTAAAGCATTGGCACCATAACTGACTTCAACAAAGTTTTTGTAAAAAAATAAAAACACAGGAAAGCAATATTATCAAGTATATATTCTGTATCACTGGAAGCTGGAAAGAAATAAAAAGATAATCAGAAACCCAGTGTTTGAATAATCAGTGTTTGAATAAAATAAACATTTAGGTAATAAAAATGAGAAAAGTTCATTTGGAACTCAAATGCTTGAAAATAATGCATCGCGTTTTGTACACATGTTTTGCTAATAAAAATCTACAATAAACTTGTGAATATATGTAATTAAAGTGAGTTGCCACTTATGCAACAAATTGTTATGCTAATATCTATCTATCCATTTGTACCTATTTGTGCTACCTTCAAAGGTGAATCACCAACTGATTTTAAAAATTTATGCTATAGGTTCTTCTAAGACTTTGGATATTTTAAGCCAGGCTGATAAAAATTAAGTGTGCTTTTTTTTTTTTTTGTTTTTTTTTTCTTTCCTGGTGGGAACCAATAGGCCTGAGAGAAATGTAACCTTTTTTTTTTTTTTTGCCAGGCATGGTGGCGCATGCCTTTAATCTTAGCATGCAGGGAGGCAAGGAGGCAGAGACAGGCAGATCTTTGTGAGTTCAAGGCCAGCCTGGTTGACAGAGCAAGTTTCCAGGACAGCTGGGGCTACAGGGAGACACATCTCCTGGAAAAACCAAAAAAAAAAAAAAAAAAAAAAAGGTTACCCAGCGAACTTCTTAGTCCAGTTTTCTTAGACAGACTCTCTACTATCTATCTATCTAGCTAATCTATCGATCTATCTATCTATCTATATACACATACACACACATACACAGAACAGACGCACAGAGGGGGAGGGGAGGTGGAAAAAGAAAAACACCAAAACAAATATACCACAATCAAATCGGTGCGAAAGCATGCGGACATATACTAAGCAAAAATGTGCAGAGAGTGAAAAGTGGTGAATGAAACACCAACAAATAGTCCACAACGATAGGAATCTCGGTTTAAGAGAGGACACAGGAGAGGGGTATAAAGTTGGAGTAGGGTGGGAAATAGATACCTGAAGTACAGGCTATAAAGATGATCAGACCTTTACTACTGAACGGAAAGTCCGTGAAATAAATTAGATGCCTGTTAACGTGTAAATTTCACACGCAAGAAGCAAAGCGGGGGCTGTTGCACGTGCTTTTAAATCCTAGCACTTGGAGNTGGGCCCCAGTCTGGCCTGGAACTCACTCTGTAGATTCAGGCCTGTCCTTGAACTCCCAAAGATCTGCCTGTTATCTGCCTCAAGTGCTAGGATGAAAGCTTGTGCCACCACGCCTGGCCTAAAGACTGTTCTTAGCCTCCATGTGGGTGCTTGGGATTGAACTCGGGTCCTCTGGCAACAGCAGTTGGTGCCCTTAACCTTTTGGCTGTCTCTCCAGCCCCATTTCATTTAATTCTTTATATTGGTTTTCCATTTTCTCTTTCATTAACTTCTGGCTTACCCTTAATAATCTTAATGACTTATTTAGTCTAAATGACTTATTTAGGGTTTGGATTATTTTCCTTTGACCAGAGTGTTAAGGTATATTATTGGATCACTTGAAGTACGTTAGTCAACTTTTCGTTGCTGCGATAAAATCACCATGACTAGCGAACTTATAAAAGGAAGAGGTTTATTGAGCTTACAATGAAGGTTCCAGGGAATTAGAGTCCATTCTGACAGGGAGGCATGGTGGCAGGCCTGGAGCAGAAAGCTGAGGTTCACATCTTCCAGTGAGCTATGGGAAGCAGAGTGAGCAACTGACACTGGCAAGCCTCATTGGATCTTTCAAGCTCCTCCCCAGTTGATGTACTTCTAGCATGGCCACTCTTCTAAGAACTCCCTAAACAGTGCTACCAAACTGGGAGAAAATGTCTGAATAGCTGAAGCCTATGGGGAACCATTTCATTTCAAACCACCACTTCCACTCCCTTGGCTCCCATAGCCTCGTGAAATATAAAATGGCAAAAATGCCTTTAGTCCAACCTTAAAAAGTCCCCATAGTCCTTTCCAGTATCAATACTATTCAAAAGTCTACAGTCCAGGGGCTGGAGAGTATGGCCTAGCGGTTAAGAGCACTGACTACTCTTCGCAGAGGACTTGGGTTCGATCTCCCAGCCACCCACACGGAGGCTGAATATCATCTAAACTCCAGTTCCAGGGAATGCCGACACCCTCTCTGACCTCTTCGCAGGCATTACGTGACATGGGTGCACAAGCTACATGCAAGGACAGACATTATACACATAACAAAATAAATAAAATAAAAAAAGATATTTAAAAAAGTCCTATAGTCCAAAGTCTCTTTGAACCCAGGCTGCAATTGCCTAACTGGAGCTCTTATAAATTCATAGAAGACAAATTACATATCCCAACATACAGTGGAACCGAATACACACATTCCCAATCAAAAGGGAGGAAATAGACATAGTGAGAAATATAGGACCAAAACAAGACTGAAAACCAGCAGGTGGCAAACAAAAAGTCCATTAGCTCCATGTTAGACTTCTGGGACTTTACTTCCAAAGGCTTAGATGGCTCAGCTCTTCCAGGTTTGCAGCAACAATACATTTTCTTCCTTAGGCTGGTACTCTCCCTGTATGCAGCTCTCCTGGCAAATATCTCACAGCTTTGGCATCTCAAATGTCTTCTTGGGGTCTCTGCTGCCAACCGGACTTCACATTCATCAGTTTCATGCATGGGCCTATCAGGTCTTTCTTATGCATAAACGTCCCTGCTCATCCTGCCTTGGCCTTGGTGGCTCTCTGATACCACAAGGAAGAAGTGATTACTCCTTCACTTTGCTCTTCATGTATCTACAAGACAGCACCATGTGAATGAATCCGTTGCTGAGTTTGGCTGCAAGTTTGGGATGGACACCTGGGCTAACTTCAACCACAATTTATAGCTTTTTTCTGCCCTGGACTTTGTGGAAGTAGAAAACTATTCAGTATTTTCCTTTCAAAAGTTGGGAGGCTGAGCTGTGTGTTGCCCTGAAGGTACTGTTTCTACTGTTTACTTATAAATCTCTAGAGCCTCTCCTTATCCATGTTAATCTCTGTCTTTTCCATTCTTTAACTTGTTAAATATCTAGGCCCTTCCTTACTCACTTTAATCTCCTTTATCAAAGGGAGCCTCTCCTTACATGCCTAGCTCCAACATTAAATCTCCCTAAAGTGCATCTTTTGCAATCCAAACTTGTAATGTCTCTATTTCTTTCTGCCCCATTTGCTCTTTTTCACTGTATATGTGTATATATTCACCATATAATAGCCACGCCCACATTTTCTATGTTAGGCATGGCCACATCTTCTAAAAGATCTCCCCAAAACAGTGCGCACTAACTGGGGACAAAATGCCTGAATACTTGAAGCCTTATGGGGGGCAGTCTCATTCAAACCACCCACACTTGAAGATTGTCTCTTCTTTCTTTTTTTTTTTTTTTTGACTTTTTGAAAAACTAGGGTTTCTCTTGTTCCCACTTGGCCTGGAGACTCACTATGTAGACCAGGCTGGCCTTGACCTCAGAGATCCCTGCCTCTGACTTCTCGAGTGCTGGGATTACAGATGTGCCTCACCATGCCCGGTTGACATTCTCTGATTTCTTTTTTTTTAATCAATTTAAAATTTTTAAATTTATTCTTTAGTTGTTATGAAATGTACTGTCTGCATCGCAAGGTCTGTGCACCCATTTGTCGTGCAATGCTGTGAAGTTCAGAAGAGGGCGTTGGATTCCCCTGGAACTGAGTTTAAAGACAGCTCTCCACGCTGCCATGTGGGTGCTGGCGATCGAACCCAGGTCCTCTGCAAGAGCAGATGTTTGGTGCTCTTAACCACTAGGCTACCTTTCGCACCCTCTCTGATTTCTTTTTTTTTTTTTTTTTTTTGTATGTGTATATGAATGTATGTTGCATGCAGGTCTGTGCACCCGTGTCATGCAATGCCGCGGAGGTCAGAAGAGGGTCTCAGATTCCCTTGAACTGGAGTTCTCCTGGGAATTGAGTTAAGACGGGTTCTTAGCCACCATGTGGGTGCTGGGGATCGAACCCCGGTCCTCTGCAAGAGCGTCGCTGCTCTTAACCGCTAGGCTATCTCTCCAGCCCCTTCTGTTTTTTCTTAATGTAGATACTGGGTCTAGGACTTCTTTCCTTGTATTCCATGGATTTGGCTAAAACTGTGTTTTCAATTTTCATTTAATTCTATGAATGTTTTTGTTTCCTTCTTTGATTTTTTCAAGGACGCCATTCATTTGTTCATGTGTGTTGTTTAATCTTCATTACTTGATATATGTTCTTACTGTTTATGTGTAGCCTATCCCACTGTGATCAGATATAATACAAGGAATATTCAGTTTTCTGTATTTTTTAAGACTTGCTCTGTTCCTGTAAATTGCATATTTTTAGAGAAAAGTTCCATGGGAAGGCAGAGAAAAATGTGTATTCTGAGGTGTTGTTTGGATAGAATGGTCTGTGGATGCTTGTTAAGTCCACTTGATCTGTGGATAGCATTTAATTCAGATATTTCTCTGTTTATTCATTGTCAGGATGACTTGACACTTGGTCAGAGTGTGGTATTGAAGTCACCAACTACAATTGAGTTGGGTTAATCTGTGACTTTACATTAGTGTTTTAAATGAAATCTTTTGATGAGAAGAATTGAGACCATTTCATATTCAGGGTTAATTACTGAAAGTGTGTATTGATTGTTGCCCATTTTGTAGATTTTTGTAGTTTATTTTTCCTTTTTCCTTTCTTGCTTAGTCATTCTAACATGGTTTTCTTTACTGTGGCCTACCTCATGAGTAGATTTACTTTTCAGTTTGTAGGATCCCTTTATCTTCTGTTTAGTGGTCATAAATTCCTTATATCTATTTTTTACATGGGAAATATCTCTTATTTTTCCTTTAATTTAGTTAGGTAGCAATTGCTGGTTCAGTTCTCGGTAGGTAGTTCTTTTTAAAAAAATGTATTATTAAATTATATTATTATTAATTATTATTATCTAACTGAAACCATTGTATAACCACCAATCTTCATCTATGCTTGTTATAAACTTTAAAAAATTTATTTATCTATTTATATTTTTATTTTAATTATTTTTTTATTTTACATGTATGAATGTACTGTCTGCATGTAGGTTTTGTGCACCTTGTCCCCGCGAAATGCTGGGGAGGTGCAGAAGAGGGTGGTCAGATTCCCCTGGAACCTAACAGAGTTTAAAGACAGTTCTCAGCCTGCCATGTGGGTGCTGGGGATTAACCGGGTCCTTTGCAAGAGCAGTTTGGGTGCTCTCAACCACTAGGCCATCTCTCCCAGCCCCTACTTTTTTTTTTTTTTTTGTTTGAGACAGGGTCCCCCTCATAGAGCCCAGCTGGCCTGGAAACTCACATCTGTAGACAGCTGCTGACTCCATATTAGACTGCCCACTTAGAGATCCCCTTCTGCCTCCCTCCTGAGATGCTAGGATTAATAGGTGGTTGCACCAGGCCTGGGCTTAAAGACGGGGTTCTTAGCTGCCCATGTGGGTGCTAGGAATCGAACCCAGGTCCTTCGCAAGAGCAGTCAGCAACTCTTAAACTGACCATCTGCTCCACCCCAAAGATTATTATTATTTTTATGTGTATGCATGTATTGCCTGCGTGCTATGTAAGTGCCACCCATGCATTGCAATGCGACAACAGGTCAGAAGAGGGCATCTGATAGCTTGATGCTATGGACAGCTGTTTAGCTGCCCATGTGGTTGCTGGGGAATTGAACCCGGAGACCTCTGCAAGAGCATGCCAGTGTCTCTTGAACCTAGTGAACCATCAATCCAGCCCCAGGTTTGGCAATTCTTCATAGAACTTAAGACATCATTTCCAAGCCCTTCTGGAGTTTAGAGTTTCCTGAGCAATCATGCTTGTCCAACGGGCCGCTGTTATATGTGAACTGGTGTTTCTCTCTTGCCGCTTTCCATACACTTTCATTTTCCCTCGGTATATGGAGCATTCTAATTACAAAACTTGATGTTCTAAATGCCTCGCTGTACCTGAATCTTTGGCATCATTTCTTCCTTAACTCTGAGAAATTTTATTATAGTTCTTTTTTTTTGCTTTTTTTAGGTCCTTTTCGAGACAGGGTCTCCCGTAGCACCAGCTGTCCTGGACTCACTTTTAGACCAGGCGGCCTTAGAACTCACAAAAAACCCCTGCCTCTTACCATCCCCCAAGTGCTCAGGATTACTAAGCGGCACCCGTACCGCCGCCCGAGATGGCAAGCCAGAGACGTCCCGGGCTATAGTTCTTTTTTTAATGTTTAATTCTTTTTATTTTTATTTTTATTTTTTAACAACTTAGACCCGTGTCCACCCCCCCCCCCATTCCCCACGCCACCCAGAAGCTCATGCATTCTTGCCAACATGCCTTTCATACTTCTTTCTTCAGTCTTTTTCAATATTCTCCATGAGGAAGTTGACTGTTTTGAGCAGGAAATATTAATAGTTCTTTTGAAAAATGTTTTCTTTGCCTTTAGAATCCAGAAGGCCCTCTCTGATGGCATCTACTTACAGAGCTTCCACTGTAATCGCTCAAACTCAGAAAGTATAACTTTTCTATTTTTTTAAAAAATTTTATTTATCTTATTTTTGTATGTGTACGAAATGTACTGTCTGCATGCAGCTTGTGCACCCGTTGTCGTGCCATGCAGCGGAGGTCAGAAGAGGGTCTCAGATTCCCTGGAACTGGAGTTTCTCCTGGGAATTGGAGTTACAGACGGTTCTTAGCCGGCCATGTGGGTGGCTGGGATGCGATCGAACCCGGGTCCTTCTGCAAGACGCGTCGGTCGCTCCTTAACCGCTAGGCTATTAGAAGCTATAAGCCTTTAGCCCTTGCTTTGTATGACACGCTGGGCTTTTTGACTTGTTCTCTGAAGTCCCCCCCTTCACTCCTCATACCCGCCACTATGCGGCTATTCGCCAAATTCTATTGTTGGCCGTGCCAGATCTCTTGGACCATAACTCGGAAGGGCATGCCTTTCTTTCCTCTTTCACTTCTTTCTCCCAGCAGCTGTTGAAATTTACAACTTGCTTATCCCTGTTTTTTTTCTTTCTTTGAAAACCCAAAAACTCTAATAAAATTGATTCCTGAACTTTCTTTTGAATCTGGTTCTAAATTATCTTATTAATGAAACTATTACTCCAAAGGAGACATAACTTTCCCCAGTAACAATTTAGCTTTCATAATGTAAAACTTAGGTACAGTTATTCCTGGCATAATTTATTTTTATAATTACTTTAAATTATAACTTAAGGACAATTTTTTAGAGTTTAAAGAAAAACACCCGGGACAAGCAAAGCTGCAAATCTCAGCAGCTGCCCAGAGGAGGAGAATGGAGCAGAGAAGAAAAACCTCCAGCTTTTTAAAGTCAGCATGGAGGTTAGACACACGGGGAACCAACGGCCATATGATGGGAGGAGGGCTTTAGAGAAAGAGTCAGGAAATCTAAAATGTTGGAGAAGCCCAAAGTGTTAGGGAAAGCATGGCATTGAAGGAGTGTTTCTTTCAGTATTAGAATAAATATTTGACCATTTTCTATATTAAAATTGGTTGCTTTGGGGCTGGAGAGATAGCCCACAGTTAAGGATGCATTTGACTGCTCTTTGCAGAGGACCAAAGGGTTCGATCCCCAGCACCCACTTGGCGGCTAAAAACCGTCTTGTAACTCCAATTTCCGAAGGAACTCCCAGTTCCAGGGGAATCTGAGGACGCCTTCTTCTGACCTCTGCGGCATTGCACGACACGGGTGCACAAACCTAACATGCATCACAGTACAATTCTACATGCAATACAGAAATAAATAAAATATTTTGGGCTGGAGAGATGGCCTCGGCTGTGGAGAGATAGGGGTGAATCATGAGACTATAGGAATATAGTCTGGACACCTGATTGATCAACATGCCTGTGCATACAAGCTTCTCCAACTGGACTATGGGAACCTTGGGTTGTTCAAAATTTGGACATAGATACTTGCAAAATGCACCAATTACTTAATTGTATGACATGAGTAACATCATTGTTATCTGCAAACAACTGTGTCATTGTATTGTAGAATCCCTTAAAAATAAAAAAAATTTTTTTAATTTTTTTTATTAATTTTTTATTTATTTCTGTATGTGTACGAATGTATTGTCTGCATGCAAGTCTGTGCACCCGTGTCGTGCAATGCTGCGGAGGTCAGAAGTGGGCATCGGATTCCCCTGGAGCTGGAGTTCTCCTGGAGTTGGAGTTTCAGACGGTTCTCAGCCACCATGTGGGTGCTGGGGATCGAACCCGGGTCCTCTGCAAGAGCGGTCGGCACTCTTAACCGCTAGGCCATCTCTCCAGCCCCCAAAAAAATAAAAAAAAATTTTTTTAAATTTTTAAAAAATGCCCATATGTACACATTCATACACACACACACACACACACACAACACTTAAACCCATCTATATAGCACCTTATAGCCTTGACAGTGGTCAGGTCTTATGACACTTCTTGTTGTATATAATCCTATGAAATTTAATAACATTAGTGTACTCACAAATAGCTCAGACAAAACTCTAAATAATTTTAAATAACTAAATCAAAGTTTGTTTCTTAAGTAATCATCTTAAAATAATTTAAGTCAATGTTATATGAGCAAATTAAAATAATGCTTAATGATTGAGCATATCTTAAATTTTTTTTTTTTTGGTCTTTTTGAGACAGGGTCTCCCTGTAGCCCCAGCTGTCCTGGAATGCTCTCTGTAGAACCAGGCTGGCCTTGAACTCACAAAGATCCACCTGCCTCTGCCTCCCAAGTGCTAGGATTAAAGGCATGTGCCACCATGCCCGGCATATCTTAAATTTTATCTTCTTTGTTGGGGTGGGGGATCTAGTGATTTTTAGCACTTAACCTTTGTGAACTAATCTTCCTATCATGAAACATGGTGACCTTAGCAAACTGTTAACCAATTAGAAGCCAACTGTACCAAACTGTAAGAACTACGGAATTGTTGGAAAACTTAGGATCATAAATTATCTTGTTACCAAGAAAGGCAGAAAAGTTGTTGTATGTTAAGCCTGTAATTATTAGTGACTTTTTTAGAATTTAGGAACCAATTTTCATGAAGAAAACCATAACATTTAAGTGAAGACTTAGGAAGTCAGTTCTGAAACACTGAATCTTAAATTAAGCAAATTAAAACAAGTCAAGAGAAGCAATGTGAGGCTCACCAAGAAGCACTCAGAGGGCGGGGGAGTGATCCTCCACCCCGAGAGCATCCTGGTGTTCAGGATCCTGTGGAATTTACACTCAGTGACATGAAGAACGTCCCAGAGGTCTTCAGAGAAACCAACAAAGTCACCGTCTACCTTACCCCTTACTAGGTTATATTTCCTCTAAGGGGAGGGATGCCATGCAGTCCCTCGTGTTGCAGTTTTATCGGAGGAAGGTCTTGAGCCAACGTTGGTTGCAAACTTCGTTAAGGGAACACTGAAAGCTGAAGCAGGAGGTGGCTAGGAAGTTTATCTTCACAGCTGGGCGCGTCACTGAGTTTGGACTGCCCTTCAGGTCTTCTGAGTGGTCTGGGAACAAGGGCCCCCACTGTGTGTGACCTGTAACTCGCCTAAGCTTCAGGCCCCTGGATGCCCGAAGATTTGCTCTTGATGGTTCCTGGACTGGCCACAAAATGAAAAGATGATTATTTAAATAGAACTCTTTATTTACTTGACAAAAAAAAAAAATCCAGTTAATATATTAATGTGAATTAAACTGTTTGCACTTTAATTTGTTTGCTGTGTGAATTAGTAAAAATGCAGTAACTGGGAAAAAACTGAGTCAAATAAAAACTTTAAAAGCTGGTTTTGACCACAGAGTGGGAAGAAATCTTCACCAGTGACACATCTGACAGAGGTTTCACATTCAGAGTATATAAATTACTCAAAAAACAAAGGACCAAGAAAACAAACGACCCAATTAAAAGATGGGCTAAAGATCTGAACAGAGACCTCTCAAGAAAAGAAGTAAAGATGGCTAAGGAACAGGTTAAAAAGCGTCCAGCTTCATTAGTAATTAAGGAAATACTAATTAAAAGCACTTTAAGATTTCATCTTCCCAGAAAAACAAATGACGAATGGTATTCCTCATTGGTGGGTGCTAGCACCAAATCCCTAGTTGTAAGGCAACGTTAATGTTATATTTCTTTTGGTCTGAAAGCAACTGTGCACTTATGAGTCCCTTAACAGGTTCTAGAATTAACCTACCATTTATTTTCAAACTTTGTAATTTTGGTATATGGGTAGAGGGTATGTATGCATATTTTAGAGTAATATAAAATTAAAAGGGAAAAATGTGAATTCATAACTATGAACTGGAATTAACATACAATTTCTTTTTTAGATGTCATAATTATGGTATATGTGTGATGTAAATATAGATGCATATTTTTGAGCAATACAAACTGGAGGGAACAACAACAAAAGGACTGAGACAAAGAACTTACTGAAACAGTAAACTTACACCCCAAACAATAACCTCTCTATAAAAATAAAAATAAAAAACTTTAAAAAAGACTGAAAAAAAGATGGAAAACATGTATGAAAGAATGCATGAACTTGGGGGGGTGGGAGACATGTAAAGGGGAATGAGTCTAAATTGGACTGAGAAATGCTGTATGAATGCACAAAACTACAATAAAAACATAAAAAATATATTTTATTAAAAAAAGATTTCATCTTACCCCAGTAAGACTGGCTATGAGCCGGGTATGGTGGCACAGGCCTTTAATCCTAGCACTTGGGAGGCAGAGGCAGGTGGATCTTTGTGAGTTCAAGGCCAGCCTGGTCTACAGAGTGAGTTCCAGGACAGCTGGGGCTACAGGGAGACCCTGTCTTGAAAAGACAAAAAAAAAAAAAAAAAAAACTGCTATGATCAAGAAAACAAATGATAGCAAAAGCTGCTTGGAAACACTCATTCACTGCTGGTAGGAATGCAAACTCATGTGACCCCTATGGAAAGCAATTTGGAAAACTCTTAAAATACTAAAATTAACCTACCATTTTACCCAGTCATACCACTCCTGGTTGTATACCCAAAGGATTCATTCTATAGCAGAGATAGGTGCACATACATGTTTATTGCATCTCTTTTCACAATAGTGAAGAGCTGGAAGCAACCTAAGTATCCCTCAATTGATGAATGGATAATGAAAACATACACTCACACAATGGAGTTCTATACAGCAATAAAGAAAGACAAGGTAAATGGATGGAACTAGAAGCTCTTATGCTAAGTGAAGTAACACAGTATCAGAAAAACAAATGATCTATGTTATCCCTCATTTGTGGATCCTAGCACCAAACCCTTATATGTAAGTCAAAGTGGGTATTTGGTCAGTAAAGATAATGCCACATTGACTGATATTACTATAGATATAGCTTGAAGTATATGTCTTTATTTTCCTCACATCTAAGATTTATGAGAAAGAATAAATCTCTTTTTTAAGTATATTAAAACATATGCTAGGTATGGTGGCACATACCTTTAATCCCAGCACTTGGGAGGCAGAGGCAGGTGGATCTTTGTGAGTTCAAGGCCAGCTTGGTCTATATAGTGAATTCCAGGATAGCTGGAGTTACAGGGAGACCCTGTCTCAAAAAGACCAAAAAAATAAAAAACATACATCAACTTGCTATGTAATTTAAGAATGTAAAATTATATTTCTTTTTACCTGCATGCAAGTTTACTGTTAAACTGTGAATCCCTAAATGTGTTTTGGAATTAACCTATAGTTTATTTTCAGACTCTGTAAACTTGGTATATGTATAGAGTATAATAAAAGATAAATAAATAAATAAAAGCTAGGTTTGAACCATGAAATGCATATATCTTAAAATTAGGTATCTTTTATGAACCTAGGACTAACCATAGATCTTATTATCCAAATTAATCTTCTTAAATATAAAATGTATAAAGACAAGGCAAATTATATAGTAATGACAAGTGCTGGCCAACAGTCAATAAAAACGAGTTAATGTTAACATTCCAAATAACATGCAATTATCTCAATCCTTAGTACGAATTTTTATGGGACATTGTTGAAGGCTCGCTTACATTTGGACAGTTTCATGGTGCACAAGGGGAAGTTTTTGAAAACTGAGAGGTTTGAATGGGAGACCCCACCAAGAACAGGGGAATATTGGTAGTTCTTGAAGAGTTTAGCTGTAGAGAGGCATAGCTAGATTTATACCTTCTTTTTGAAAGCTATTTCCACAGGCACTGAGCTACGGCACTGGAGACATGGGGCCCGGTGAGCCTTGTGGGCCAGAGCTCTAGGCAGGGGCAGGGGAATGGGAAGAGGTGGACTGTGAGTTTGATGTTTTGTAGAGGCTGTGGCCTGTGCACTGGGAAGCCCCGGGGGATCAAGGTAGGCGCCGAGGTAGAGAGGAGCAGTAAGTGGGTGTTAGTGTGCTAACAGGCTCAGAAACAGTGGACTGGCCTTGGCACCAAATCAGAGGGCAGCTGAGTGCAGAGAGAGCAAGCCAGGCAGAAGAGATTAAGAACAAGTGAAAGATTTCATGGGTAAGAATTTGAAAAGCTGTTTAAGCCTGGGGAAGGGAGAAGAAGTTCTAATGTAGAATCTGCACTTCCCTCTCTGCCCCCTGCCCTGTTTAAAGTAGTCCCTTATATTTAGAATATAGAATCCAATTTGTGTCCCCAAATGTCCTTCAGTCTGGGACCATCCACTGGAGCCTGCTTACCGTACCACGAGTCTTATGCTTAAAAGAAACTGACTCTCCTCCCAGCAACCACCAGTTGCCAAAAGTTCCTCAGGTTGGTTGGGACTTCTCACTCACTTCCCCGGGTCTATGCTGGGATTTGGTCTGGTTTGGGCTAACCTGGGACTTGTGTGTGCTGTCACCACTGCCATGAGTTCCTATGAGTAACTGAGCAGCCGTGTGGAAAACTGTTTCCTCGTGGTCATCCACCCCCTCTGGCTCTTACGTCTTTCTGTCCCCACTTCTGCAATGACCCCCGGGCCCTGGAATCATTGATTCAGGTGTCCTATTGAGGGATAAACACTTTGAAGCTTCTTCTTCTCCACATATTGGCCAGTTGTGGTTGTCTGTGTTAATCGCCATCTGCTGCCTAAGGAAACTTCTCTGGACAGAGGTAAAAGATGCATTAATCTATGGATGGGTATAACAATAAGTCATTACGAGTCAGTTCAATACAATAAGTAGTGGAAAATAAGTATTAGGCTGTCCCCTATTCCTTGTGACCTATCTAGCCTTAGGTCCCTAAGCCTGATATAAATGTCAGGTATGTGCTCCATCCTTGGAATCAGACATTAAGTGAAATTAGACAATGGTTGGTCACTCCCATAATATTCATGCCACGATTGCTCCACTGGGTATATCTGCCAAGACGATTGCTGTTGTAATTCTCCAGAGTCACAGCAGGGAGAGGTCGATGACTACATCTCCTTCCAGGAGCACACATGGCACCTTCCATCACTGTTAACTACAGTAGAGACGGATTCCGAAGTCAGCAGCAGCTAAATTCTTCTTGTTTGCTCATGAGTGCTGTGTCTTCAGCAGTGCAGTCTTACCAAGTTCCGGTGGATGACCCAGAGCAGAGGCAATGGAACCCCTAGTCAGTAGCTTCTTCACAGGGAGTCCATTCCGGGCTTTGAGTCTTTTTTTTTTTTTTTTTTTTTTTTGTTTTTTTTTTTTTTTACTTTTTTGATGCAGAAATTTACTGTTTGGGTAAGTTCTTTGAGCAAGTCCTCTTATTGCTGTTGTTCCCTTTAATTTTTTTTTCTCCAAAAAGTTCTGAGATCACCAGCTCCATCTCTGCATCTTGAGTCCTGGGATCACCAGCTCCATCTCTGTGTCTGAGTGTTGAGTTAGAAATGCCACTCTAGCTGGGCATGGTGGCGCACGCCTTTAATCCTAGCACTTGGGAGGCAGAGCAGGCGAGTCGATCTCTGTGAGTTCAAGGCCAGCCTGGTCTACCAGAGTGAGTTCCAGGCCATGCTGGGGCTACAGGGAGCCCTGTCTCAAAAAAGGGGGAAAAAAAACAAAAAAAAGAAAAAAGAAAGAAAGACATGACTACTCTAGGGGCTGGAGAGCTGGCCTACAGTTAAGAGCGCCGAGCTGCTCTTACAGCACTTGGGTTCGATTCCCAGCACCCACATGGCGCACTGAAAACCAGTCTTTAACTCCAATTCAAGAATGATCCAGGGGACGACACACTCTTCTTGTAACCTCCGAGGCAATTGCATGACAAGGGTGCACAAACCTACATGCAGACAGTACATTCACACATACAGAAAATAAATAAAATTAAAAAAAAAAAAAAAAAGAAATGCCATTCTACCAAAGAATCTCTTGAGAGGCCAAAAACTGTGGAGGAAAAGCTTTAATAAAAGAACATTACATCAAGGAAAAAGTACAGAACACAACACAGAGACAGTAACAGAGACAGATCGACGTGTCGGGCAGAGCACACTCCCATGGGACTGGAGGGCAGCGGCCCCTGAGGTCCGATCCTCTCCCACTTTTATTCCCAGTTAGGGGATTTCCACTGTGGTTACAGTGACCCTTTCTCTGATTGGTGGGGCCTTGGTGGTTGCAGACCAGGCAGTCTTTCATGGGATCAGTCCACCTGTTCTGGACTCTCTCTGTTCTTATCTATAGAGCGTTTAACCCCAAAAGGGGAGCTGGCTTGAGCCACCTCCTGTTTGGCAGAAACAATGGTTGTGTTTAGCAGTGTGAAGCCCCTTGGAGAGTAATGGGCTCCTTACGGGATGAGAAGCACTCCTATAAGGCTGGGAAACTTCATCCTGACCTCAGGTAGTTGTGGGAACTAGACCTGCTTCAACTAGAGAGTTGCTTAACTCTTTCTGACCTAGTCCTAACGTGAGGATATTTTTTGTTCATTGCCCTATGTCTAGAAGGGGCAACATCCTCATGTTATAGGGTAAATCCTTTTAATCTCTTTTTCTAATGTATATGTACAGACTTTAAGAAGCCTCTATATTGGGAAAGGTACCTTATTATTATGGCCACTAAGAGCCATTATCTAATTAGTAATCCAGCCAGAAGGTGTCACAAAAATCTATCAGTCTCTTTTGTTGATTTCTCCCCCAAGATAAAGTGTTATGAGATTATGTGAAAGACATCTAATGGTAGAGTCCTTGGGTGGTTGAGCCTGAGCAGTACCCATTACGAAGGCTGGTGGAGAAGGGCATGAAGACCCCTTCCCTCAAGTTTCTTACTGGAAGAGCATGGAACTCATTGTGCAGAGAGGCAGCAGCAAATGGAGGGAGAAGTCAGTCCCCAAACTGGAATCCACCTTAGTGAAAACCTGAGTCAGGAGCACCGCTGTGGGTTTTGCAAGGGGTGAGGGTACACGCTAAGATGAATTTGGAAAGTAAGGAGTTGTTTAGAAGAGTTATTAATGCTGTCTGTACAGAGGGGGAGCAGCACGGCCAGAACTCTGAGAAGAGCTAAGGCCGCCGCACAGGCACAGACAGCAGGATGGGGTCTCCGAAAGCAGGAATCAGAGCCCATGTGGTCTCCTTTTTTTCCCCTCTGAGGATGTATGGAGACGGGGGTTTCACTACTCAAGCCAGCCTTTCCAATGATCAGACAGAACAGGGAAAGAGGTGGAGAGCAATGTGAAGCAACACCATTTGATGTGAACTCACATCCCAGCTAAGAGATTCTGTCACAGGAAAGTGTGTAAGCTAGGGACCTGCAGTTGGAAACAATGAAAACCTCAAACTTAGTAATAACAGTGATAAAGGAGCCTTTCAATAATTTAGCTTCAGCAGTCCTGTGCAACAAATTATCCATCTACATAACACTGAGAGAATTTAATACATAGTACATCCTTCTCAGAAGAAAGGAAGGATGGAGGGAGGGAGGGAGGGAGGAAGGGAGGGAGGGAGGGAGGGAGGAAAGGAAAGAAGGAAGGAAGGAAGGAAGGAAGGAGGAAGAGAGGGAGGGAAGGAAGGAAGGAGGGAAGGAGGAAGGGAGGGAATGAGAGAAGAAAGGAAAGAAGGAAGGAAGGAGGGAGGAAAAGAGAGAGGGAGGAAGGAAGGACTTCACATTTACTTATTTCATACACACCCATTGATAAATGTATCCACATTAAGAGCATGAACAGAGGGGCATGGACTCAATGCAGCTCGTAGGTACTCGTAGATTTCTGATGCATTCAGTCTGCATTTTAACTTCAGGAGATACCTGCAGAAACCTGGACTTCTAGGTCTCCTAGAGATTAAATCTCATCTCTTAGGATCCCTCTTGATGGGCTGGTGCCCATGCAGAGAGCACATCATTCATCTGAGACCCAAGTCTGTTCCAGGTTGCTAAGAACTCATGCCAGGATTTCCTCACGCCGCCTAGTTGGCCTCTGTTCTTGTCCGGCATCTCGAGAGCTCCATTACAAGTTAGACTTTCCATTCATAGCTTGCTATTCAGTCCACCTAAGAGCTATGTGTAGGAAATCAGAGCTTGTTACACATTGCCTGGCCTCCTGGGAATTTTTCTCTCTGGGATTTTGGTGCAAGTCCCCTGACCCCATAACTGAGCTATAAGTTCCCCCTTTGACCTTGACTGAGGTGGGCTCCCAGGGCTGTATGTATTAACCAGGGAAAGCACACCTCTGATCTATTTTTAGTGTAAGAATATGCTTGAGTGTGGTGGTGCACGCCTTTAATCCTAGCACTCGGGAGGCAGAGGCAGGCAGATCTTTGTGAGTTCAAGGCCAGCCTGCTCTACAGAGTGAGTTCCAGGACAGCTGGGGCTACAGGGAGACCCTGTCTTGAAAAGACCGAAAAAAAAAAAAAAAAAAGAATATGCTTGAAGAGCAGTTGTAAGATTATTCATATAAAAGCTAGCTGTGGAGTTTCGTGTCTTTAATCCCAGCATTTAGGAGGCAGAAGCAAGCAGATCTCTGTGAGTTCAAAGCCAGGCTAGTCTACGTAGCAAGTTCCAGGCAAGCTGGGGGTACATAGTGAGACTCTGTCAAAAAAAAATTATTCATCCTGTATGAATTATGAATCCTATATTTATCTCAGTGCCCAGAACATTATAAATAGCATCATTAGCTGAAAGTATTCAATATTGTTTTATTTTGTTACTATTATTATATTAATCATGCAAATAATTTTATTTATTTGAGCTGAATGTTGTTACAATGCATTACATTAGACCAAGGAAGAAATGGAGAACCATTTTTTAAATTACTTTTATTTTATGTATATGTGTTTGCATGCATACATGTATGTAAAAGCACCATGTCACGCAATGCCCACAGATTCCAGAAGAGGATATCGGATCCCTTAGAACTGGAACTGTTAGCAGTGGTTAGCTGCCGTGTATGTGGGAACTGAACCTGGATCCCCTGCAAGAGAAGCCAATGCTCTTAACTACTCAGCCATCTCTCCAGCCCCAAGAAATCTTTAGGATAGATTTTCCTCACCACGATAGTTGTCCATCCAAAGATATTAAGTTGGGAATCCCAGAAGGTAACAATAGTGAAACAGGAGGCTATCTGATTGTTCTATCCTTTTAGCTTTGAAGATGACTTACAGTGTTGAATACTGTATCTCCCAAGATGCTTATGGGTATTAATAATTCTACTCAGTTGCACAATATATTTGGTAAAACATATTGAATAATCATCTAAATGATATTAAAGTGTGTGACTGTGAATCTATCTTTGTTATTTTAGAAATATTCTCATGCATGCTGTAAGATATGATTCACCAGTTATGGCCCCTCTTCTTCATGACTTTTAAACCTTCATTTGAGTGGACTGCCTTACATTATGTTATCGAAGGTGATCACAATGTGTGATGACTTAAATTCTAATTAACATTAAATTGAGATTCCCAGTAATTACATCAGGTGCTTTGAAATAGAAGTGGGTTTGTCCACTTCATCAGCCAAAAACTAAGCAAAATGATAGACTAGTTTGAAGTAGAAATGAATGCAGGATACTTTATGTCAGGACATGTTTGGGGCTTTTAAAGTGATGCTAGAATTGAATAAAGGCCTGTGTGCAAGACAAGTGTCCTACCACCCAGCAACATCCCCAGCCCCTCTCTCAAGAAACTCAAGAACTTTTTACTTGGAGAGTCCACAAGGCTCTATTTCATTACAGACATACCCCTGTGCATCAGACACAGAGAAAGCCATATTTTCTATTTTTCTAATTATCTCCTTTACTCTCACAAGTTCCAGTTTAGCAGGAAATCTTGAGAGCTTCTCGCCAAGAGCTTTTCTGCACACTGCCACAAGAGATTCCATGGAACAAGTGGCTCTGTAACTTCAAGGAAGCCAACCTGCTTTCACAAGTCAGATGGGGGAGGCGGGAGAAGCAAATCTACTCAGGCTTTTTTCTTGTCGATTCTGTATTGCACTTTTGCTATTGAAGGGGATCCTAAGTTGGGCATGCCTTTAATGCCAGCACTTGGGAGACAGAGGCAAGTGAATCTCTGTGAGTTTGAGCCAGCCTGGTCTACATAGTGAGTTCCAGGACAGCCAGGGCTACTGGGAGATCCCCTCAAATAAATCAGTGAAAATAAATAAATGAATGAATGAATAAACAAATAAATAAATAAATGTTTCCAATAATGTTCCAAGAAGAGCTCAGAGATTCCTTTCTTCCTTGACACTAACCTGTACCCAAAGGCTCCACTGTGGCCTGAACAGCCCAGAATCTGAATGTGAAAGATTCTAAATCATCCTTCCCTGGGAGGGAACATTCCAACTTTTGACCAAGGACTTTTTCCATAGTAATGAAAATCTCCCAAACTACTTGAATATATCTTTCAAGCTTTTGATATATTTTCAAATTTTGCTTCACAAGCAAGCCATTAAGCAGAATTATTTGAATCCAAAATAAATTACATGTATTTCAGAGAGATAAGTTCTATCAAATTTTGTCAATATTCATGTCTAAAAAAGATTTCATCTTCCTGTTCGGTTGGCGATAAACATGGAAATCAAAAAAGATTTCATCTTCCTGTTCGGTTGGCGATAAACATGGAAATCAAACATCACTGTAACAATGGCCTAAGAATTAAGAAATTTTTTTGGTCTTTTTGAGACAGGGTCTTCCTTTAGTCCCAGCTGGCATGGAGCTCCCTATGTAAACCAGGCTGGCCTTGACCTCAGAGAGATCCACCTGCCTCTGCCTCCCAAGTGCTAGACTTAAAATTATGCACTGCCACACCCAGCGAATTAAGACTTTTTTTAAGTAAGGGAGGAAGAGCTAGGTTTTGGAATTTATGTTTTTTCTTATCTTGATATGATCGTTCAGTAATGATGAACCATAATTTTATCAGATTGAAGGTGATTATATGTTAATACAATTTTAAGTACTTATTCTCTAAACTATGAGCCACAAATAACAATAATATAAGTTTACTTAGCACACGCATTTTCAGAAAGCTGTGTCATATGAATATTATTTCCTGTGAAAAAACATACATTCAGTTTCATTTTGGTTTGGTTTTCAAAATAATTCATTAAAATACAAGTCATCTCATTGCTTTTCTATTTATTCCTTATACTTTTATATATATATATAGTACAAGATTATCAAATCTAGACCCATGTCCCCCACCCTATCCCCCCACCCCACCAGAGCTCATGTATTCTGCCAAACTTACTTTTCACCTCTTTCTCAGTCTTTCTCAAAATTCTCTGTGTGGAAGTTGACTGTTTTGAGCAGAAGTTCACTGTTTCAATCAGTTCTTTGATGCAGTCTTTTCTGTTGTTGTTGTTGTTGTTGTTGTTGTTGTTGTTTCCAATATGCATCACTCCCAACTGTTTTGGACAAAAGCTCAAGGGGCTGTGCACAATAAATACTTACAACTAGGTAATTGGTACTAACACCCTCAGATGAGGGATACTATTCCTCGTTTGTTTTTCTGGGACTGTGTTACTTCACTCAGCATGATGTCTTCTAGCTCCAGCCACTTTCCTGCAAAGCTCATCATGTCATCTTTCTTTACTGCTGCATAGAACTCCATTGTGTAGATGTACCACATTTTCTCTATCCATTCATCAGTTGAAGGGCATTTGGATTGGTTCCAATTCCTTGCTATTGTGAAGAGAGCTGAAATTAACATGGCCATGCATGTATCTCTGCAGTGGGGTGAGTCTTGAGGGTACATGCCCAGGAGTGGTATGGCTGGGCCGGGTGGCAAGTTCATTCCAAGTCTTCCATGGGTTCTCCACACTGCTTTCCATAGTGGCTGTACAAGTTTACATTCCCACCAGCAGTGGATGAGTGTTCCTCTTTCCCCACAGCCTCTCCAGCACTTGGTATCATTTGTTGATCCTAGCCAGTCTTATTGGAGTAAGATGATATCTTAAAGTGGTTTTGATTTGCATTTCCTTAATGATTAGTGCTGTTGAACACTTCTTAAGATGTTTCTCGGGCTGGAGAGATGGCCTAGTGGTTAAGAGCGCTGACCGCTCTTGCAGAGGACCCAGATTCGATCCCCAGCAGCCACATGGCGGCTGAGAACCGTCTGAAACTCCAATTCCAGGAGAACTCCAGTTCCAGGGGAATCCGAGACCCTCTTCTGACCTCCGCGGCATTGCACAACACGGGTGCACAAACTTGCATGCAGACAGTACATTCATATACATACAGAAATAAATAATATTAATAAAAATAAAAAAATTTAAAAAATTAAAAGATGTTTCTCAGCCATCTCTAATTCCTCATTTGTGAAGTCTCTGTTCAGGTCTTTGCTCCATCTATTGAGTGGGTCATTTGTTTTCTTTCTTCTTTGTTTTTTGAGTAGTTTATATATTCTGGAAATCAATGCTTTGTCAAATGTATCTTCAGTGAAGTTTCCTCCCACTGTGTGTGATTTCTCTTCACTTCCTTGGTTCTTTTGATGTACAGAAGTTTTTGAGTTTAATGGGGTCCCATTTGTCAGTTGTTGACCTTAATTCTTGCGCAGCTGCTGTCTAATTTAGGAAGTCTTTTCCTACGCCTATGTCTTGTAGTCTGCTGCCAACTTTTTCTTCTATCACCTTCAGAGTTTTGGGTTTCATGTTGAGGTCTTTAATCCATCTGGAGTTGACTTTTGTACAGGGGGAGAGTTAGGGGTTTAATTTCATTCTTCTACAAGTGGTGATCCAGTTTTGCCAACACCACTTGCTGAAGATGCTGTCTTTTCTCCATTGTGTCTTCTTGGCCCCCTCGTCAAATATGAGATGGCTGAAATTGTATGTGCTCAAGTTTGGATTTTCATTTTTGTTCCATTGGTCAACAGGTCTGTTTTTGTGCCAGTACCAGGCTGTTTTTATGACTATAGCCCTGTAGTACAGTTTGAAGTCTAGTATAGAGATCCCCCCCTGTGTTGCTCTTTTCACTCAGGGTTGTTTTGGCTATTCGGGGTCTTTTGTTTTTCCAAATGAAGTTAAGGACTTTTTTTTCCAAGCCTGTGAAGAAACTCTTGGGGATTTTAATTGGGATTGCATTAAATCTATACAAGAGTTTGGGTAAAATGGACATTTTTACTATGCTAATTTTCCCAATCCATGAACATGGGAGGTTTTTCCATCTTCTGAAGTCTTCTTCAATTTCTTTCTTTAAGGGTTTAAAATTTTTGTTGTAGAGATCTTTGGTGTCTTTGGTTAGGTTTGTTCCTAGGTATTTTATTATTTTTGAGGCTATTATGAGTGGGAAGGTCTCCTTGAATTCCTTCTCCAGTTGCTTGTTTTTGGTGTAAAGAAAGGCAACTGATTTTTTAGGTTAATTTTGTATCCTGCCACTTTGCTGAAGCTGTTAATTGTTTCCAGGAGTTTTCTGGTGGAG
>VZQC01001279.1:1520205-1697042 GCA_009823505.1 Rhizomys pruinosus
GTGTATATATTCATAATGTGAAATCTTCTTGATGAATTGTTCCCTTGTGATAAAAATGTAATGGCCTTCTTTTGTCTCTTCTGATTTTCTTTTACTTGTAAGGGTTTCTATTCTTCGGTCTGATATGACATGTAAGCAAAGGTGGCTGCTTTGGCTTTTTTTTTGCCGGATACACAATATATGCTATGCGATTATAATGTTTTTGGTGCCACATCCTTTCACTTTTATAATTTGCTCCGGTCTGCCCTGTCCTGAACCCGGGTAAGCTTGTAGTTTACTTGTAGACGATGCATATTGGAATGGGTTCTGTGGTTCCTAATTTTTCCAAGATATCCCACGCTATGTCTTTTGATTGGGGAAACTAGTCCATTAATATTTAAGGTTATGAAGGTCTTGATATGGTTGATTGGGCGACTTTGATATACGCTTGTGTTGGTCTCTTCGCTTTAGGTGCCCTTTTGGTTATGCACATTGTGGTCCAGGGGTTTTTGGGTCTATATATCAGGTTTTAGGCTTTTACCATACTGTTCCTTTATGCTTATTGAGATTGGAGTTTTCATATTTTTGCTAGATTCCCTCTTCTAGGGGGATGCGTTGTGCTTTCTCTTTCTTCTGTCTCTTTTGACTTTATTGTTATTCTTTGTCTGAAAGGGTGTTCTGTGTTTTACCAGACCGATGGCTTATTCTCTTTCAGGTCTGTATATGTCATTGGCACAAGGTTTTTGCTCTTCCTTCACAGCTTTATGGAATCCACGACATTTTTGCTGGGGTGTAGAACCTGCGCCGCTTTTGGCACAAAGAGACTTATTGTTCACCTTTATACACTCGAATGACTTGTTGCTCTCATGTTCTCTTCATAATGGTGTATAATTTAATGGTTTTGCACTGAGATAGTCAGTCTATTTTTGATAGGTTTTTCCCACTTATTAGGTACAAACTATGGATATTTTCTTCTGGTAGAGGCTTTTAAGGATTTTGTTTCTTGTTTTGTGGTGGTCTAGCACTTTAACTATGATGTGGCGTGGAGAATTTCTTTTCTGATCTTGTCTGTTTGGAGTTCTATGTGCTTCTTGTATTTTGTATGGGTTATATGTCTTTTTTTAGTTTGGGGAAGTTTTCATCTATTATTCTGTTGAAGATCTGATCAATACCATTCTCTTGGGATTCTTCTCCTTCCTCTATTCCTATGATGTGGAGGTTTGATCTTTTCATAGTGTCCCCCAGTTCCTGGTTGTTCCACTTTTGTGTATTTTTAAATTTTTCATAATCTTTACTTGAGGTTTTTAGTTGTTCTGTGTTACCTTCCAGGTCTGATATTCTTTGTTCTGCTTCCTCCATTCTGCTTCTGAGGCTTTTTCCATTCCTTTCATCTTGATTGGATGAGTGTTTGATTTCCTTTTTCATTTCCTCTTCTGATTTCTTTAGTATTTCTATTTCCTTTTGGAGCTTCTAAATCTCTTCCTGTAGCTCTTTGCTTCACTGGTTGGTTTCCTTATCTTTTTGAGCATGGGATCTTTTCAGTGTTTCCACTTCCTTCTGGAGTTTGTCATTCTCTCTCTCTAGGCCCTTCTTGAGTTCTTCATTCTCTTTTCTTAATTCTTTTATTTGCTCTTCATAATCTTGTACTTCTTTAAGTATGTTCACAATTGTGCTTCTAATATCTGTGTCCTGGGCTATCCCTAGGGGGATCGCACTGTAGGAATCTTCCACAGGATTGGTAGAACTTGGTGTGGGATTGTCCTGCCCCTTTCCCCTGTTGTCTCTTCTTCGTGTTCCTGGCATATGGGCTTCTCCTTGCCTGTATTCCAATGTGAATCCCAAATGCCTCTTCACTGTGTTGAAGGCTCGCTTTGCTTGCCTCCTTCAGATGCCTTCCTAATCTCAGTTGGCGGGGGGTGGGGGGGTGCAGCGTACCTGTGCTTCAGGTGGTCTTGGGAGATCTATGATCTCAAGACTCACACAAACCCACGTTTTATACCAGCTGGGAGGGTAACTCCACCCCCACAGCCACAAAAGCCAATCAAGCAAAGACAACTAGATTAGATCAAACAACAATCCACCTTGCTGAAGCATCCAGCTCCTACCTACCTGTGCTTCAGGTGGTCTTAGGAGATCTCCGATCCTTCTTTATACTTTTATATTATTAAGTCTTCACAACAACTTGGCCAACTAAAGCAGTAAAGACCTTGTTTTCTCCTGTTATATATATATATATAAAATAGTAAAAAAAAAAAAAGACCTTGTTTTCTAGAAGACTAAGTTTTTACAAGAGAAACCACATGTCCAAAAGTAGCTGTTTGTTATGTAACTAAGACTACACCTGAGGTCATGATACTTCCTATACGTCAAGATAATCAGCAAGCATCCAGCCAGTGATATGCTTGTCTGGCTGCCTAGTTCTATAACGCATTCTCTAGTCTCAACACAAATAGAGGCCATGCAGAGCTGGGGGGCAAGACGTAGGTCCATATGAGATAAATGCAGAAAATCAGTTACAGTTTTGTGCTAAATTTGGCTTAGAGTTTCCTAAGAAATATACCTCTAATCCAAGAACATGTCTTAATGTTTTTAAAAAAAAAATGGTTGAAATCAAAGGTTTTAGGGCAGATCTCACTTGTGTGCCTGGGCGTCAAATGTGTGATGTGGCAAGATGGAGAAAAGTCTAGGAAAGGAATGTTCTACTGGAAGGTGGACTATCTCCACACTCACCAAGCTGCACCATCTATTTATCTTTTTTTTTTTTTAACTTTTATTTGTTTTATTTTTGGTCTTTTCAAGACAGGGTCTCCCTGTAGCCCAGCTGTCCTGGAATTTGCTCAGTAGACCAGGCTGGCGAACTCACAAAAATCCGCCTGCCTCTGTCTCCCAAGTGCTAGGATAAAAGGCGTCTGTCACCACGCCCAGCCTGCACTGTCTATTTAGGGGACACATCACCTGTATTTGTCCACTCCTCAACTTCTCAGTATGGCATTTACCCCAAACAATCCCCAAACCCAGAAAGAGGAGGTTTCTCCCTTAGTCTTATTTTCTTTATTTTATATCTATACTCTCTGATTTTTACTGTCCTTTTTGACCTCTCTGCTTCATCTTTTCTATTTTTACTTCAGTATACATCACTTATTCCCTTTGTGCCTTGTAGATAAAAACAAAAGCACAAGGGATTTCAGCATTTTTAGGAATCGTGCAAACTAACAAAAATGTTCTCTGCCACATCAACCTGTGATTTTAATACAGATTGAGTGATTCTTGTCATGAAGAATCAAACCTCACAGATATTAAAGAATCTTCCCTGGAGATAGTGAATGTGAAACTCGTGCTCATTAATTCTAAGGCCAGGTCTCTTGTTTAGCAGTGTATAGAGCAATGTTTTCATAAAATGGAGCAATGAATCTAGTACTCCTCCTGCAGGAAGAAAAGAATGAAAGAAATTGGCAGAAGCTAAGAATGGAGTTAACAGGAGAAAGGGAAACTTGGAAAGGGACAACATTGGGTCTGAAAGGAATAAGGAATTAACAGAGATCAGAATATGGGCTTCACTGCATGTATGATAAAGATAAAAAAATTATCAACACAGGATATCAAAATTTCCACATAAGGGTATATTAATATCAGAGGTTCAAGTGAATCCTGAAAAACACACTGCTTTTTGTTTGTTTAATAGTAGGAACTACATCCAGCTTGTGGACTGTGAGACTACTGGGGTTTCAGCCTTTTCAGAGTACAGATTGCCATTGTTGTTGGACTACCCAGGCTGTATCACAGAGACCAGTACAGGAAGATCAAGACAGGACACTGTGCTTACTGGACGTCATTTGGTGACCATGAGAAGGGAAGACCCCAGTGTGGAGCACAAGGGCAGAACTGATGGTTGTTTGTGCTTGCCAAGGAGGAGCCTTCAAACACTTCTTAAGGAAAACATGACATGTTTCAGCCTAATAAAGAAAAAAACAGTAATAATAATAAAAAAAAGAAATCATAAGCTGGGGATGCTAAAACCTGTGATGTCATAATCTTGATATATGTGTGGCATGCATATAATGCATATTTTGGAGTGATGCAAATTGGAAGGAACAACAACAACAACAAACAGACTGAGTCAAAGAACTGACTGAAATGGTGAACTGCCTGAAACAGTAAACTTCTGCATCGAAATTTTAAGAGACTGAGAAAAAGATGAAAACCATGTTTGGCAGAACGCATGAGCTCTGGTGAGGGGAGGGCAAGGAAGGGGGAGTGGGTCTAAATTTGACTGGGAAATGTTGTATGAAATGCACAAAGCCTCAATTAAAAAATGGCTTTAAAAAATAGTAGGAACAGACGACAAGATTTCTTTTGAAAGTAGTGGAAATAAATTGAAACGCTGGGAAGAATTTCTATGGCAGATAGAAATGCCTGATCGTCTACTTCACTTCAGCTTATCATGTGGAATAGAGTTCCCCAAGTTCCAGCAATGCCCTGGAGGTCAGAAGAGGGTGGATTCCCCTGGAACTAGAGTTACAGACGGTTCTCAGACACCATGTGGGTGCTGGGGATCGAACCCAGGTCCTCTGCAAGAGTAGCTGGTGCTCTTAACCGCTAGGTCATCTCTCCAGCCCCTTATTTGGTCTTTTCGAGGCAGCGTCTTTCTGTAAGCCCCAGCTGGACTGGAACTCACAGAGATCCACCTGCCTCTGTCTCCCAAGTGCTGGAATTAAAGTTATGCACGACCACCCAAAAGCATTGTACTTCTTTTTTTTTTTTTTTTTAAAATTTTATTTATTTCTGTATGTGTATGATTACTGTCTGCATGCAATATTGCCCCGTGTCGTGCAACGCCGCGAGGTCAGACAGAGGGTTCTCGGATTCCCCTGGAACTGGAGTCTACCTGGAATTGGAGTTTTCAGATGGTTCTCACCGCCACAATGTGGGTGCTGGGGTCGAACCCGGGGGTCTTTCTGTAAGAGCGGTCGGCGCTCTTAACCGCTAGGTCATCTCTCCAGCCCGCATTGTACTTCTTTTTTTTTTTTTTTAATTTATTTTTATTGATGCTTGTGTATTTCATACAACATATTCCAATTTAGTTCAGGCATATACCCCTTCCTCCCCCACCCCACCCCTACCCATCGAGATCGTGCATTCTGCCGTAGTTTTCTGCATCTTCTCTCTTTTTGTTTGTTTTGTTTCATTTTTTTTTAAATAGAAGACAAGCATCTTCATTAAACCATTTGCAAGCATTGTCCCAAACCAACACTAAAGCAATGTTAAAGCCAAATTAAGAGAGAAGGGAAGTTGTGGAATAAGAGAGAAATACAAGCACAAGCTTAGGGTGTGGCTTAGCCTCCATTTAGGATTCGTTGTTGTTGTTGTTTTCACAGTAGAGAAATAACTGCTACCCTAGTTCCTCTGAGCTTGTGTTTGTTTCTGAAGTCATCACCTTCTTAGGCTGGATTTAAATTATTGTGCCCTGGAGGGCCGAAGAGATGGCTCAGCAGTTTGAGAGCACTGGCTGCTGTTGCAGAAGACTGGGGTTCCAATCCCAGCACCCACGTGTTGGCTAACAGCTGCTTGTGTGCACCCCCAATTCCAGGGGTTCCAACGCCTCTTCTAACATGCGTAGGGACTGCATGGCATGGTGCACTTGCATGCATTCAGGCAATGCACTCATACACATAAAATAAAATATAAATAAATAATAAATAATAATAAATAAATAAATAAATAAATAAATAATGGTGCCTTTGCGAGAACTTCCCTGGGTGGTAGGAGCCTATAGAAAGGACGATACAGGCATGGTGATGCATGCCTTTAATCCTAGCACTCCGGAGGCAGAGGCAGGCAGATCTTTTTGTGAGTAAGGCCAGCCTCGGTCTACAGAGTGAGTTCCAAGACACTGGGGCTACAGAGAAAACCCTGTTCTCGAAAAAGACCAAAATATATATTAATATATATATATTATATTTATATATTCATATATATATTATTTATATTATATATTTTTTTAAAGAAAGGAGGATACAAAAAGAAAAAGTAAAAGAAAAAAAGGAAAAGAAGGATATCAAAGAATTCACAGAGAAGCCAGGCGTGGCTGGTGCACACTTATCCTAGCAACTTGGGAAGCAGAGGCAGGCGATCTTTTGTGAGTTCAAGGCCACCCTGGTCTACAGAGTGGAATTCCAGGACAAGCTGGGGCTACAGGGAAGCGCCTGTCTCGAAAAGACCAAAAAAAAAAAAAAAAAGAATTCACAGAGAAAGCCGTGATGGTGCACACCTTAATCCCTAGCACTTGGGAGCAGAGGCAGGGAATCTCTGTGAGTTCAAGGCCAGCCTGGTCTACAAAGCGGATTCCAGGACGCCTGGTTGGCAGGGAGACCCTGATCCTTGAAAAGACAAAAAAAAAAAAAAAAAAAAGGAATTCACAGAGAAATAGACCAAATTATCAGAATCTGTTCTCCCAAAAGTCTTTCCACTTAATTTTCTCCCTCCACATCCCTCTCCCTTCATTAGATTTTTTTTAATTTTAAATTTTTTACGTGTATGAGTGTACTGTCTCCATGTAGGTTGGTGCACCCATGTCGTGCAAATGCCCAGAGGCAGAAAGAGGACTCGATTCCCCTGGAACTGGAGTTAAAGACTGTTCTTAGCTGCCATGTGGGTGCTGGGGATCGAACCCGGATCCGCATCCACAATAGAATGTTGGCTCACAGAACAGTTGGACTTTTTCCACTCTTGATTAGTTTTAGGTGCCCTTAGTTACTAGGATTTAACATACATAATGCAAGTGTCACAGTTGGCATCCAAATTTCAAAAAGGTTATTTCTGCCGAGTGTGGTGGCACAGGCCTTTAATCCTAGTACTTGGGGGGCAGAGGCAGGGAGGATCTTTATGAGGTCAAGGCAAGCCTGGGTTAACATGAAGCGAGGTTCAGGACAGCCTGGGGCTACAAGGGAGACCCTGTCTCAAAAAGACCAAAAAAAAAAAAAAAAAAAAGGTTATTTCCAAGCACCAGAAAAGCATGCTTAACTGTTAGATTCAGTGTGGATATTTCTACTTTTATGTTTCACTACTCTTAAATTCCCCACTTTATAAATCCATTATTTGTGGAGGTGTATAACATTTATTCTGAGACTTGAGATTTTCCCGGAAGTTGAAATATGCTTACTGATGACCTGGGTGTGTGATGCACACCTGTAGACAAAGATGATCTGGACTGTGAACCAGGAGATGGAGCCCACAGCTTCTGCTTTGCCCTGGGAATCATGTCTTGAAAAAATAAAATCAGTTTAATAAAAAAAGGGGGGGGGGGACTGGAGAAATGGCCTAGTTGTTAAGAGCTCTGACTGCTCTTACAGAGGACCCAGGTTCCATCCCCAGCACCCACATGGCAACTGAGAACCGTCTTTAACTCCAGTTCCAGGGGAATCTGATGCCTTCTTCTGACCTCTGTGGCACTGGACGACACGGGTTCACAAAGCTACATGATGCAGACAGTACAGTCACACACACAAAAAATAAAATAAAATCGGGGCTCAGCAGCTAAGAGCACTGACTGTTCTTGTGGAGGATCCAGATTTGATTCCTAGCACTCACATAGTGGCTAATAACTGACCATAAATCCAGTTCCCAGGCATCCAACGCCCTCTTCTGACCTCCATGGGCATTGCATGACATGGGTATACTTCCATACATGCAGGCAATACACTCTATACTGGTACACATAAAATAAAAATAATAAATAAAATAAAAATAAATAATAAAAATAAAAAATAAAATTGGGGCTGGAGAAATTACTCAGTGGTTAAGAGTATCCATTGTTCTTGCTGAGGGCCTGACTTCAGTTCCCTCATGTTGGGTGAAACTGAGCTACCTGTAACTCCGCTTTCAGGGGGGATCTGAGGGCGCTGGCCCCTACCTGCACACACACACACACACACACATACACACACACCAAATAAAATAAACCTTAAAAATAAGACAAAATGGATCATCACTTATAGCTAAAAAAAAAAAAAAAAAAAAAAAAAACAGAGAAAGATTCAGGACAGTTATGGCAAAATGCATGATCTGGGATGGGGTGGGGGTAGGGGGGAAGGGAAAGGGAAATATGCCTGATCTGAATTGGAAAATGATGTATGAAATGCACAAAGCACCAATAAAAAAAAAATAAGACAAAATAAAATTCAAGTATGGTGGTGCATGCCTTTAATCTCCGCACTCAGGAGCAGAGGCAAGCAGATCTCTGTGAGATCAAGGCCAGACTATTCTACATAATGAGTTCCAGGCTACCAGCTAAGGCTACAGGGAGCCTGTCTTGAAAACAAATAAATAAATAAACAAATAATAAATAAATAAATAAATAAATAAATAAGAAAGAGAAAGAAAGAAAGAAAGAAAGAAAGAAAGAAAGAAAGAAAGAAAGAAAGAAAGAAAGAAAGAAAGAAAGAAAGAAAGAAAATCAAGTTTAATTCAGGTAGGGCACCAAGTACACTCACTTTGCATTTCAAGTGTGTTCTGCTTTAGGCACCACTTAATTCAGTGGTGCTAGTCAGTTGTGCATCTCATCTGGACCAGAAAAGAGAATGTAGATGAACCGACTGTAATTCGCTTACCAAGCATAGTTACCCATACAAGTGTCTTGCTACCTCTTCCTTTTCTTTCCATTCTTTTTTTCATTGTTATTTCATTCCTTTTGAGGATGGAATCCCTCACACAATGAGAGAACTGCTCTTCCTGGCTTTTACTTGTTAATTAGTTTACAATAAATGAGAACATATAAATAAAACATTTAAATAAGGATATGCGCCTATAATCCCAGCACTGGGAGGTGGAGACAGGATTCTAGGAGCTTACCGACCAGCCAGTCTAAGTAACTGTTGAGTTCCAGCTTCAGAGAAAAATCATGTCTCAAAAAATATGGTGGATATTGGGGCCTGGAGAGATCTTTCCATGGTTAAGAGCACTAGATGCTCTTCCACAGAACCTGGGCTCAGTTCCCAACACTCACATGGTGGCTTTACAACAATGCTTAATTCCAGTTCCAGAAGATCCAAGACCCTTCTTCTGGCCTCCATGGTTATTACACAACACAGTGCACTTACAGACAGGCAAAACATACACATAAAATAAAAATACATAAATCAAAAGCAAATTTTAGAAAATATTGTAGTTACCAAGAGAGGAGGGACAAAACTTTGACATTTGGCTTCCTCCACTCATGAATGCATGGCTGTGTGCACTATCCCATGCACAGTCACATACAAGCAAATGCCACACACACACACACACACACACACACACAACGCACACACACAGAGAAAGAGAGAGAGAAAGAGAGAGGAAGAGAGAGAGAGAGAGAGAACAAGAAAATGAATTTATCAGAATACTGGATGAATGAATTTTAGATAACAAACAGATAATTCAATGATAAACTAACAATAATCAGGGCTGGAGAGATGGCTCAGTAATTAAGAGCATCATCTGCTTTTGTAGAAGACCTATGTTCAAGTCCCAGCACCCATGTATAACATAGGTGCAATTACACACATACAGGCATCACACTCATGCACATAAAATATAATAAAAATAAAACAATAACTAATTATTAGGAACAAAAGATTTAGCAGGTCTTTAAATAGTCTATTACACTCAGTGCACGGGCTGGTCTTATTTCCATTGTATTTTAAAATATATAGTTTAAAATATGTTTTTATAGCTGGACATGGTGATACATACCTTTAATCCCAGCACTGTAGAGGCAGAAGCCATCAGATTTCTTTGATATTAAGGTCACCTTGGTCTACATAGTGAGTTTCAGGTCACCTGGGGCTACCTGTCTCAAAATAATAATAATAATAATAATAATAATAATAATTTCGCTAAGGTTTGTTGGTGGATGAACATCTGACTCTGTCTTTTGTGTGTTTACTTGTCTTGAATCTGGTAACATTAAGGCCTGTCCAAGTGACAGAGTAATGTTTATATAATGAAAGTTTGTAGTTAAAAAGCACATACTCATCTAAAGATTATGTTTACTGGGGCTGGAGAGATAGCCTAGCGGTTAAGAGCACCGACTGCTTTTGCAGAGGACCCGGGTTCGATCCCCAGCACCCACATGGCGGCTGAGAACTGTCTGTAACTCCAATTCCAGGAGAACTCCAGTTCCAGGGGAATCCAACATCCTCTTCTGAACTCTGCAGCACTGCATGACACGGGTGCACAGACCTACATGCAGACAGTACATTCAGACACATAAAAAATAAAAAAATAAAAAATAAAAAGATTATGTTTACTTTAATTGACAAAAATCTCTAATTTTGAAATTACTACTATCTATAGTTATAGAGACTATTGCTCTGTGTAATTATTACTCACAGTGAATTTTAATTAAATATATTGATTTGCTAACAGAACAAGACCTAATAGTCATCTCACTGGAAGAAGAAATAAGTTGCAATAGAATAAAGTAACCCACACTCGGTTTGTAAATATTTCAAATTAAGTAGCCAACAATATTGTTTTTGTCTAAGAATATAAAAGAGGCTAAAAGAAACTAAGTGAGCATTACTAGATGGTTGTGAGTGTTCTCACTTCTACCCAGTTGTTTAAGACAATAGTTTCTAACTTGTTTCTTTTCTTTCGTATGTCCAAAAAGAACCTTTACAATAACACTGCTCTACAAAGGCTCTATAGAGCCTTACAACTCTTGTGATTTTCAAATAATAGCCTTATCAGTCTTACTGTGTTACATGAATAAGATGGGTTTTTATAAATCTGGGTAAGTATAATTGAATGTAAAATACAAATATATCTGTTATTAATAGAATATACATTCATTTTTACTTTATATATGTGAGTGATTTGCCTGCATATATGTGCCTCACATGCATGCAATGCCTGTGGAGGCAAGAAGAGGGCATCAGATCCTTTGGAACTGGGGTTAGGGATGGTTGTAAGCTGAGGTGTGAGTGCTGGGAACTGGACCCAGATCCTCTGCAAGAACATACAGTGCTCTTAACTGACCCAAGTACAAATTTCTTTTGTACATAATAAAATATCAACAAAATTTATCTTTTTTTCACATAAATTTATTTATATATTTTTTTAACAAATCTAGACCCGTGTTCCCGCCCATTCCCCCACCCCGCAAGAGCTCATGCATTCTGCCAAACATGCTTTTCATCTGTTTCTCAGTCTTTCTCAATATTCTCCATGACGAAGTTGACTGTTTTGAGCACAAGTTCACTGTTTCAGTCAGTAACAAAATTTATCTTAATTTTTCAACTTGGTCACTGTAAGTTAGGACCTGAAGCTTTTGGTGATTATCAGATCCTTGGGCATAAGAGACAGTAAGTGGAAAATATGTGCCAAACACCTTGAGAAGGGTTGAGGTTTTGCCTCTCAACAAACTTATCTCAACAAAATCTCCATTGTTAGGAGCAGGTCTGTCCGTCATGCCTCACTAGTTTACAGGCTCTCCATTGGTAATTCTATATTGGGAAAACAAATGGTGTGTTTTCAGAGGGCTCTTTCGAGTCTAGACTTACATAGGTTGAATATAATTGACATCACATATTACTCTCCATTCTTCTCTTTAACAATGTTGAAACTTCTAGTTTAAGAGGACTTCATTTTTCACACGGTCTCTCTCAGGGTACAGTAGAAACAAGAAACTTGTGAGACTCTTTAAGTCACTCTACTGTGAAATCAAACTCTCCTTTTCCCTGTTAAAAATAGTGCTTCAAAGCCGGATGTGGAGGTGCACGCCTTTAATCCTAGCGCTTGGGAGGCAGAGGCAGGCGGATCTTTGTGAGTTCAAGGCCAGCCTGGTCTACAGAGTGAATTCCAGAACAGCTGGGGCTACAGGGAGACCCTGTCTCAAAAAGACCAAAAAAGAAAAATAAAAATAGTGTTTCAATTTTTTTTTTCTATTTTCTCGGTTATTTAATTCATTTAAAATCATTATGCAGCAAAGTTTGGGTACAAACTTTGATAAATACAGTAATATTTATAAAGAAACTCATAATTGAATAAAGATACCACTATGGAGACATAGTGTTGCTATGTAGTATAAAAATGTAAACTCAGCCGGGTGTGGTGGTACATGCCTTTAGTCCCAGCGCTGGGTAGGCAGAGGCAGGCGGACCTCTGTGAGTTCAAGGACAGCCTGGTCTACATAGTGAGTTCTGGGATAGCTGGGACTACAGGGGGACCATTTCTCAAAAAGGCAAAAAAAAAAAAAGTAACCTCAAAGACATATGCTACCGAAGTTTAAACAGGTACTTCATATAAAGCCTAGAGAGACTATAGGAGTCTACCTAGAGGCCTAACTAGAAACTAAGATTCTAGTTAGTATGGAGGAGGAAATTTGTGGGAAGATCAACAATTAGGGGCTAGGTCTCAGCTAGCACCCCTCAGGGCACCATGTGGGAGTCATGGCACTTCCTGGATCCTGCCCCAAGAAGGAGCAAGCAACATGGCCCAGGTACATGATGCTAGGTGGAGCAGCAGTATACCTTGGCACGTAACTGGGGGGGGGGTCTGTGATTGGCTCTGGGAGCTGACGTCATTTTGCTTATAAAAGTGAGTTGCAGCAGGCAATGAAGTGAATTCTCCATTACCATCATTACACAGAATTCCCGGCCATTATTTCTGCAGGCATAAAGGCTGAAGCAGGCCTGAATTTCGAGTGACCAGTGGGTTGGACAGCAGTCCATCAGACCACCAACCTGGCTAGCTGGTGTGGGGCTGGAAGGAGATCTATCAGATCACCAGCTGTGAAGTGAATTGTGAGTGGGCATAGGCTGAAGATAGGCCATCAGCCATCAGCCTGAAATTCTTGTCCAGAGGCCAGCAGTCTTTGGGCAGGTGGAAATCACAGCCAATATGGGAAACATTCCATTCTCCCAGGATAAGGACCTGAGTTGGAAGTACCTCTCAGGTAACTGACTGACCTCCACGCTGAGAGGTCAGTTCCCCCCAGTGCCCACAAGGTGCACACTGTGCTCCCCTTCCCTTAGCAGGACCATGCTGTACCTGTTCGTACCAAGAGAAGCTCCCACAGAAATGCATTGAGATGTAAGAAAAGCAGAATCTGTCACTAGCAGGAAGCTTCATTTCATGTAAAGGCTTTATTTGTTGTTTAACATATTTTAAATCTAAGCAAGTTACTGACTTTGTTTTTCTTTAATTTTTTTCATCTGATATGAAGATAACACAGGGTTATTGTGAACTACATGAAATAATCATGTAAATAGTTTATCTTTGTACCTAATAAGTAATGAGCCTATAACTTCTTGTCATCTTAGGGATGTGACAGATGTAGGTTTTTTCTCTAGGATCTCTGACCTCTCCAGCCATGTATATTTGACTTTGTTGATGATGCCATACCTAAGTTTCACCTTCACCAGAGCAGACCTTAAGTCCAATTAGATAGCTATTGATTATCCTGAAGATAAAAGTGTCAGTATTGCACCAGTAGAATAGTGTTGTGTGCTAGAGGTCATCGTTGTGGTTATTAGGCTTTAAAGCTGGGGTTGGACCATTGATTGAGTTTCTCCCTTAGCATCTTGCATGATATTCTCAGATACCATGGAGACCAGTCCCAGGGAGGAGGCTTCCAGCTCCACCACTCCAAGTCCTGTGTTCAAAGTATGTTCTGTCTCCAGCAACTGGGTCTGACCTTCAAGTTCTGGGAAGCAATAAAGGTCTGTGACAATGGCCTGTGTTATTTTGGGAGTCTCTTATAGTAACCTTGTCCAGATTAGAGGCAGGGGCCTCCTGTCACTGTGCTTCTTGTTATATAGCCTTCAGCTATAAACATGCACTCATATACAAACATTGTATGCGTATTTTGCAGTACACTTTTGAACTAATATATTTCCCTCTGGTTTTCACACCATCTGTAAGCATTATTTACCTCTCCTCTCTCTCCCTGCCCAATCCTCTTTTTCCCTCCAAAATTAAAGATGTCCATTTTCCCCATTTCCTCCTTGATAATACCCTTATCTCATCGAAATGGCAAAACTAACTCTGTTTTGTTCTAGGTGACTTTTTCGTTACCTGTGTTTTTTTGCTCAGCCGTCCCCACTGCAGCCATCCAGGCAGTAGGTCTCATGCAGACAGCTTCAAGGACCCCACTGTATCTACAAACTTACGACTAGCTAGGTAGCACACCCTCCCACCCAGCCCAACCAAAAATTTTTGTTAACTGGAAATCTCTTTGTTAACTGACCTGCCCCTGCAGGTCAGATCACTACGGTGATCTTATATAGCTATGGTTATTGCTTTGCCCATGGCATGATGTAATTGTGGTCTTAAGCTTTTTAACATGGTTCTGCTTCTTTATGTCCAGTGTTCTTTTGGGCATTAGCCCCGTCTCTGACCACCGGCTATTAATAAAGTACTCCTAATTTTGATCACCACTCTGTGGTGTTCCTCTGTGCATCTCACTCAATATTCCACTATTATCCCCTTTCTCTGGAGCTCTTTCTTCCCCTTTGCCCCCAGGGTTCCTTGTATAACCCTCTTGGTACTTTTGTCAAATATCAAGAGGCTGAAATCACATGCAATAGTTTTTGAGTCTTCAATTTCATTCCATTGATCTACATATATTTTTGTGCCAATACCATGCTGATTTTTTGTCAATAGCTCTCCAATATAGTTTAAAATAAGATATGGTAATTCTCTCAGCATTGCTGTTTATGCTCAGGAATGCATGACTATCTGGGGTCTTTTGTTATTCCATATAGATCTTAAGACTTTTTTTTTCTAATTCTGTGAAGAATGTCATGGGGATTTCGATTTGCATTGATTGTATTGAGTCTACAAATTGCTTTCAGTGGGATGGTAATTTTCACAAATAAGGATCTCAAAACAATAATAGAGCATCCCAACTGAAAAAAAAAAAAGCCAGGCCCAGATGGATTCACAGCAGAATTTTATCAGAACTTCACAGATCTTCTACTTAAATTATTAATCCTCCTCCTCTTTCTTCTTCTTCATCTTCTATTTTTTTTGTTGTTGTTGTTGTTATTTTTGAGACAGGGTCTCCCTGTAGTCCCAGCTGACTTGGCACTTGCTATGTAGACCAGGCTGGCCTTGAGCCCACAGAGATCTGCCTGCCTCTGCCTCCTGACTGCTGGGAGCCATGAGCCATCATGGCAGCTGCAGGCTCTTTTTTCTTTTTTTTTTTTAGATCACTAGCCTATGTCTTGGGAGTGCTTTTTTCTTTCTTTTCAAAAAATTGCTTTATTTTATTTTATATGTATGAGTATTTTGCCTGCATGTATATAAGTATACCCATGCATGCAGTACTCAGAAGCCAGAAGATGGTTAACAACCCATTTTAATATTTAAACATCAATATTTTTTAATGAGCCAACCTTAGCTGAAGAGCTATTGGCAACTGATGGCTCCTGGGTGGGGGAGAGTTGGTCTTCTTTAAGGAGTGATATTAGATAGGCTGACCAGGCTCTAGTGGGTAGATTGACACAGAGGGAGATTTGGGCATAAAAATTTGACTATATTGGCCTTAAGATATATGGCGCACACCTTTAATCCTAGCACTCAGAAGGCAGAGGCAAGAGGGTCTTTGTGAGTTCAAGGCCAGCCTGGTCTACAGAGTGAGTTCCAGGACAGCTGGGGCTACAGGAGACCTTGTCTCGACCCCTCCCCCCCCCAAAAAAAAGATATATGGAAGAATGCATGAAATCTGGTGCAGATGGGGAAGGGATCTATGTATGATCAAGATGTAACTTTTTTTTTTTCAGACAGGATCTCACTATATATCCTTGACTGCCCTGGTGCTATGTAGAAGATGGCCTGGTGCTCTCAGAGAGGAGGTGCTTCTGCCACTTGAGTTCTGAGATTAAAGATGTACACCACCACACCCAGCTCTTTGAGTATTATTGAATAACATTTCAAGGAAGTAGATTAAGTACTACTTAATGAAAAAGACCTTCAATTATATCAATCCTTAGCTTTATCCACTAACTATGGCTGTTGTATTGGATTGTATACTAGATTTGCAATAAATAATGTAAGAAATTTTACCTGTTGATGCCATATTTCCATTCCAGTTTAATATTTGTTACCTTTTATAGAAATAATAAAAATTTTGTAAGTATAGTCAAATCTAGTAAGTAGCCAATTCCTTATCTCTACTTCCATGGTTTACAGAATATAAAACTTTGAATTCTATTTACATCTATAGTAAGAATGAGTATCATTAATTTAGAAATAAATCCTTTGAATAATAGTTCTACATATTTGATAATACTGCTATGGTGTACATTATTCTCCTGCTGTTCTATTACCAAATATTGAAAACATGTTAGAAGATAGATGTTACATAATCATACTACTTTTCTGTTAGGTGATTTGCATAAATACTGCTTAGTTTCCTACTGTTATGTAGAAAGCAAGTGTTACCCTTAACACAGTGAGGTTGGGAACACTAAGGAAGGAAAATGAAAACGCATGCAGCTGGTTGAGATAGCCACGCCAGCCAGATATGAGGAGAGACAGGCTTTGGCAAAGCTGGTCGCTGCAACCCAATTGCCTAGTAAACTTAACTTTACAGCCAGGTGTACTTNGACCTCAACGTGAAACCCCAAACTCTGGAGGTGATAGAAGAGAAGCTTGGCAGCAGACTACAAGACATAGGTGTAGGAAAAGACTTCCTAAATCAGACAGCAGCTGCACAAGAAATAAGATCGACAATTGACAAATGGGACCTCATTAAACTCAAAAGCTTCTGTACATCAAAGGAAGCAATAAAGGAAGTGAGGAGAAGACCCACAGAGTGGGAGGAAACCTTCACAGCAGATACATCTGACAAAGCATTAATTTCCAGAGTATACAAGCTACTCAAAAAACAAAGAAGAAAGAAAACAAATGAATCATTCAAAAGATGGAGCAAAGATCTGAATAGAGACTTCACAGAGGAGGAGTTAGAGATGGCCGAGAAACATCTTAAGAAGTGTTCAACATCTCTGATAATTAAGGAAATGCAAATTAAAACCACTCTGAGATATCACCTTACTCCAATAAGACTGGCTAGGATCAGGAACATGAATGATACCAAGTGCTGGAGAGGTTGTGGGGAAAGGGGAACACTCATCCATTGCTGGTGGGAATGTAAACTTGTACAGCCACTATGGAAAGCAGTGTGGAGAACCCTTAGAAGACTCAAAATGAGCCTTCCATTTGACCCAGTCATACCACTCCTGGGTATATACCCACAAGACACAACTTACTGCAAAGATACATGCACAGCTATGTTTATTGCAGCTCTGTTCACAATAGCAAAAAGCTGGAACCAGCCCAGGTGCCCTTCAACTGACGAGTGGATAGAGAAAATGTGGTACATGTATACAATGGAATACTATGCAGCAGTAAAGAGGGACAACAGGTGTACCTTTTATATGCGTTTTCATTACATGAAATAAAATCGAATTGCTTTACTGCATTCACATAACCTGCACGAGTTGTGCTACATATGTGTTTAGAAAGTCTCTGTAGCTTTACTTTTCATTCTTTTTATTTATTTATTTAATTTTATTTATTTCTGTATGTGTATGAATGTACTGTCTGCATGCAGGTCTGTGCACCCGTGTCATACAACGCCGCGGAGGTCAGAAGAGGGTCTGATTCCCCTGGAACCGGAGTTCTCCTGGAATTGGAGTTTCAGATGGTTTTCGGCCGCCATGTGGGTGCTGGGGATTGAACCCTGGTCCTCTGTAAGAGCGGTCGGCGCTCTTAACCGCTAGGCCATCTCTCCAGCCCCAGTACTTTAAACATCCCCGAGCACTGATCTAGGCCAGACATTGTGCTAAGCGCTGCCAAGGATAGTTATGAACACAGCATGGTCTTTGTTTCCAGAGTTTGCGCTGTGAGGAAAGATAGACAAATTTTAAAAGTAACTGATAGGGAATTTTAAGGTTTAAAATGTTCTTATGGTGCTGGGCTATAGGTCAGTTATTGAAGCTGTCGCCTTGCATGCATGAAGCGTTGGGTTCAATCAATCCCATGCAAAATATAAACAGAGCTCACCCCTGTATTCAGGAGGTAGAGGGGTGAGGACCGGAAGCAACACTCTGTTAGATGTGAGGCCCTGTCTCAAAGGAACTGGAAACTGTGTGCTGCGAACATGTCTTTGAGGATGAAACGCTTGACTGATACCAAGGTGTTTTTTGAGTGCTAGGCCATCACAGCCTTCACAATGAATCTGAAGCCACTGTGGCCTCAATCAAAGAAATGAATACCCAATCACTAACTGTCCCTTAGATTCATATTATCAAAATAGACATACTCATAGCCTGAAATTCAATCTTAAGTTCTCTCTCATTTTTCCACTTTTTCCGCTTAGCCTTTAATATAAACTTATTCTTTGTGTGCTCACACTTGATTCCTTCCTGTCCTTGTGGGTCTGATGAGGTAATGGCCTTATACATTACCGATATCTTTTGTTTTAATCTAACTTCCATAATCAACACCAAGGTAACTTTTCTAAAACATGAGTATTACTATTTTTCTCACAAAAAGTTATACCTGCCTCTCTACCTATTGAACAATAAATATAGCTAATGTGTACTGAGTGCTCAATTTGTTAAACAAGGTAAGAACTGTCTAACCAAACACCTTACTACCATTATTTTCACATAGATTTAAAAGGTCTCATGTTACTTTCCTATGTTTCTGCATTTAGTGCACAAACAGGCTAGGGATTGGTCTCCATTCTATTGGCTCTAAAATGCATGGTCCTCACAACTGCGCTCACTGATTACTAAGATCCCATAAACCTTGCCATGCAGTCTCTCTGGTTTTTCTCCCTCTACTTTGTACCTTGATCTCAGCCAATCAAGATTCACCTCCAAATCATCTCTATTACCCTCCACTCAACTCTTTCTTGATCACATGATTCACTCTGCTTGGAATATTCTCCCTTTCACCTTGTCCAGATTTTAAACATCATTGAAGATTTATGTCAGGTTTTAATTCATCAACACATCTTACATTACTGTTCTATAATGGAGTTCCTTAAATATTTGTGCTCTCTCTCAGAGAGAGAGATGATAAATAGATAATAGGTAGACAGATAGATGATGGATAGATAGATAGATAGATAGATAGATAGATAGATAGATAGATAGATGTGTGTGTGGTCTCCCTTTAGCACCAGCTGGCCTGGATTGCTTACAGTGTGCATTCTTTGGCATTTGAATGGGATATTCTGTAGATACCTGCTTAGGTCCATTTGAAGTATGTCACATTTAATTCTGGTGTTTCTCTGCTTATCCTTTCTCCAAATGACCTGTGTATTGGAGAACGTGGGAAATCAAAGACATCTTCTATTACTGAGTCGGGGTTAATCTGTATCTTGAAGTCCAGTGGGGCTGTTTTTATTAGACTGGGTGCAGCAGAGTTCAGTGCATATATTTTCTTGATTCTAATGTCTTCTTGGTTGATTACTCCTCTGATCAAAATGAAGTGACCTTCATATCTTGTTATTAATTTTAGTTTCAAATATCTTTTGTTAGATATTATAACAGCAACAGGTGTATCGTTCTTAGTACTATTTGCTTAGAACATTTTTTCCATCCTTTCACCCTAAGGTGGTATTTAATCCTTAAAGGTAAGAGTTTCTTGTAGACAACAAAAAGATTTTGTTTGTTTCTTTTTTTTTTTTTTTTTTTTTTTTTTTTTTTTTTTATTTATTTATTTTCATATGTGTATGAATGTACTGTCTGCACGCAGGTTTGTGCACCCGTGTGTTGCAATGCTGTGGAGGTCAGAAGAGGGCGTCAGATTCCCCTGGTACTGAGATGGTCCTCAGCCACCATGTGGGTCCTGGGGGTCGAACCTGGGTCCTCTGCAAGAGCAGTTGTGCTCTTAACCGCTAGGCTATCTCTCCAGCCCCCTGATTTTGTTTCTTAATCCGTTCAAATAGCCTGTGTCTTTTGCCTAGGGAGTTGAAGCTATTGATTCTTCTCCAGAATTTGCATTTTCATAGTGTACCACATTTCCTGAATGTTCCATTCCTGTGTGTTTTTCTTTAACTCTTCATATTCTTTCCTTGAGTGACCCAGCTCTCCAACCCTATCTCCCAATCTTGATAGCCTGTTTCCCTTTGATTTAGCTTGCTGCTGGGACTTCCTCACATCCTTATTGAGCTTTCAATTCCATTTTCATTTCAGCTTGAGTCTTAAAGATTTCTATCTCTTTAGTGAATTCACTTTCCAAATCCTCACTTATTTTTGTCATTCCATTCATCTGTATATTCAGACTTTCTTGAGCTTCAGGCAAGAATTTACTCCTATCCTCTTTGAGTTCTTTAAGCTGTTTGTATTTATTTATTTATTTATTTATTTATTTATTTACTTATTTATTTATTTATTTATTTATTTATTTTGGTGTTTTTGAGACAGGGTCTCCCTGTAGCCCCAGCTGTCCTTGGAACTCACTCTAGACCAGGCTGGCCTTGAACTCACAAAGATCTGCCTGCCTCTGCTTCCCAAGTGCTAGGATTAAAGGCGTGCACCACCACGCCTGGCCTAATTTATTTATTTATCATTTTGTCTTTTTGAGACAGGGTCTCCCTGTAGCCCCAGCTGTCCTGGAACTCACTCTAGACCAGGCTGGCCTTGAACTCACAAAAATCTGCCTGCCTCTGCCTCCCAAGTGCTAGGATTAAAGACGTGCGCCACCATGCCCGGCAATGTATTCTTTATTTAAATCTTTTACCATGTTTCAACTCTTCTGACCTGAGGTTCCTCTGAGTAGTTCTCATTGTAGTACACTTACATAGGATAAGTGGGATTTCTTGGTGACGTGTTACCTTGTTTTTTCATATTATTTGTGTTTTTGCATTATGAGCTGGATATATGGTCTTCGTTTGTTGGTGGGGAGGTGAGGGGTTGGGGGATGGGGGGGGTTCCAGCCAGCTGATGGTGCTAGTGTAGAGCCGGAGTGGAGCTTCACAAGCCTAGCTCCAGAGCCTGAAGATCATATCTGAGAAGGAAGCTATCTAATTAGCGAGCTCTCCAGCAGGACAATCCCCCTAGGCTATGTTCGTGTTTACTTTGCAGAGTTTGAACCTCCTGTCTATAAAGCTTGTCCCTCCAGTGTGATGTGTCCCTTCTTTAGGGAAGGCTCCCCCCTTAGCCACGATGTTTAGTACCATAGTCATCTCAGACTGCCTGAGAGTATATGCGTAGGATATCTTCTTAGGAATGCCAGAGTGTGAAGCTGGAGAGATGGCCAGGAGTTAAGAGGACTTGCTACTCTTGCAGACGACCAGAGTTTGATTCCCTGCACCCCATGGCTGCAAACAACTTTCCAAAACTCCAGTTCTAGGGAATCTGACACCATCTCCGAACCTCCGTGGGCACTGCATGACACCAATGCACTTATACACATGCAGTCAATACACTCCTAACAGATAAAATAAAAATAAAAATAAAAATTTTTAAAAGAATGTACTGGGCGTGGCTGTGAGTGCCTGTAATCCTAGCACTTGGATTCTGAGACTGGAGGATTCACTGCGAATGCAAAGCCAGTTCAGGTACAGCATGAGACAGTGTTTTACAAAACAACAAAACCGACAGTGGAGTAAGCCCACTGGCTGGGCTTAAATCATTCCGTAGCATCGCTGTGTTTCCATTTCTCCACCTCAGTTTGTCAGTGAAATGACACAGTGAAAATGGCTTTGGAGCCGGGCATGGTGGCGCACGCCTTTAATCCTAGCACTTGGGAGGCAGAGGCAGGCAGATCTTTGTGAGTTCCAGGCCAGCCTGGTCTACAGAGTGAGTTCCAGGACAGCCAAAGCTACAAAAAAAAAAAAAAAAAAAAAAACAAGAAAGAAAGAAAGAAAGAAAGAAAGAAAGAAAGAAAGAAAGAAAGAAAGAAAGGAAGAAAGAAAGAAAAAGATAGAAAAGAAAGGAAGAAAATGGCTTTGGAGATGCGCCATCGCTGCAGGCCAGCTTCTTCCTTGGCTTACTGTACAGAATCAGGGGTCTTCAGCTGTCTGCCTCTAGCCACTGTCACATCTTTCAGGTCATCATGACTGGAGACTACAATGTGGGTGTGGCTGAAACACCCTTCTGTGATGGCTGCTTTGCTGACCACAGGAGGCCACCACTGGGGTGGATTTTGTAGACTGAGCTGTGGAGATCATGGGTGAACATGTCAACATCTAATTTGGTGCATGGAAGGACAAGAATGGCTCAGAAAGGGCCTGGCATGGCACCACTATAGAAATGTACACAGTGAATGCTTAGTCCCTGATAAGAGAATTCTCCTGAAACTCAGAGCACAGCTTGCAAAGGAAGGTATTCTGTTAAATGACAGTCTTTATGATCAAAGTGTCTAATGTCTAAAGAAGCACTTTTACGCCAGGTGTGGTGGTACATGCATTTAATCCTAGCACTTGGGAGGCAGAGGCAGGCGGATTTCTGTGAGTTCAAGGCCAGCCTGGTCTACAGAGTGAGCTCCAGGCTAGCTGGGACTAAAGGGAGACCGTGTCTCAAAAAGACCACAAAAATAAATAAATAAATAAATAAATAAATAAATAAATAAAAGCACTTTTACAATATGACAGTAAGTCACAAGATTTAATCCAATAGAACAAATCATCGTACCACTGTTTATCATTGTCATGGTTACCTCTGTATTTTTTTTTATCTACTTAATCAAGTTAGACAACACAAAGAATACGCTGGCTTTTAACAGATAAAAATGAGGCAAAGATAGGTTGAAGAGCAGACCACATTTCCAGTGAAGGCCTGATGACGAAGGCTTCAAGTGAGGACGCTGGCATTTTATAAGTCAATTGTTCCATCCCATGTTCCTAGAACAAACCAACAAACACCGAAGTCACTGCTGGAGGAGAATGAAAGGCATGCTAGGATGTGGTATGCTATACTTTACTTTTACTTTACTATCTTTAAGCACACATACACTCAAAAAGCCTAAACAAGAGGATCTAAGGAGTTCTAAGTTGGGAGGACTTACTTTAACTATGATTTTTAATTGATGTATCAGATGTTTTCTTTTTAATGGTATTCTCTGACAGCTTCACATGTTCTTATAGTATATCATATGCATGCACCACTCCCTCCCTCCAACACCCCCTGGTTTCCTGACACTACCCCATATCCCTCCCAGCTCCATGTCTTCTTCTTTATTCTTATGAATAACACTGAGTCCAGTTGCTGCTGCCCATATAAGTGTGTGTGTGTGTGTGTGTGTGTGTGTGTGTGTGTGTAGCCATCCAGTGGAGCATGGACAACCTACTGTAGGAATGAACCTTTGTCTTGCTCGAGACAAGGACCTGTAAAACCTGTCCCATAGAAGCTTTGAGAGGTATCTGATATCTCTGTGGGCATGGAGCTGTCTCTGTGAATTATCTATAGCTCCAGAAGGTCAGAATATTGCAGTGTTTTCTTGCCTCGCCTGTCTCTGCAAAGCTCCAGAACCGGATGGCCCCTTCCCTTGAGGTATTGAGCAAAATGTCACACCACTAGTTTACCGGTTGCCCAAACAGGAGCTCTGCAGCCCCCCAGTAGGAGCCAAGGTGGCTTGCCCTTCCCTTCCACCTGCTCCCCACTTCCTTGCCCAGAGCACAGTAGCCTCTGGTATATAAACACACTGCTAGCATGAATAAATGAGAGAATCTAATCTCCCAGACCTTCTCCCGCTGAGTCCGTGTCTCTTTTTCCATTGGGTAACTTTCTCACTGTCCCCTCCCCCCTCCTTGCCAGAGCTAAGCCTAGAGACTGTCAGCCTGCAGGCAGGAGACAGCCTTGAAGCTTGCAGCCCTGTAGGGCTGCCAGCCTGGTTCTAGGAGGGAAGACTATCGTGTGGATTGTGACCACCCATGAATAAAGGACCAACAGACAATAAAAATGACCCACAGACTATCATGGGCACGTCCTCACAGGAGAGCGACTTTCCCTTAGCGGCCATCAACTGCTAAGAGCTCCCTCCAGAGATGTGGCCTCCTGCGCCCCTGCCAACCCATGCTGGAATTCTGGTTGGCTGTCCCTTGTGCAGGTGTGGTGGAGGTGAGTGACCACAGCTGTTGTTGAGTTCACGTACACGAGATCCATGTCATGTCCAGAAGTCAGCATTTCTCGGCTTTTGTCCCCACCCACTGGCTCTTACATCCTTTCCTCCCCCTTTTCTGTCAAGTCCCCTGAGGTTTACATTGTGGGAGATTATTATAGTTGACCCAACCCCCTCACAACTGGGTCCCTGGTATTATATATATACTTTACACTTTGAATAGTTATAAGCCTCAGCATTAACCATTACCCACTTCAAAAAGAAGCCTCTCTGACAAAAGTTCAGAGCCCCACAAATCTACTGGTAGAAACATAAATATTTATTTATTTATGTTTAATACAGTTGTTCCCTGTAGCCCCAGCTGACCTGGAATTCACTAGGTAGACCAGGCTGGTCTTGAACTCACAGAGATTCGCCTGCCTCTACCTCCCAAGTCCTGGGATTAAAGGCATGCACCACCATGTCGTCCCCCCCGCCCACACTCACATAAATATTTATAATTCAGTGTGATTGCATGCTCATTCAGCAAAATGACAACAGTAGATTTCTCCTTAGGGCCCATTTTTCCCCAGCATGGGGTTTTGGTCAAGTTTATAGTAGTAGTAGACATGAAATCCCTCCTGAGAACCAGGTCTCATATCCAATCAGAAAGTCAAAAGGTTCAGTTTGAAATGACTACAAGAAACAACCCACGAATGTGACATGGTTAGTAACCGTGCGCTCCTGGTGTTACTCCTAAAATAAATTTTTATTTATTTTATCTGTATGAGTGTTTTGCCTGCATGTATGGAAGTACATCTGGGTTGTGCAATGCCCAGGGAAGCCAGAAGAGGGCATCAGATCCCCTGGAACTGGAGTTACAAATGGTTGGTTAGCTGACATGTGTGGGTGGTGAACTCAACCCACATAGTCCTCTGCAAGAGGAACCAATGCTGTTAAGGACTGAGCCACCTCTCCAGCCCCAAGCCTAGTCAATTATTAATTTAATGATCATTAGTTCGTTAAATCAATGCTCATTTGGATTGAAGTTCTGAGGATATTCCTCTTTCTGCAGTGAGTCTACCTGTATTTCTATAATTGTATTGTTTTATTATTCTTTAAAATTTGGGGATTTTATGGTTACAACAAACTATTCCTCCTTAGCATGAAAATTAGGTTAAAATTAAAAATAGCTTGTCTTTCCGTCACTAAAAAAAAAAAAAAAATCCCCCCCCTGGGCTAGAGAGTTGGCACAACCGGTTAAAGGCTCAGGCTCACAGCCAAAAAATTCCCCCCTAAATATTTTTTTGTTTTGTCTTTCCCTCACTAAAAAAAAATTTCCCCCTTGGCTAGAGAGCTGGCACAGCCGGTTAAAGGCTCAGGCTCACAACCAAAAAATTCCCCCCTAAATATTTTTTTTGTTTACTGATTCCCCCCAAGGGGATCAGTTATATACAAAAGCAAAATAATTCTATTCAAAACACTTAAGTAAAATTAAGAGTTACAAGAAAGATTCCATTTTAAATACTAGAGCTCAAGATGGGTTTATCTACATTTAAGGAGATTAATCCATTGTTCCTAAACATGTTAGATTCAATTAAAGATTAAAATTGTCTTATCTAAATTACCATTTATTTGTAACTATTTTGTAGCAAAACATAATGACTGTAGTAATTGTGATAGATTTAATGATTCTTAAAGAAAATAATCTGTTTATTGCTTTTCAAAACATTTTTTAAAACTGAAGCAAGAAAGTTTTTTTAAATACATCTATTTTTTTTTCAGTACCATCATTAATGATTTTTAAAAAACTAATGCAGGGCTGGAGAGATGGCCTGGCGATTAGAAGCACCGCCTGCTCTTGCAGAGGACCCAGGTTCGATACCCAGCACCCACATGGTGGCTGAGAACCGTCTTTACCTACAGTTCCAGGGGAATCTGACACCCTCTTCTGACCTCCTCAGCATTGCACAACACAGGTGCACAGGCATAGGCCTACACACAGACAGTACATTCACACACATAAAAATGAAAAAAAAATCTTTAAAAAACTAACGCAACATTTTACAGTTCTGTGAAAACTCGTTTTCACTTTTGTTAGGTCTGGGCTTCCCAGAATCCCAAGGCACACAGACGCCCACTTCCTCCAAAGGCTATCAGTCTTCTGACCTCTTCCTCTGTATCTGAGACCCCACCCCATGGCTATAAGTGGGCGGGCCCCAGGAGCCATCTTCCCTCTCTGCTATGCTGCTCTGTTCCACCACATGTCTGCAGGTGGCCCTTGCTGGTAATCCTACATGGAAGTAAATCATGTGCCTGGGGTGACTTAAGCCTCATGTGCCTTTTATCTGGGGGTTGGGGGTGCACGGCCTTTTTAACAACCTAATAACTTTAATATTTATTTAAAAATATTTGTGAGCTGGATACAGTGGCGCACACCTTTAATCCTAGCGCTTGGGAGGCAGAGGCAGGTGGATCTTTGTGAGTTCAAGGCCAGCTTGGTCTACATAGCAAGTTCTAGGACAGCCAGAGCTACAGGGAGACCCTGTCTCAAAAAGACCGCCCCCCCATGAGCTTTGCAGGAAAATGGCTAGAGCTAGAGGACATCATGCTGAGTGAAGTAATACAGTCCCAGAAAAGCAAACAACGAATGGTATCCCTCATCTGTGGATGCTAGTGAAATTACCTAGTTGTATTTCTTGTGCATGGCCCCTTGAGCTTTTGTCCAAAGCAGTTGGGAGTGATGCATATTGGAAACAACAACAACAACAACAACAACAGAAAGGACTGCATCAAAGAACTGACTGAAACACTGAACTTCTGCTCAAAACAGTCAACTTCCACATGGAGAATATCGAGAAAGACTGAGAAAGAGATGAAAAGCATGTTTGGCAGAATGCATAAGTTCTGGTGAGGTGGGGGGATGGAGGGGACACCGGTCTAGATTTGATAAATATATATATTAATTAATTAATTAATTTAAAAAAGACCCCCCCAAAAATTTGTAACTCATTGCAAAAATTTCCACTTTAATTTATAGTTTGACTTTTATGTTTTAAAAGATACTTCTTTTAAGGTAATCAAAGTGAAGCTTCTGTACTTGGGGAAAATGAGGGGGACTTTAATGGGTGGAGGGAAAGGAAGATAAAAAGAAGGAAGAGGGAGGAAACGGACATAAATAATACTAAAGATATCTGGAAAAGCCATAAGAAAACATTATTTATAAGCTTATTTACAAATATATACTGTGTCTGTGTCTGTGTGCGCGTGCATGTGTGTCCAGCTGAAGGCTATCTAACAAAAATCGCAGTGCCAGGGAAGGTAATCTTGCCTTTGAATTGTGGGTCAGGGTAGTCCAGGAGACTCGCCAAACAATATAGGCTGCTGCCATTGCCCTTGATTACTGCTCAGTACTTGAAGCAAAGACCCCATTGCTAAAGAGACCACATACTTCAGACACAGGACTTGAGGAAATCTAGTTGTAACTGACATGAAGGTCTCCTCCCTCCTAGCCATTTGCTGTGGCTAAAGGAGAAAAGTAAATAATGGTCCTACCCGCTGTAAAGCCTATAAATCACAGCAATGACCTCTTAGCAAGATATCCCTTTGATCTTGGGGGTAACCAACAGCTGTCTAATTAGATAAGTCCTGCTCAGTAGGAGGGAATTCATGCCTGGCACTGTAAACTTAGCCAAATACATTTGGCTGCAAAGGTCATAGACCCTAGAAGAAAGCCCACTAGCACCACTTTCCTAAGGCAATATAATTTTTTACTATATTCTAAATGCTCAGTCTTATGTCCACAGCTAAGTATAGTTCTAACCACTTATCAAAGAAGCTTATTTTTGCAACATATTGAGAATATTACAAAAATTCCACAACAGGTTAAAATGCAGAAAAGAAGGGAATGTGGGGTGCCCAGCCCTGACTGCTACATCCACAACACTACCCTTACACCTAAGGCTGAGGGGTACACAGTAGAAGAGGAGGAGGAAGGATTATAATGCTCAAAGGACAGGACGCTGCCAGCTGCTGGAGTCTTCCAGACACAGGAAGTGGCACCCATGACATCTCAACAACATGGCTGCCTACACACGACCTTCATAATGACACCACCAGATGACGCGTTAGTGTACAGAGGGTAAACTTCACAAAGTAAGAACAACAGCAAACAGTGGCTGGGGAGGGAAAGAGAACAAATTTTCTCCAGGGACAAGTTCCTGATAGGTCATCCAATCTCAAGTAGTAGCCCCAAACACATATACAAACTGGCACTACTAAGTGTAATCAGTAGATATGTAGCATATATCTCAACATATGTAACAATAATAATCAAGAGACAGTCAGGCAATGTGGGAAGAGTTGTAAGGAAAGGAAGGGAAAAGTAGAAACAATGTGAATGCTGTACTTTTCTCAAAAATAAAACCCTAAAAAGTGAACAGGAAAAATTAACATTAAAAAAAGAACCTTCACTCTTTCAGTTAAATAAAGAAAAAGAAGATATATTTCAGATTTTATAGGAAAAAATAAGATTTTGACCTGAGGTAAAAGTACTGAATTCTTCCAAAATAAGAAAGAAGTGTAGCCGGGCATGGTGATGCACGCCTTTAGTCCCAGCACTCAGGGGGCAGAGGCAGGCAGATCTTTGTGAGTTCAAGGCCAGCCTGGTCTACAGAGTGAGTTCCAGGACAGCTGGGGCTACAAGGAGACCCTGTCTCAAAAAGAGGAAAAAAAAAAAAAGGCATATGTATTATGATAAAGGTTTTAAATTTTAAATTCCCAAGGTCAAGTGTCAGGTCCCTGACATAAAACTAAAATCATCTCCTGTTTAAATCAATGAGGCGTTCTTAAGATATTAATCCTCCCTTGGTAACATTTATAAGAACAGACTTAAAGGACAAATGTTTTAGGTTTTATCAAGATAATTACTTATGGGCTCTGCTACGTTTGTCAGACTTTTATCTACTTGAAAAATTAAATCTTAAAATCTGGATTTATTTAAAAATTTGCTTTCATTTCAGCTTTATTGAGCTATTACACAAAAAGTTAAGATTATAATACATGAATTCTCCTTTAGGGCTGGTAAAACTGCCCCTTCTGCATGTGTTAAGGCAAGATCTCAAAGCAGGAACTGAAGCAGAGACCATGGGAGAATTTTGTTTACCTTTCTCATACAGCCCAAGCTCACCTGTCAGGGAAAGGACAGCGTGCCGGGCCTTCCTACATCAATAAGCAGCCAGAAAATGCTCCACAGATAAGGCCATACAGCAGCTGATGGAGAAATTCCTCAAGTGAGGTTCCCTCTTCCCCGCTGACAACTGAAGAGAACCAGCACAGAACTGAACAACAAAGGGCAACTCCAAAAAGAATGGAGCTAAACAGTCAATATTCTAGCACCTGCCTTTCAAGATCAGCTCAAACCTAAGCTGTGATGGGACCCCTTTAAAGAGCCCTTTAACTCTAGTAAGTCACCCATCCCCTTGATCAGAGAGGCCATGAACACTCCAGAGGTTGGACTCTAACCAGAAAACATCTGAGAAAGGATGGGAGGCTGAGATGCAGGTGTCTGCAGTGGCCTGGCCACAGACTCTGTTCCTTGACCCTCTGCTTTGGGTAGCTTTGCTGATGATTCTTTGCATTCCTTGGCTTGTAGAAGGGTTATCATTTTTTTATTTTATCTTGTGAATTCATTCTTGTGAATGTCTGCCTCTATTTTTCCATACACACAAAACACCCTGTAAAGGAGTAGAACCACTTGAAGGCTTCGTTTTCCCTTGATTATGTCTGTCAAAAAAAAAAAAAGTCTTTTTTTTTTCTAGTACAGTCACATTGAGATGTGTTTGAAGTCAGGACTCCAGGATCTCACAAGAAACTCTAGCACCCCAAATAATCACTTGGTTACCCTTCTTAGTTACAATCTAATAATGCTAAAAATAACTTACTTACTAACCTTAACAAAATGACAATTTTCACTATAATATAGGATCTGCCTTTTGTAATATATAATAAATAATATATAAACTTGGGTGATTAATGGTTTTCATGCCCACATGGCAATTATTTTTATTAATAAAATTTAGCTTACTTACAAGTCTTAATTTTAGGTCAAATGCTACTGAAGATAAGCAGCTGTAAATACTTGTTCTGCATGCGTATCTAGGTTACTGTCAATAAAGTTGTGTCCTGTGGGAACTTACTGGTAAAGTGGTAGTTACTGGATTTATATGGCCTCTATTCTTCAGAGAGAGAGAGAGAAATACTATAATCCCCCCCCCCCCCCGGAGGCCCTTATTTCCTGCACATTCACATCAGGGTTAATAATACCCAACTGTCTCAAGATCATAGAGCTGTTGTGAAGCCTTATTAAGATGCATCAGTACAATCTTCCCTATAAGAAAGGCATACAGAATGCTCGTATCTTCTTAGTGTCACCTGGTTCATTTGAGTTCACCAGTAAGAAAGTATTTTAACTGTAGAAGGGATGGGACTGCAGAGTTTTGGGTAGGATCTGTGGCTTTTGAGCAATAGTACCCTCTTTGTTACTGCTGAAGCCTTTATACACCTAAACTGATTGTAGCCCTCCACTAACGTCTTGTCTTTAGAAGTGTCCTGACCTTTCCCCAGTCCCACCCAAATGGTTCTCAGGTGTGGTGAATCCCAAATGTCCCTTCATATTCATGCGAGTGTGGCCTAGCCCAGGCACTCAGGCACTGACGTCTTTAGGACGCAGCCTGGGCTTCCTCCTAAACTAGACATGCACCGGGGAACTAGGAGAGGCAGTGGACGGTGCGTGCAGGGACACTGAGCTGTCCAGGGCGCTGGGGAACTTCTGTGAGGAGACCATTCCTTGTGGTAACATACTAGAACTGGGCACCCGGGTGCAGTGACATTAGCACTCATGAAGCCACCAGCTCAGGAGCCTGAGGCGCCTGAGGCGGACGCCGCTGGACCTTCCTTACACCTCACTCTGGTACTACAGGTAGGAGGTCACGTGAGTACGCAGCACGCAGGTCCACGAGGTTCCAGAGTGAACAGAAGAGGATCCCAGTGATCCCAAGACCGTTCTCCACACAATCCCCACGCCCCCTGCCTAAAAGGGTCCCACTTGCACCTGCCCCGCCGCTTACCTGCCTATGTGCTTGCCTCTGACCTGCACAAGCCGGGCCCCCTACCTGCCCATGCGGGGTCCCTCACTTGCTGCACAAGCGGGTCCCTCACCCGCCACGCCCCATGGCTGCCTGCTGCTCTTCCCGACTGTCCCGCCCCGCCCGTAGCCCCGCCCCCACCCGCAGCGGGCCCCGCCCATCGCCCCGCCCCAATCCCGTGTCGGGCCCCGCCCATCGCCCCGCCCCAATCCCGTGTCGGGCCCTGCCCACCGCCCCGCCCTCGGGGCTCGGCTCCCAGCAGGACCTTCCCGCTGGCCAATGGCAGCCGCGGCGGCCGCGCCCCGCCCCGCGCCGTGCGTGGGGTTAAAGGCTGGCCCCACGCAGGTCCCGCGCTGGACACTCGCCATGTGGCGCTTCGGCGGGCCGCGGGCACGGGCTGCCCTGCAGCGGCTGAGCGGAGGGTGAGACGCGCGGGGGGCAGCCGAGGAGCGGGGGCGGGGGTCCACACGGGGACGGGGCTCTGTCCCCTCTCCGCGCGGGTCCACACCGGGACGGCTGCTTCCCCGGGGCTCCAGCACCCCAGCTCCCTGCTTAGGCTTCTGCACCCCGACACTTTGAATGCTCATGCCTTCTGGAAAACCCTCTCCGGGCTCCCAGACCCAGATGTCTCCAAGGCCAGCCCGAGGAGCCCAGGCCTCCCATCGTCTGACGGTGACACAGCACGTCGACCCCAGGGGGCTCCCGTCCCAGAGTCAGCGTGGCACTGCAGTGCTTCAAAGGGAGCCAGCTCCAGACCACTGCCCCTGACCCACTTTCCCTTCTCCGACCTCGGGTGATCCCAGAGTGGGTGGGTGGGTTTGTGTGTGGCCCTGAGTGTGGGTTCTCAAGGCTGATTGCAGAGAAATGGGCTTTGATGTGGATTTTAACTGTGTAATAAAGGAGGCAGGTTATGGCTCTCATTAATAGATTTGCTCCGTTCTTGTTTTTGGCCAAGAGGCAGAGCCCTGTACTAAGCTGCTGTATTCTGCCATATTTCCTGGAGTTGAAACTAACTTTGTTTTTTTTTTGTTTGTTTGCTTTTTTTTTTTTTGGTTTTTTTGAGACAGGGTCTCCCTGTAGCCCCAACTGTCCTGGAACTCACTCTGTAGACCAGGCTGGCCTTGAACTCACAAAGATCTGCCTGCCTCCGCCTCCCAAGTGCTAGGATTAAAGGCGTGCGCCACCACGCCCGGCAAAACTAACTTTGTTTTTAAAAGTTTGACTTTCATGCTAATCCACAAACTCATTTTATGGAGCACCTAAGATACTAGTCTAGGTGAGGAAACGTGGGGGCCGCTTTCTGGAGAATGGGCTTCGTGAAGTGTTTGAACTTTACAGCAGCAGCTTTGTGTGTGTGATTACCCGAGAATATAGTGAGAGTAGTGAGAGACTGTCCCAATATTGCCTCTCCAAGTCGTCATAACAGACTGTGCAGATAATTCACAATCTCTTAAAGCCCCTGCCCCACAGTCGGTAAGGAAATGTAGATTGGGTGTAGCATATCTTCCTGATCAGTGACTCTGTTTTGTTTGTTTGTTTGTTTTCTTTTGGCTGTTGCATACATTTTTTTTTCTTTTTTTTTGGTCTTTTTGAGGCAGGGTCTCCTTTTAGTCCCAGCTGGCCTGGAGCTCACCATGTAGACCAGGCTGGCCTTGAATTCCCAGAGATCTGCCTGCCTCTGCCTCCAGAATGCTGGGATTAAAGGCATACGCTACCGTGAGTGGCACATACAACTTTTATAAGGAATGTTTTTGAGATATTAGTGAAGTCATAGAACATACAGTTTAAGAGAATAATTAATTTTTATTTTTTTTAATTTAATTTTATTTATTTATGTGTATGAATGTACTGTTTTGCATGTAGGTCTGTGCACCTGTGTCGTGCAATGCCGCGGAGGTCAGAAGAGGGTCTCGGAATCCCCTGGAACTGGAGTTCTCCTGGAATTGGAGTTACAGACGGTTCTCAGCCGCCATGTGGGTGCTGGGGATCGAACCCGGGTCCTCTGCAAGAGCGGTCGGCGCTCCTAACCGCAAGACCATCTCTCCAGCCCCGAGAATAATTAATTTTTAAAAAATTGTGTCATTACGCCGGGCATGGTGGCACATGCCTTTAATCCTAGCACTTGGGAGGCAGAGGCAGGTGGATCTTTGTGAGTTCAAGGCCAGACTGGTCTACAGAGTGAGTTCCAGGACAGCTGGGGCTACAGGGAGACCCTGTCTCGAAAAGACCAAAAAAAAACAAAAAAACATTGTGTCATTACATTGTGTAATTACAAAAATTACCCTAACATTATAACTTTTTTGTTTGTTTTGTTTTTGTGACAGGGTCTCCCTATAGCCCCAGCTGGCCTGGAACTCACCCTTGTAGACTGGGATGGCCTTGAACTCACAGAGATCTGCCTGCCTCTGCCTCCTGAGTGCTAGGAATAAAGGTGTGCACCACCACGCCCAGCTTACAGACAGATCTTAGCCGCCATGTGGGTGCTGGGAATCGAACCCGGGTCCTCTGCAAAAGCAGTTGGCACTCTTACCGCTGAGCCAACTCTCAGACCCAGATTGTAACTTTTTTAACCATTAATTTTTATTTGGGGTGTATGAGTATTTTCCCTGCATGTATGTATTGTGTACCATGTGCATGATATTCGTGGAGGGCAGAAGACAGTGTCAGATTCCCTGAAACTGGGCTTAGACCTGTGAGCTGCTGTGTGGGCGCTGGGAACTAAACCCAGGCTCTTACCCACTGAATCATTTCCCCATCTGCCAGATTATAATTCTTTGCCTGTTTTTAAGCCCTTGGCTTTTTCTGGTTTTCAAGATTAAAATAGAAAGAACTGTACTAGAGACTAGTTTTCCAAAATGTCCAAGATCTTGAAAGTTGTGTGATGAAAATCCCCTTTACTCAGTTATCTTTCTCATATAGGAGTATTTCCATTATGCTGCTGAGGTATATTAACCAAACAACTTTCCTGAAAATTTACTAACTTGGAGAACTTTTCTTAAATCCAGCAGGACATACCACAAAGTCTGGAGGGCGAAGAGTAACCAGGCCTGCGAGAGAGCACTACAGTATAAAGTAGGAGAAAAGATCCACGGGTTCACCATAAACCAGGTACCCCGCCTTGTCTTGCTGTGTTCTTTGTAGCGTGAGGTTGCTGTAGTGCGCAGCTTCTGCTGGAGGTGAAGACTAGCAGGCAAGGCCCCTCGGAGTGGAGGCTGTAGTTCTTTTCCTCTGTTCCCAGCACCTGGGTCCTACCTGACTGGTCACATTTGCAAAAAAAAAAAAAAAAAAGTAAAAAAGTTTGCAAATAAAGTGCTGCTTGGGCCTTTTACTTGTAACCCTCAAAGCCTGAGTCATTTCAGATTCTCAAAAACGGCCCCTCCCAGTGGAGGTCCTTGTAATCAAACACTGAAAATTGTGCGGCCGAGCCAGATGGTTCACTGAGCCAGATGGTTCACTCTGTGACCATGCAGATGCTGTTCCCTACATCTGCTTACTCCTGTTGTGGCATCAGATAGTCTCCTCTAAACTTGAGTCGAAAATTGTAGGCTCTTTGGTTTCAGAATTGTGAAGAGAATGTGAGCCAGTATTTATTTACTTGGTTTACATTAAAGTGGATTTCTCAAAAAGATTAAAAAACAACAACAAAAACACACCAAAAAAATGGATTTTCTTGTTTTTTCTTGATCTGTTTATTTTAGCATAAGCTTTTCTTTCACATTGCCTTTTTTTAAAAAAATGTAATTGTTGAAAAATACAGGCTGGTTGCAGCTCAGCTACCACAGTGCTTATCTAACGTACAAGAAACCTTGGCTTTAATTCTCAGCACCACAAAGCCCTTTCTGGGTGGTGCATGCCTATAATTTCAGCACTTGTCAAAGCAGGAGGATGAGGAGTTCAAAGTCATCCTTGGCTATTTAGCAAGTTTGAGATCAGCCTGAGAGACATGAGACCCTGTCTTTGAGAGGGGGGAGAGAGAGAGACCATGTACACTTATATCTCGTTGTTGGTTTTGTACTATGTAAGGAGGCAAATAGCTTATAATCTAGAAAACCTGGTTCAGCTGCAGTAAAAGGCATAGCTTGGTAAGCATGTAGAAATGCCACAGCTCCTGTCTGTAGTCAGACATGAGCACAGTCCATGAAGCTGGGGAGAGCTGGGCGTGGTGGCGCACGCCTTTAATCCTAGTACTCGGGAGGCAGAGGCAGGCGGATCTTTGTGAGTTCAAGGCCAGCCTGGTCTACAGAGTGAGTTCCAGGACTGCTGGGGCTACAGGGAGACCCTGTCTCTAAAAATAAATAAATAAAAATAAGAAGCTGGGGAGACAGTTCCAGGCAAGGTTTCAGTGATGAGTCATGCAAATGGAGTCAGAGCATTTTTCTAAAGGCGATGCAAAAACATTCGGATTTATGGTTCAAATTGCTGTTCATAAGGGCCTTCCTCAGACTGGTAGATGGCCCCTTTTTCAAGTTAAAAACCAAAAACTGAAATAGTGATTCCTGCTTGAAAATAATTTCCTTGAAGGGTATTACCAGGCAGGCATCACTCATCGATCATCAGCCTGAGAAATCTCTGAAACATAAGTGGTCATTACCAGCAGTAAACTTTGCAGGTGTCAGTGGCGCACAATATGCCATCTGTGTGCCAGGGCCCCTAAGGCCAGCTCAAGAGGCTCAGTTCTGATGGCGGCTGGACAGAAGCTTCTTGTAGAAGAGCAAACAACTTACATTTATGGCCCCAGAGAAAAGGGGGTGGTTCCAGAAAGATTATCACAATACAGTGATATCGAATGGAAGAGGGCCAGCTGGCGTGGATGGGAGACAGGACCCCTTATGTGTGTGTCTGTGTGTGCACATGTGTGTTTACATGTACGTGTTCCTGTATGGGCGCACATGCATACAAGCATGGAGCCCGAGGTCAACGATGATCACCTTCAATTGTTCACCATTATTTTTTGAGATAAAGTCTCCCTCTGGCCCCCGGGCGCCCAGCACTGGGATACTGGGGTTACAGACATTCACCTTTGACTTTTTGTGGGTGCTGGGCATTGAACTCAGTCTCTCATTCATGCATGGCAAGCACCTTATGGGCTGAGCCATTCCCCTGTGTCCCAGGGCACCCTCGAATATCAAGGACTGTGAAGATTTACTAAGAACGAGGTCATCCCTCCCATCTCTCTCTTCTGCTGCTCCCTCCTGATCCTTATTGATGACATTTATGTCCTTCTGGCTCTTACCAGTGTTAGGAGGGTCTTGGCCGTGATCGTGACAAACTACTAGTGACAGGTGGCTGCTAACAACGCCAACACACTCCACCTTCAGCTAGATGAAGCAGAACGTGTTCTGGGAGGCGACCCCTGTATGTACCTTCCCAGGTTGTTTGTATGTTAAATGAGATGGTATGTGGAGACACTAGGGTCTCTGCCCAGCTAGAGAGCGTGAACCTTAGTGCTTCATTATACATAGCTTAATAGAAAAACAATAGATCCCAGGTAGATTGTGGCCTGTGATCGTCGCTGTGAACTGTAGACCTTGCTGTCTATAAATGATGACAGGAATGAAAATGTCCTTCACACTGTTAGATGTGATGAATTTAGAAAATGCTTGGTGAATGGTAAGCAATTAAAGCCAAAAAATGTATGTTTTCTCATCATCTGTGTAGGTCATAATTTCCTCCTTTCCGAGCTCAGACATCTCAATAAGATGGTCTGCCCAGGTCTGAACAGCTGGCTTCCTGGTATCTCTTTTAAAGTGGAAAAGCCAGTTCTCTGTGTGCCAAAGGCAGCCATCCTACTAAGTCTCCTCGTGTTTCTCTTCTCTCTCCAGGTCACTTCTGTCCCTGAGCTGTTCCTGACCGCAGTGAAGCTCAGTCATGACAGCACAGGGGCCAGATACCTGCACTTGGCAAGGGAGGACAAAAACAACCTGTTCAGGTGTGTGGTCCTTGGGGGAGTGCCTCTGCTTAAGACACCCACTGTGCGCCATTTGTGGTGGTGCACTCTTTAATCCCAGCACTCGGGAGGCAGAGGCAGGCAGATCTCTGTGATTTGAAGGCCAGCTTGGTCTATATACTGAGTTCTAGGCCAACAGGGAAATCCTGTATCAAAAGGACCAAAAACTAAGTACATAATAAATCTATTATGCAATAAATATCTAGACCAGGCTGGCCTGAAACTCACAGAGTTCCACCCACCTCTGCCTCCCAGACATTTTGCTTTTATCACTGGAGTATCTCAAAGCATTCAAGAAGAGATTGTTTGGGGCATGTTGGCTTGCCTGTGATCCTAGTGCTGAGAAAGGTTGTGCCCCCTTGTGCTGTGGAAGGATTCCCAGAAGTCTCAGGCTTATGCCATGGAAGGAGACCTTGTTTCAATCTCCTCCCTCCTTCCCTTCTAAAAAATACATTCTGTGAAATCACCTAAAGATTATATCATCTAAATACATGGAAATTTATACTGTGTATCAGTGATTTCATATATTCAGAAAACATTTTATCAGAAAATTATGATGTTAGAATGATTTTCTTTTAATCGCCACGGGTGGTCATGTGTCCAGGAATTCTGTTACACGGTGCTGGCTTACCCCTCTGTCACGTGTCCAGGAATTCTGTTACATGGTGCTGGCTCACCCCTCTGTCACGTGGTTTACCATTTTTCCCTTGCCCCAGTGTTCAGTTCCGCACAACACCGATGGATAGCACCGGGGTGCCCCATGTCCTTGAACACACCGTCCTCTGTGGTTCTCAGAAGTATCCATGCAGAGATCCTTTCTTCAAAATGCTGAACAGGTCGCTGTCCACGTTTATGAACGCCTTCACAGGTAAGAATGAAGTCCTGAAACAAAACCGTATCACAGCTGTGACTAATTTCCTGAATCGAAACTGGATTGGGTGAGTCAGAAACACATAGGTTAATGAAGTTTCTAAAAAGAAAAAGAGGACTATGGGGTTGGAGAGATGGCTCAGCAGTTAAGAGCACTGACTGCTCTTGCAGAGGACCCAGGTTTGATTCCCAGCACCCACATGGCAGCTAAGAACCCTCTTTAACTCCAGTTCCAGGGGAATCCGATGCCCTCTTCTGATCTCCGCAGCATTGCACGACACGGGTGCACCAACCTGAATGCAGACAGTACACTCATACGCATAGAAAATAATAAATAAAAAAATAAATAAAAATAAATAAATAAAAAATTTAAGAAAAAAAGAAAAAGAGGACTAGATGTTGTAGAATGAAGTTTTACCAGTCCCCATGGATTAGAGGAAAAATCTAGAATTTTCAGGGCTGGGGAGATGACTCTGTTGGTAGTGTTTGTGACACTAGCATGAGGACCTGGTTTGGGGTCCCCAACACCCATGTAAGTGGCAGATATGAGCCGGCTGTGGTGGCACATGCCTTTAATCCCAGCACTCGGGAGGCAGAGGCAGGCGGAGATATGTGAGTTCAAGGCCAGCCTGGTCTACATAGCGAGCTCCAGGACACCTGGGACTAAGGAGTCAGATGTGGTGGCATATGTCCATAATCCAGTGTCAGGGCGCAGGGACGGCACCGTCCTTTCAGTTCACAGGCAGCTAATCTTACCGAATTGGGGCACTCTGGGATTTGTGAGAAACCCTGCCCTCAAAATACGGCAGAGTGTGATGGACAAAACTACCCCATGTGAACCTCAGGTCTCCACATGCATGTACACACATGCATGCGCACACAAGCACAAATACCCACACACTTGTATATGTGTGTGCTCACACAATAAAAAGAGTGAGTAAATAAAAAGTGAGTTTAGAAAAATAGTGTACCAGTTGTCCCTGATGAAGGTGAAACAGTTGGGACTATTGCCACATTAGGAATCTGTAATTTATAATTAGTAAACGTATTGGAGGAATCAAATCAATCAGTAAATCAGTCAGCCAAATCAGCTAATTAAGAAGTCAGAGATGACTCAGTGGCCAAGAACACCCGCTGTTCTTGCCGAGGACCAGGGTTCAGTTCCCAGCACCACATGGCACCTAACTCCTGTCTTTAACTCCAGTTCCAGAGTATTTGACACCCTCTTCTGTCCTCTGTGGGCATTGAATGCATGCAGTGTATATACATGCAAGTGGTGTGTATGCATGCATGTGGCGTATACACATGCATGTGGTGTGTATGGGTGTATGTGTATATACATGCATGTGTGTATGCATGCATGTGGTGTATGCGTGCATGTGGTGTGTGTACATGCATGACATGTATATGCATGCAGTGTGTACACGCATATGATGTACATACAGGCATGTGTATGCACGCATGTGTGTATGCTTGTATGTGTATATACATACATGTGTGTGCATGCATGCGGTGTATATACATGCATGTGGTGCACATATGTGCATGCATGCAGTGTGTATACACGCATGTGGTATATATACATGCATGTGGTGTGTATGCTTGTATGTATATATACATGTATGTGTGTATGCATGCAGTGTATATACATGCATGTGATGTATATACATGCATGCGGTGCGTATATGTGCATGCAGTGTGTATGCATGCGGTGTGTGCACGCATGGGGTGTGTGTACATGCAGTGTGTATTCATGCATGTGAGCAAAACATTCATAAAAATAAATATAATGAGAAGGAAAGGAAAAAAACAATGGACCAATCAAATCAAGAACCAGATCACATCCATTGATGGAACAGATCAAACAGCCAGGTTGACCAGATCAGATCGCAGAAGTGTTCAGTCAAGTAGCTGCCGGTGTCTGGTGAAGGAACGCCTCCAGTTGGTCTGGGGTGGTTGAGGCTCCAGGTGGTGTGTGGAGAGGGGAAATGCAGGCGGTGGGGCTGCTGCCTTGTATTTCCAGGCGAGTTTAAATTGACTGATGGATGTCGGGAAGTTAGACTTCAAAGTCATTAATTGTGGGGAGTGTTTCCCGTATTTTAAAATCTCTCTCTTCCCTTTCCTCAGCTAGCGATTACACGATGTATCCGTTTTCCACACAAAACCCCAAGGACTTTCAGAACCTCCTGTCTGTGTATTTGGATGCCACCTTCTTCCCATGCTTGCGAGAACTGGACTTCTGGTATATAAGGATAAATTGTTTGATGTAGACTTTAATCCAGTCGCTATTGTGCTTTATTTATCTATTTATCATTTATTTAGGCAGGAAGGGTGGCGGCTGGAGCACGAGAACCCCAGTGACCCGCAGTCACCCCTTATCTTTAAAGGCGTTGTCTTTAACGAGATGAAAGGAGCATTTGTAAGTCTTCTTCCTTGTTTGGGCTGTATTAAAATTGTCTTTGTAGGAAAAAAATGTTGTGTACCTGTGTGTGCACATCGGTGTATGTGAGTTGTGTACCTGTGTGTGCACATTGGTGTATGTAAGTTCTGTACCTGTGTGTGCACATCGGTGTATGTGAGTTGTGTACCTGTGTGTGCAGCACATCGGTGTATGTAAGTTGTGTACCTGTGTGTGCACATCGGTATATGTGAGTTCTGTACCTGTGCATGCACATCGGTGTATGTGAGTTGTGTACCTGTGTATGCACAGCAGTGTATGTGAGTTGTGTACCTGTGTGTGCAGCACAATGGTGTGAGTTGTGTACCTGTGTGTGCACCATGGTGTATGTGAGTTGTGTACCTGTGTGTGCACAGCGCTGTATGTGAGTTGTGTACATGTGTGAGCTGCACCTGTCTGGATGTTTTGCATATCATAAACCCGCCCCTTTTATAAGTCATTACAGAATGTGATGGATTTATTGTAATAGTGTGTTTTATAGCCATACATTACTTAATAATGGCTCTGAAAAATGCAGTCATACTATTCTGTGACCATCAAGCCATGTACTTAAACAACTGCAGACGTTACAGACCTGCTTCCTCTCCTCAGCTATATTCTGATAGTTCAAGACCATCATGTATGTCGTCTGCTCTTAACAGTAATGCTATCATGTGACATATGATGGTATTTTAGTATTTTGTGTGTGTGTGTGTGTGTCTTTTTTGAGAGAAGGTCTACCTGTAGCCCCAGCTAGCCTGGAGCTTGCTCTGTAGACCAGGCAAGCCTTGAACTCACAGAGATCTGCCTGCCTCTTCCCCTGCCTCCCGAGTGCTGGCATTAAAGGCGTGCGCCACCACACCTTGCTAGTATTTTAGTATTTTCACTAACTTACTTATTTTCTGTTTCAAGACAGATAACGAGAGGATCTTCTCACAGCACCTGCAGAACAAACTTCTCCCTGACCACACGTACTCCGTGGTCTCCGGGGGTGACCCTCTGTGCATCCCAGAGCTCACGTGGGAGCAGCTGAAGCAGTTCCATGCTACTCACTATCACCCAAGCAATGCTAGGTAGTGTTTGCTGGGGAGGCCGCTGGGGGCCCGGAGTGGCTTGTTTGCATTCTTCCGCTCAATAATGTACCCTCTCACTTAACAGAGAACTGTTTGCTGCACAGATCTGTAGCTCTGGATGAGATTTTGTTGTGCGTGTTTACCTGTGGAACTTGCTGGAGCATTCTTTGTAACCATCTGCAGTAGTAACTCATTTGGCCCAGGACCAAGGAGTCTGGTCTGGATCCTGTCTCTGGGTCACAGTCACATCACACACAGATTGGAACCTGTGGCATTTGCTCTGGGGGACTAATTTTCAGCACACTCATAAAGCTTTCCCTTGTCTTTGGCACACTGAGGTGCTCTGTAAATAGTGGATGGCAGTAATTGAACTTGAGATGATAACTTTTAAAAAAAGAAAAAGATCACCTCTGGCATTTGTAACCTTTTCCCTGATAAATGCATGTTAGAAACAAGTAGTCTGGAACTTATACCCTAAAGTTGAATTTTGGAATTCCTTATTTTTTTAATTAACTAATTGTTAATTCTATGTGTATGAGTGTTTGGCCTGCTTGTATATAAGTGCACCAACATGTGCAAAGAGGCCAGAAGAGGGCATCAGATCTCTGGAACCAGAGTTACGAATGGTTGGTTGTTAGCTGCCATGTGGTACTTGAACTGAACCTTGTCCTCTGCAAGGGCAGCCCACCTTTAACTGCTGAGCCAGTTCTCCTGCCCTGAGATTGCTTATTTTTGGCTGTCAATCTTAGCAGTATTATTGTGTTAGCGTAGGTCATGTCATGAAGTAGTTTTATGTGACCTCATTCTGTTTGTATAGTGCTTTTATAGCAGATCTAAAATAAAACTAATTTTTGTTGTTTATATTCAGGTCCTTCTGCATGATTTTGGTTTTGTTTAAACCTACCAATCTGAATGAAAAGTATAAGCTTTTGTTTAGTGTTTGTAGTCAGACCACCCAAACGCAGGCTAGCTAGATCGATCCATCTATCTATCTATCTATCTATCTATCTATCTATCTATCTATCATCTATCTATCGTCTGTCTATCTCTCCATATGGAATATTCCTTCTTAAAGTCCACTTCCATGTGGAGGCTGGCTGGGAACAAGCCACTAGGTACAGTGCACTCTCAACCTGATGCAAAAAGACCTTTGCAGGCAGTTCATTGCTGCTCACAGTGTATGTCAATGGATGTTTTAGGTTCTTCACTTACGGCAATTTTCAGCTGGAACAGCACCTGAAACAAATTCATGAAGAAGCACTGACTAAATTTCAGAAAATTGAGCAAAGCACTGCCGTGCCAGCGCAGAGACACTGGGATAAACCAGTAAGCACCCTGTTCAGCCTTCACCCACTGTCAGTTCACCCCCTGTCAGTTACACTGAAATGAGGGTTTCCAGTCTGCTGTGCTAATAGTATTTGGGGTGTTGTCCTTGGCTGTACAGGGTGTCATGGTTTTTCAAGACTGAGAGAATGATTACTAGGAAAGTTAACTTGGTGAAAACCCTTTTACATTTCCAGATAACGATTGTTTAAAACCATTAGCCTTCCTTGCCTGCTTAAAGCATCCTGTTACTTTGCAGAGAGAATTCCATATATCCTGTGGCCCAGATTCATTAGCTGCAGATGCCTCTAAACAGACAACCGTCAGCGTTAGCTTCCTCTTACCAGAGTAAGTATTTGTTGTTAAAAGTTTATGCTGTCTGACATAGGAAAATACTCAGATCAGAAGGCTGCAGAACTTACCAGACAGGTGTGACTTAATGATTCAGGAATCAAGCAAGTTTTCAGAATGGAGAACAAATGTCAAGTTTTGATAACATCAGAAGAAAGGAATTTTTCTTATTTTACACACACAAACATTTCATGCAGGGTCTTCTGTAGCTCAGGCTGGCTTTGAAGGAGCTATGTAGCCGGGGAAGAGACTGCCTTCAGAAGAGTAGCCTTTGGCTTTGTGGTGGGGTGGGGTCCACAGGTCCTCTTCAAGTTTGAGAAGGACACTGTAAACACTAGCAATTTTTGAAGAACAGGATCAAACTCTTGGCTTGAAGAACATGTAAGAAAGGCAGGCTGCCCTCTGCCCCTTCAGCCCTGGGTGCCCTCTGTAGCTGCGCAATTTGGACTTATTACAACCTTGTCGTCAATTAGTTCTTGTCTCTTTTGCAGTGTTAACATAACACTGTGGCTGTACCTGAAATCATCTGTCAAACGACGTAGCAGACCATCTTGTGGCAGCATTCGACGTGTAACTACATTAATTTTATAGTTTAGGACCAAAAAAAAAAAAAATCCCATACAGTTATTGCAATAAAGCTAAAATGTAAGAATTTCAAGGGGAACTTAAGCTTGATTGAAGGTTCAAACAGTAATGTAATGGTAGTTTTAAAATATTTGGGCTGGAGAGATGCCCTAGCGGTTGAGAGCGCCTACTGCTCTTGCAGAGGACCCGGGTTCGATCCCCAGCACCCACATGGTGGCTGAGAACCGTCCTTGACTCCAGTTCCAGGGTAATCTGACGCCCTCTTCTGACCTCCGCAGCATTGCACAACACGGGTGCACAAACCTGCATGCAGACAGTACATTCATACACATACAAAAATAAATTAAAAAGTTAAAATATTTAAAAGCACTGAGGGCTGGAGAGTTGGCCGTCAGTAAAGTGCTTGCCTTGCAAGTGTGAGGACCGTCCCCAGGACTCGTATTATGCTCTTGCAGAGGACCTGGGTTCAATCCCCAGCACCCACATGGCGGCTGAGAACTGTCTGTAACTCCAATTCCAGGAGAACTCCAGTTCCAGGGGAATCCAAGACCCTCTTCTGACCTCTGCGGCATTGCACGACATGGGTGCACAAGCCTACATGCAGACAGTACATTCATACACATAAAAAAATAAATAAAATAAAAAAAAAAAAAGCTGGGCTGGCCAGCATGCACTTTGGTCTCCTGGCTCGCGGAGAGAGGACGGTGGAGACAGCAAGTCCCAGAGCTCACTCCACACAGAGGTGGAGAGCCTGTCTATAAAAATAAGGTGGGCCGAATGTGGTGGCACACGCCTTTAATCCCAGAGGCAGAGGCAGGAGGATCTCTGTGAGTTCAAGGCCAGCCTGGTCTACAGAGGGAGCTCCAGGCCAGCCTGGACTATAGGACTAAAGGGAGACCCTGTCTCAAAAAGATAAAAAAAATAAATAAAAGGTTATTAACAGGCACCAACAGTTTTCCTCTTCCCAAGCTCAACTCTTTTTTTTTTTCCCCCATCAATGTAGTATCACCAACACGTTTGAAGCCTTCACATTGAACCTTCTGTCTTCCCTCCTGATTTCGGGGCCCAATTCTCCGTTTTACAAAGCCTTGATTGAGTCTGGACTTGGCACAGATTTCTCTCCTGATGTTGGGTAAGTTTTATTGTGAGTTAATTTGATTTGCTTGATTGGTTGGTGGTTTGATTGATTGATTGATAGAGGTTTGACTTGATTTACTTGGTTGGTTGGTTGGTTGGTTGGTTGGTTGGTTGGCTGATTTGATTGACTATTAGTTTGGTTGATTGATTTGTACAAGTAGGCATTATTCTTTGAGTGCTCTTGCTTCGCCCTCTGGGGAGGCTGGGATTAGAGGCCTGTGCTGCTAAGCTTGTGTTTATTGTTACTGTCCCTCAGTACTGTTTACTTCCTGTTATAAAATTTATTTTAAATATTCTTTAAAATCTTAAGGTGCTGTAAGACTTCACAGTTTACTGTTTATAGATTTATTTTACTATAACATAGAAGATTAAGTTTTATTGATTTGTAGAAATCTTGAAAAGGATATGAATTTGGCCAGTTACATCTTGAGGGTATGTGAGATCATTTCATTAATACATTGCTTCAACACATTTTTTACTAAGATCCTGCACTGAAAGTCTTTAGTCATGATCTGTCCATAAAATAGATTCCAAGTGAAAGATGGAAAATGCCTGGATTCTGACACACTGTCCGCTTCCCTGTCCTAGGTATAATGGCTACACTAGGGAGGCCTACTTCAGTGTTGGCCTCCAAGGGATGGCGGAGAAAGACGTCAAGACAGTCAGAGAGCTTGTGGACAGGACGATTGAAGAAGTCATTGAGTAAGCATGGCTGTCATGACGATGACCTGCTTCCATCCTTCAGGAGTGTCCTGGGGGGGGGCGACGACCTGNCTATACTTTGGCCATTTGTGGCCTTTTGTGATCATTGCCCTGTGTTGCATGAGGGAACTTCATTGATGAGAGTTGAGAGATGTTAGTATTCTTTTTTTTTGTCTTTTTGAAACAGGGTTTCCCTGTAGCCCCAGCTGTCCTAGAATGCACAGAGATCCGCCTGCCTCTGCCTCTCAAGTGCTGGAATTCCAGATGTGTGCCACCATGCCCCGTGATATGTTAGTGGTCTCTCTACTTCTTGTTCCACTATGTTCCACGAGCCTTAGGTGTAGTGGTTCCATTGTAGATGTTTCACTTAGGGTTGGACAATTCAGAGACATTTAATCTCTGTGTGTGGCCAGTTGTGGAACTCTGTAATAGTCTCTGTTGCAAAAGAAGCTTCTTTGATGAGTGGTAACTGGGATACTTCTCTAAATATAAGGATCCATATTTAACACATAAGAAATTACATTTTGTCTAGAGATATGACAGCCTTAGGGTATTCTCTAAGATCTATGATCAGTCCAGCCATGTGTATTTGGCTATACGTAAAGTACCACACACAAGCTCCCTCCCATTGAGTGAAGTCCAATTATGTTGTTGATGACTACTCCCAAAGATAAAAGTGCCACTACTGCCCAAATATATACATATACGTATGTGTGTGTATATATATTACACATATATATTATATATAATTTAATTAATTTATTTGTTCTTATTTGTCCCCCTCCACTGTCCTCCCCACCCTCTTATCTCCTGCTGATCAACTTCTCTTTCTGCTTGTCTGTCACTTACAGTTTAGTTGTTTGGAGCACCACCTCCGATACCTTGTGCTTCTGAAAGTTCTCTTTCTCTGCAGCATCTCACCTGTCAGTTTGTGTTCTTTAGGAAAGGATTTGAAGACGACCGGATTGAAGCTTTGCTTCATAAAATCGAAATACAGATGAAGCATCAGTCGAGCAGCTTTGGACTCACCCTGACTTCGGTATGGGATTTCTTTGTCACTTTTACTTTTGGTTTGGTTTTATTTTTCATTTTGTTACTAGTGGTACTTTTGTAGTTAGTTTTTTGTTTTCTGTGCGGGGGTCAGGGGGTGTTGGGTTGGTTTGGCTTGGTTGGTTTTGAGACATGTTCTTGTAACATGTCTGTAACCCTGGCTGGCCTCAAGCTTATGGCAGTCCTACCTCTGCCTCCTGTGTTGGGATTACAGGCATGTGATAATATTCATGAAAACTATGTTTCTTGACAGCAGTGAAAGTATTGATTAACTATTGATAGTGCTTTTCACTTGAATTTGAAAGTTACACTCTTTTGGATCAAGTATAAATGTACTTATAATTTAGTTTCATGGGTTTTTTTGGGCCTTTTTTTATTAGCTTTCTTTTTTTGTTTGTTTGTTTTTGTTTTTGTTTTTGTCTTTTTGAGACAGGGTCTCCTTTAGTCTCAGCTGGCCCAGAGCTCACTATGTAGACCAGGCAGGCTTTCTTGATGGCTATGTGTGGTTGTGTGTTGTGTGTGGTTGGGTGCTGTGTGTGGTTGGGTGCCGTGTGTGGTTGGGTGCTGTGTGTGGTTGGGTGCCATGTGTGGTTGGATGCTGTGTGTGGTTGGTGCTGTGTGTGTGAGCGTACGCATTCTCGTTCGCCTCCACACTCGGATGTGATGACCAGACAGCAACCTCAGATGTTGTTCCTCAGGGATTGTCCACCTTTGCTTTTTGAGGCAGGATCTCTCACTGGCCTGAAACTCGCCAAGTAGACTTGGCTGGCTGGAGAGCAAGGTGTGGGTCCTGGGAATCAAATGTAGACATGTGTGCTTATAAGGCAAGCACTTCACTAAGCTACCTTCCTAACCTCTTAATTAGCTGTTTGTTTGTTTGTTTGTTTGTTTGTTTTGTTGGAGATAGGGTCTTAGCCTGGACTGGCCTGGAATTTGGCTATGTAGACCAGGCTAGTTTCAAAAACTCCCAAATGCCAGGATTAAAGGTGTGCACTACCACACCTAGCTTAATTGGCTGTTTTGATATCTATGTTTTTACATGAAATAGAGTTATTTATACAGAACACTGTAAATGGGTAGGGTTTTGATACTAGTAACTTACTGATCCTTTGTAAACCTATGCTTTTAGTTTTATCAGAACAAAATAGGGCTGATGGGCTTTTTCTCCACCCAAATAATGTCTTAAATTGTGTTATAAGCAACCAATTATGTTTTCTGGAGGGGAAGAGGGAGTTGCTGGGACTGAACCCAAGGCCTTGTACAGGCCAGCTGAGCCTTTGACATGTGCTGTGTCTTTACTGGGTGTCCTAGTATTGTAGCTTGTTAGCAAGGTTTGTGGTACAGTAATGCAGTGTGTATTTAAAACTCTTCATTCTAGTATATAGCTTCATGCTGGAATCATGACGGAGACCCTGTGGAGCTCCTGCAGATGGGAAATCACCTCGCTAGATTCAGGCAGTGCCTCAAGGAAAACCCAAGATTCCTGCAGGAAAAAGTAGAGCAGTATTTTAAGGTAAGAAAATTGGAGAATTTCTGCCTATAGATTTGAAGTTGGATTTCAAAATGTTGAAAAATGTACTAAGATCATAATTTATATAAATCAATTTCTGTTAACATTAAATATATAATGTGTGTGTTTCTAATTAAAAATGCAGGTGCTTAAACACCTTAACTTCTGTTTTCCTATAATGTAAGTTTGGTAGGTTTTTTATTTTTATGTGCATACATGTATGGAAGTGCACCTGTGCAGCGCCCGCAGAGGTCAGAAGAGGGGGTCAGAGCCCCTGAAACTGAAGTTATGGATCGTTGTTAGCCACCATGTAGGTGCTGGGAGTCAAACCCAGGTCCTCTGCAAGAGCAGCCAGTGCTTTCAATGTTGAGCCATCTCTCTAGCCCTTGTAGTTTTTTTTTTTTTTAACAGTGGTATGTGTGCACATATTTTTTTAGATGATTGGATTCCTTGATGCTTGATTCTCTAGATTTCTAGCCATCTGGGCTTGGTTGGATGTTTCCTGTCAGGATCGATTACTGATGGGTCGGTTGTACTCTTGCCTGTTTAGAAGGGCAGCTCCATTTTAATATGTGCCATTGTTTTGGGGACATGGAATGTGATAGTTTGATCATTTGAACTCTTATTTTTTCTGTTTTTCCTTTGATGGGTCAACCGCAGTCCTCTTTCTTTGGTTGTTTTGAATCATGGTGTCAATACCCAGGCTTGCTTCAAACTCAGTCTTATGCCTTTGCCTCTAAGTGTTGGGATTGCAGGCGTGCACCACTATGAGTTCTGATGTACATTAATTCACCTACCTCTTGTACGGTAGCAGTTGAGTATTTTGTACATCCATTTAACTGTTGAAATAAATAACAGAAGCACTCTAAGTAACCTACCATTTATTTTTATCTTAAGTCAACATCTGTTTTGTCCAAGTAATTTAGAAAGTGATGAATCAAAAACTGTAGTACCAGAACTGAAAATGGTGGAATAGGTCTGTAATCCCAGGAAGTGGGAACAGGAGGAACAGGAATTCAGGGTCGTCCTTGGCTACATGGTAAACTAAAGGGCATCCTGGTCTACATGATAACTGTCTTAAACAATAACAAAAAAAAATTTTAGTTCTTATCTTTCAAAAGTACTAGACAAAATTTAAGTAGAGTCCTATTAATTTTAAATAATTTATAGTATTAAAAACTGTAGTTTGGGGCTAGAGAGTGGCTCAGAGGTGATAGGTGCTTACTGCTCCTGCAGGGGACCAGGGTTTGGTTCTGAGCACCCACATGGTGGCCTGTGACCCTAGTTCCAAGGCCCTCTTCAGGCCTCCTCCACCTAATACTCGTGCAAGCTGAATATATCCATATAAATAATAAATAAGCAAAAAAAGTATAATGATGAATATTGATATGTTGTAGAAAACAGTAATTATGATAACAAACCAAATAGTAATATCTTCAGGTGCGCGTGAAGTGCTGACTGCACAGTGGGTTTTGTGAGCGTTTCTGGTGGCCTGTATGCTCCCGCCTTCCAGGCAGCCCTAAGGAAGCTCTGATAGGATTTTAGAAGTGGGTAAATGGATCCCCAGGACCAGAGCAGCACACTGCTAGAGGCTGCTTGAATACATTGAGATTTCGTGTCACAAAATCTTGTTTTAACCTTGGTTGTGCTATGGTTTTTGCAGAATAATCAGCATAAGTTGACTTTATCCATGAAACCAGATGACAAGTATTATGAGAAACAAACCCAAATGGAGACAGAAAAGCTAAAGCAAAAGGTCAATTCTCTCTCCCAGGAAGACAAGCAACAGATCTATAAAAAAGGTCGGGTTGATTTGATTTGATACTTCTGATTTGATTTCCTGTGCACATGCTGGGCAGGCGTGCTGTATGCTCTACCCAGACTCCTTTCCTTTTTATTTTGAGGCAAGGGCTCGCTCACTCTGTAACCCACACTGGCCTTGAACTTTAAATCTTCCTGCCTCAGCCTCCCAGATAACTGGGATTCCAGGCCTGTACCTCCTGGCCCCGATGTCTTGTTAGTTATTTCGGTGGTTCCCAGGTGAAGGGAATTTTGCCTGCCCCACAAACACTCGACGGTGGGATGTTCTTGGTTGTTTTAAAGGCCATTTGTAGTTTCAGTGCTTGCTCATTCTCTACCGCCATTCAGCGCTAGTGAACTTCTTACTGTTAATAGCCAAGGGCAAGTGTTAATTCAGCCAACAGATACTAGTATTGTTATTTATTGTTAATAGCTAGAAACAAGTGTTACTTCAACCACCAGGATACTTACAGGGTTTCTGTTTGTTGCATTGGGTTCTAACCATGACACTCAACTCTAGGAGAAACTTGACCTTGTTCATCTGGAAAAGCAGAAAGTAGTTTTATGAGATATATAGGTCTTACAAATACTTCTGTGTGTCGGCAGTCTCTGCTGTGTCACAAGGTAAACAGTACACTGCCAAGTGCACAGTGCCAGCTCTGTAACCTTTGCATTCACAGAGGCAGATCTCAGTGAAGGTTCAAAAGAGACAAAACTGGCCGTGATGGCCACTAGAAGGTGCTAGAAGGCTGGAGGCGACAGCATATTCATGCTTGTTAAGTCACCACAACAGGGAAGTCAGTGAAGTCTGGATAGTGTGGGTTGTGTGATAGGATTTAGCTGCAGCAGGGATGATACAGTGTCAGGAAGTGATTAGAGATGGAGGTCGGGGGGAGGGTACCTGGTAGGTAGACATGAAGTGTTGCTAGAGGCTGGTGGACAGAGCCAGGAGAAGGGGTTTGGTCCCAGAGAGAACTGGGAGATCCCTTCATGTTTAAACTAAGGTAGTCTGGGAGCTGGAGAGATAGCCTAGTGGTTAAGAGCACCAACTGCTCTTGCAGAAGACCCGGGTTCAATCCCCAGCACCCACATGGCGGCTGAGAACCATCTGTAACTCCCATTCCAGGAGAACTCCAGTTCCAGGGGAATCCGACGCCCTCTTCTGACCTCCGCGGCATTGCACGACACAGGTGCACGGACCTGCATGCAGACAGTACACTCATACACATACAAAAATAAATAGAATTTAAAAAAAAGAATATTTAAAAATAAACTAAGGTAGTCTGGTCTCAGGAAACATTTGTGAAACATACATGTAAGTGAATTTGCAAAGTGTATTCAGAGTATATTAAAAATTTAAGAATTTAGTAAATATAACAGCTAAAAATAGAAGACCTGGGTTGGGCGTGGTGGTGCACGCCTTTAATACCAGCACTCGGGAGACAGAGGCAGATTTCTGTGAGTTCAAGGCCAGCCTGGTCGACAGAGTAAGCTCCAGGCCAGCTGGGACTAAAGGGAGACCCTGTCTCAAAAAAATACCAAAAAATAAAAATAAATAAAAAAAATAAAAATAGAAGACCCAGGTGGCACATGCCTCTGAACCAAGCCCTCTCAAGGCAGAGGCAGGTAGATCTTTGTGAGATTGAAGCCAGCCTGGTTTGTGTAGGGACTTCTGGGCCAGTTGGGGCTCCAAGGAGATCCTGTCTCAAAAAGAAAAATCCAAAAATGGTTGGATTTTGACAGCTAACACTAAGAAAGTATACTAATGGCAAATAAGTACTTGATCATTGTTTAAATGAGAAGTGATTTTTTTCTTAGGGAAATGAATAATTTCTTAGAAAAATGCAAATTGAAGCCATAATGCTTATACCTATTAAGAAAGGGGAAATTAAAAATACAGATGTAGCATACTGCAACTACCCAAAGTAACGCACTGTGTCGGTGACAAAACAGCAATGTGGTACAGGCACTTAAGCAGAGTTCTTGATTCCTCCATTGCAAGCGACGCTCTTGACAGTGTAGCACAGTAGTGTTCAGAGCACAGCACAAGAGTAGGGAAGCAGCTATCTGCCCAGAATGTGGCCATCAGCACAAATAGCCATGTAAGGAGATCCTACGTAGCTATAAATGGGAAGGAGCCGATGAGACACTCGGTGTGGACAGATCTCAGCAGCATAATGCTACGTGAAGTAAGCCCAGCCAGAGGACGCGTGCCTAGTGAGACCACTTCTGTGAAACCGGTAGCAGATGAGCGGGAAGGCCAAGAGTTGAGGGCAGCCTGCCTGAAGGCGGCCATGGAGCGTCAGAAGTAGCGTGTCAGGATATGGAGGTTGTGTGGCTTTTACATTTGTCAAAACCTAGTTAAAGCTTTAAGGGAATTATGACTTGCCTTTTTAAAGTGTTATAAATAAAACAAATCCTCAATTCTCAAATTATTAACATTTTTGACCTGGGCTGTGCCTCCTCTTAACAAATTTAAGTATCCTCTGATCTTCTAAGACCTTAGTAAATGATGCTCAATATCCTCTGATCTTCTAAGACCTTAGTAAATGATGCTTAGTGTTCTCTGATCTTCTAAGACCTTAGTAAACAATACTCACATTATGAGCTATTTTGTCTGTGTGGATTCTCTGGAGAGTTCCTTTCCAAGTTGGCCCAGGCCGCTGCATTTAACAACAGTGTTTCAAGCGGGTGTGGGGATCTGCTGTAGATTAAAATCCTGTCGGGAGATGTGTACCAGTGAGAAAAGGTTGATTTTATCTATGTGCCATGGATGACTATAAGTCCTTACCATGGGGGCCCCTGTGATTTGGGAAAAGGAAAAAGAAATACAGCTGGATTTGGAGCACTGGCAGTGAGCGCCTGCGTAGAGGGGGGCCAGGGCGACTTCTGGTTTGGCCAGCAGCGGCAGGTGCTTCAGGGTGATGTTCACACCTGTCAGCACACAGCCCGGGACTCCGTGTGCATCGGAGCTGGTGGGGAGCAGATAAGGAGCAAAAGCACTGAAGTTTGGGTCAGGCGTGTTCGTTGCTCGTTTTCACTTTTGTTTCTGGTTTGTTTTCTTCTTTAGGTTTAGAGTTACGGACTCAGCAAAGTAAGCCTCAGGATGCCTCCTGTCTCCCAGCACTGAAAGTTTCTGACATTGAACCCTCCATACCTTTCACCCAGTTTGACATCTCCTTGGCAGGTCATCATCAACATTGATTTTTGTGGCTGCCTGGGCTCTGGGATTGTTACATGGTAGTTTTCACACGGGCAGGGTAGTGCTGTGGGTGTGTTTGCATGTGTGTGCCTGTGCGTGTGGGTACAGGGGCACATGTGTGCACGGACCTGGGCTCTGGGATTGTTACATGGTAGTTTTCACATGGGCAGGGTGGTGCTATGGGAGTGTTTGGATGTGTGTGCCTGTGCGTGTGGGTACAGGGGCACATGTGTGCACGGACCTGGGCTCTGGGATTGTTACATGGTCTTTTTCACATGGGCAGGGTGGTGCTCTGGGTGTGTTTGGATATGTGTGCCTGTGCGTGTGGGTACAGGGGCACATGTGTGCACGGACCTGGGCTCTGGGATTGTTACATGGTAGTTTTCACACGGGCAGGGTGGTGCTCTGGGTGTGTTTGGATGTGTTTGCCTGTGTATGTGGGTACAGGGGCACGTGTGTGCATGGACCTGAAGGCCAAAGGGCAACCTCACTGCCGCTTGTTCATAAAGGCAGCGTCTCCATGGGACTTGGGAGTTGCCAGTTCATCCAGGTTGTCTCACCAGTGACCTAGAGTTGCACCTCCTCCCTCTCAGCTTGGGTTGCAGGCACTGTGAGGGTCAGGCCCAGGGCCTCGTGTCTGCATGGGAAGCATATTACCAGCCGAGCTGTGTCCCAGACCTCCAGTGACCATCGGCCTCTCTTGTCTTTCTGTGAGCAGGTTTGATGATGGCAAGCAAATTTGCTGCTTCTGGATCAGATTTCTCGAGTGCCCAGCTAGCATGCACACAGCTCAGTTGCTTGAGTGATCAGCTAGCATGCATACGGCTTGGTACTCGAGTGCCCAACTAGCATGCACACAGCTCGGTGCTCAAGTGCCCAGCTCACATGCACACAGCTTGGTGCTCGAGTGCCCAGGTAGCATGCACACAGCTCAGTGCTCAAGTGCCCAGCTAGCATGCACACAGCTCAGTCACTCTAGTGCCCAGCTAGCATGCACACAGCTCGGTCACTCTAGTGCCCAGCTAGCATGCACACAGCTCAGTCACTCTAGTGCCCAGCTAGCATGCACACAGCTCGGTCACTCTAGTGCCCAGCTAGCATGCACACAGCTCGGTGCTCGAGTACTCAGCTAGCATGTACACAGCTCGGTGCTCGAGTACTCAGCTAACATGTACACAGCTCGGTCACTCGAGTGCCCAGCTAGCATGCACACAGCCCTAGGGTTGATCCCCATGTGCTCGTGCAGACCTGGAATCCCAGCACTCAGGAGATGGAACATGTTCAATGCCATCTGCAGCTAAAATACAAAATTTATCAAAATGTTACTAATTAGAGCTGGTCAGATGGCTCCGTACGTGAAGGACCCTGTTGCCCAGACTACGGGTATGAATGTATTGCTTGCATGTATATAAGGACAGAAGAGGGCATTAGATCTCCTGGAACTAGAGTTATGGGCAGCTGTTAGCTACCATGGGTGCTAGAAACCAAACACAGGTCCTCTGCAAGAGCAGCTAGCTCGTCCCCTTTACTGGTGAGCCATCTCTCCAGCCCCCCCCCAATTAAAAATTTATAAATGTTTTACCTTTTCAATTTTATGTGCATTTGAGTGTTTTGCCTGCATGTATGTAAGTGCACTACATGCATGCAGTGCCTTTAGAGGCCAAAAGAGGGCACTGGAGGGTCCCCTGGAGCTGGAGTTCGGGACTGTTAGCTGCCATTTGGGTGCTGGGACTGAAACCCTGGACAGCAGCAAGTGCTGTGAGACACTGAGCCATCTCTCCAGCCCCAGAAAAAAATATTTTTTATTAATTAAACAAAATAATGTCTTTATTTTCCAGCTGGAGACATCCCCGTGCAATACTGTGCTCAGCCCACCAATGGTGTGGTGTACTTCCGAGCCTTCTGTAGTTTAAACACCCTTCCTGAAGAGCTGAGGCCCTATGTGCCCCTCTTCTGCAGCGTGCTGACCAAGTGAGTCATTGAAACACTGTAGATACATGTCTGTGCTGTTCAGCGCATGTTGTGCGTGCGTGCGTGCGTGTGTGCGTGCGTGCGTGCGTGCGTGCGTGCGTGTGTTTTCATGCCTTGGTGGGGATCCCTTTCTTCGGAAGCATTTTATTTTTAAAACCCAAGCGCTGTTTTAGTGATGAATTAAAGTTATAACATTTATTTAGGGTTTGTTTTCTTGCACTGTACATGTTATATCAAAATATTAATCTGGAGAATTGGGTCCTATAGTATAGATGATTGCAGGTGATGATCCATCAAGGTTTAGGGAGCACTGATTGTATTTAATCAAGAAATACAAACCATTTGGTGTGAGGGACACACCTGAGGGCCGTCTTTACAGAACTTGGTGGCACCCTCCTTCCTCGGCTTTTCTCCTGAGCTCATTGCGCAGTGGTTGTCATGCGTAGGTAGATGTCTGGATGGACTGGCAGAGTGCATGCACTTCTCGCCCATAGCAGGATAGGCTGTGTACAGAGCTGTATACTTCGCTGCCTGTTCCAGGACAGAAGTGGAAGCCTAAACGGTCATTCCGAGCCGCTGGGAACTGCCATTCAATCCGGTGTGCACTTCGTGGGGATAAAGATGCTCTCACATTTTGGTGCTGCCTGGCTCTGACCGTACCCTGGCTGAGGATTGGATGTTTGGAAAACGTCTTTGGAAAGTTCTTCCCCCATCCCTTGCCCCTTTGTCATCACCGTGCAGCGTCCCCTGGGCTCGTCACCTAAGGGAGAATGTTTCCTCTAAATGCGTCAGTGCTCAGAGGATTTTGGCTTTTTGTTGGTGGTGGTTTTGAGACAGGGTCTCCCTTAGCCTAGCTGTCCTGGAGCTCGCTCGCTCTGTGGACCAGGCTGGCCTTGAACTCACAGAGATGGATCTACCTGCTTCTGCCTCCTGAGTGCTGGGATTAAAGGCGTGTGCCACCAGGCTCAGCTGGCTTTTCTTAAAAAGTCAGGGGAAACCTATATTTTTCAGACCCCATCACCAGATATTTAAGCAAATGAAGACTGTGTCAGAATATCTGGAAGAGAGCACGTATGAATCCTGTCCAAGCTTAGGGCTGGGAACGCACAGCGGCCAGCTGCTGCCCATGACTAGTGCCCTGGGCACTGCATATGAGTTGCACATAGAGAAGCTGGCTTGTTGCTCATGGATAGGGTAGATGGGCTGTGCTATGGGTGGAGGGCGAATGCTGGCGTGTACCCAGGAACTGTGAAGTGTGCACAGACAGGTGTATAGAGCGGTGGTCATGAACCAGCATTGAGCTTTCTGGGTGGCACAGGCACCCTGGTGACTCGGGGCTGCCTCTTTTCTCAATCAGGCTGGGCTGTGGCCTCCTTGACTACAGAGAGCAAGCCCAGCAGATCGAGCTGAAGACGGGAGGCATGACTGTCTTGCCCCAAGTACTTCCTGACGACGCCCACCTGGACACTTATGAGCAGGTAGCCTTTCGGCTCTGGGAGGAGAGCTTGCTTGTACGGTGTCTCCGTAGTTACGCCATAGTCACTTTCTTTCGTGTTATTTCCTCCACGTCTCAGGGTGTGCTGTTTTCATCTCTCTGCCTGGATCGGAATCTACCAGACATGATGCATCTATGGAGTGAAATATTTAACAAGTAAGTTTATTTGCAAAATACGTTCACGGATTTTATTTGCTTGTCAAATTCCTAGTCTGATTTTTACATGTAATTCCTATCAAAGTAGAAAAATTGGAAAAATGTTGAGGTAGTCTGTAATAATTCCCTTTGGTATGGAAGGGGGCCTGGAGAAATTCCTGAGAGTTTACTGTGTTTTCTGTAGCCCATGTTTTGAGGAGGAAGAGCATTTCAAGGTGTTAGTGAAGATGGCTGCGCAGGAGCTCTCCAATGGGATCCCAGACTCAGGGCACCTCTACGCGGCCCTCAGAGCAAGCAAGACGCTCACACCTGCGGCCGACTTACAGGAGACCTTCGGTGGGATGGACCAGGTGGGGACTGGGAAGGAACGGGTCTTGTTCTGGCTGAGCGAGGCCTCCTGGAATTCTAGTGTTCCCTGGTAGTGTGCTTCCTGGCTCAGAAGCCTGGCTTTGTAAATGCCCACCGTGCTGGCTGCTGCTTGTAGTCCCAGTGCTGAGAAGGTCGAGGCAGGTCGATCCCAGCTGATGCTGCCCAGCAAGCCTCACCTTCATGGCGGGTCCCAGGCCTGTGAGTGAGGCTGTCTTCCAGCCTCACAAGCATCTCATCACATTTACACAAAACACACACATACATGAAGACCAGAAAGCAACTGTCTAATTTAATTCTGATTTCTAATCTCCAGGCTTCATGGGGGACAAGTCTTAGTTGAAAAAACCTACAAACTTGTTGCCTTCTAATGTACTTTTCTATAATTACTGCAAGTTTTGGAGAATCACAAATACATCTGTCTGAAAAAATGTATGTAAACTGTGTAGTAACACGGAGCATGTGGGCTGATGTAGCATGTGCATGTGCCTCCTTCTGTTCAGGCGAGATGTATATAAGCTGTGTAGTACAAGGAGCGTGTGGGCTGACAGAGTGCGTGCCTCCTTCCGTTCAGGTGAGTTGTATGTGAGCTGTGTAGCACACAGAGCGTGTGGGCTGACGTAGCATGTGCCTCCTTCTGTTCAGGTGAGATGTATGTGAGCTGTGTAGTACACGGAGCGTGTGGACTGATAGAGCGTGTGCCTCCTTCCAGTCAGGTGAGATGTATGTGAGCTGTGTAGCACACAGAGCGTGTGGGCTGACGTAGCATGTGCCTCCTTCCGTTCAGGTGAGGCTGATGAAGAGAACTGCAGAAATGACAGACATCAAGCCAGTCCTGAGAAAGCTTCCCCGGATCAAGAAGTACCTGTTGAACTGTGATAACATGAGGTGGGCTCTCGGATCTTGTGGCTCATTCCATTTCATAAAGCATCATTTTAGGTATTTTTCACTTGAAGATGTAATCTCTTAAATTTATCTTCAAGACAGTGTTTGGTGTAAGTAAGTTAGAGGATTGATTCTGGTGACAGAATTTTTTTTTTTTTGTATTTTTGAGACAGGGTCTCCCTTTAGTCCCAGCTGTCCTGGAGCTCACTCTGTAGACCAGGCTGCTGTTGAACTCACAGAGATCGCCTGCCTTTGCCTCCCGAATGCTGGGATTAAAGGCTTGCACCGCCACACCTGGCACTAAAGTCAGTTCTTAGCTGCCATGTGGGTGCTGGGAATAGAACCTGGGTCCTCTGCAAGAGCAGTCAGTACTCTTAACCCCTGAGGCATCTCTCCAGCCCCCCAAAATAGACCAAAAAAAAAAAAGTTCTTTGCTCTCAGGTATAAATGTTTCATAAATAAGGATCCAGTGAGACCCGGTGAAGGTTAAGCTTTTCAAGACCAGTTCATTGTCAAGATAAAATTGTATCTTGGAGGAACTCGGGCATGTACATAAAGTTGGCTTTATGCCCTCAGGCTTGAGTGTAAATAAAAATAGTGATTTATATGCAGTGCCTTGCTACCATTGATAATGACTTAGGATTCACTGGTGCTTAAAAGGAATGGCCTAGCGGTTAAGAGTGCTGACCGCTCTTACAGAGGACCCGGGTTCAATCCCCAGCAACCACATGGCAGCCGAGAACCGTCTGAAACTCCAATTCCAGGAGAGCTCCAGTTCCAGGGGAATCCGACACCGTCTTCTGACCTCCGCGGCATTGCACGACATGGGTGCACAGACTTGCATGCAGGCAGTACATTCATACACATACAGAAATAAATAAAATTAATAAAAAAAAATTTAAAAATTAAAAAAAAAAAAAGGAAATGCATATTTAAGTCACTGTTTTGCATAGAGTCCTGGCGGGCTTCCCCAGTTTGTTCTTGAGAATCATAGGCAGTTTTAGGAGCCAGTGCAGCTGACAGGAGGGCCCGGGGTCAGTGCTCTGGTCGTAGGTGTCACATAAGCCCAGTGCTCACGTCTATACCACAGGCTTTAGTCCAGTGTTCACTAATGATAACCCAGGCTGGTCGGCTCAGCATGCACACTCACCCCATTTAGCTTCCCCCAACGTTCACCTTATACCTCAGCACCCCAGGCCAGCTTGACCCAAGTGTTTGCTCTGGGCTCCCAGCTAGCTTATCCACAGGCCACCCTGGGCTAGTACCCACCCTGTATTCCTGGCTAGATTATTATTATTTTTTGTCTTTTGTCTTTTCGAGACAGGGTTTCCCTGTAGCCACAGCTGTCCTGAAACTCACTCTGTAGACCAGGCTGGCCTTGAACTAACAAAGATCCACCTGCCTCTGCCTCCCGAGTGCTAGGATTAAAGGCTTGCGCCACCACGCCCGGCTTTTTTTTGCTAGATTATTCTTATGTTCACCCTTATACCACACAGGCCAGCCTGGCCCAGCACTCCCCATAACACCCCAGGCCAGCCTGGGGAACATTACCACTTTGACTTTCTGCTTCCTTCATAAAACCTGCCTTTGAAAGTTTCTTACAAGGAATAATATATCAAGCAATTCATTTAGAGCCTATATATAATCAGTATTCAGTGATAACTGCTTTTAAGTGAATTTGAGATCAAACACTTGAAGACTAAAACAGGAAGTTGCGTAGTCAGTGTATGGTAGAAAGTTGCGTACTGTAAATACACGGTAGAAATCAAACAGGAAGCCAATACATGGTAGAAATCAAACAGGAATACAGAGCAAGTTCCAGGACAGCTGGGGCAACAGGGAGACCCTATCTCAAAAAGACCAAAAAAAAAAAAAAAAAAAGAAATCAAACAGGAAGTTGCATACTGTCAATACACAATAGAAATCAAACAGATTTTATATAATAGAGAGTATTTGTGGTTCTCTAGAATTTGGAGGCCTTTTATAATAGGATGCTGTGAGACCAGGCTAATTTTTTGACACCTTAAATTTCTCTACTTTATGGGCTGGAGAGATGGTTCAAGAATGCTTGCGGCTCTTCAAAGAGGGACAGGAGTTCGGTTCCCAGCACCCACACTGGACAGCTCACAACTGCCTGCAGCTCCAGCTGTAGGTGTCCAGTGCCGCCTTCTGTCCTCTGTGGACATCCACATGCCTGTGCACATACATACATACAGACATCCACATGCCTGTGCACATACATACATACAGACATCCACATGCCTGTGTACATACATATATACAGACATCTACATGCCTATGCACATATATACATACAGATGTCCACATGCCTGTGCACATACATATATACAGACGTCCATATACCTGTGCACATACATACAGACATCCACATGCCTGTGCACATACATATGTAAAGACATCCACATGCCTGTGCACATACATATATATAGACATCCACATGCCTGTGCACTTACATATATACAGACACCAGAAATGAAGCGTTTTTTCTCTACATTAGTAACAGGCTTAGTTGTTTTCCTTCCAGCCTTCAGTGAATCCAAAGACATTGTTGTTTGATCCTGCCCTTCTCTTTGTACTCTTCCATAAGACAGTGAAGTGCTGTCACAGTGATGACATTGGTGATTGGGCAGTGTTCTAGAGACATAAGACTGAAGTGCTGTCACAGTGATGACATTGGTGACTGGGCAGTGTTCTAGAGACATAAGACAGTGAAGTGCTGTCACAGTGATGACGTTGGTGATTGGGCAGTGATCTAGAGACATAAGACAGTGAAGTGCTGTCACAGTGATGATGTTGGTGACTGGAAAGTGTTCTAGAGACATAAGACAGTGAAGTGCTGTCACAGTGATGACATTGGTGATTGGGCAGTGTTCTAGTGACATAAGACTGAAGTGCTGTCACAGTGATGATGTTGGTGACTGGGCAGTGTTCTAGAGACATAAGACAGTGAATGCTGTCATAGTGATGACATTGGTGACTGGGCAGTGTTCTAGAGACATAAGACAGTGAAGTGCTGTCACAGTGATGACATTGGTGACTGGACAGTGTTCTAGAGACATAAGACAGTGAAGTGCTGTCACAGTGATGACGTTGGTGATTGGGCAGTGATCTAGAGACATAAGATGGCCACATGACTTCCATATCCAGAAACTTTCTTTTGAACATTTTTTAATATTTTGTATAGTCTCTTCTCATTTCTGTGTCATTTATATTTTATTCAAAGATGTGATAAATGGGTAAAATGGCAGCTTCCCTGTTATGATGGTTGTACATGTACACTGTTCTCCTAAGCAGGTGCTCAGTGAACGCTACCCCTTCCCTGTTATGATGGTTTCACACGTACACTGTTCTCCTAAGCAGGTGCTCAGTGAACGCTACCCCTTCCCTGTTATGATGGTTTCACACGTACACTGTTCTCCTAAGCAGGTGCTCAGTGAACGCTACCCCTTCCCTGTTATGATGGTTTCACACGTACACTGTTCTCCTAAGCAGGTGCTCAGTGAACGCTACCCCTTCCCTGTTATGATGGTTTCACACGTACACTGTTCTCCTAAGCAGGTGCTCAGTGAACGCTACCCCTTCCCTGTTATGATGGTTTCACACGTACACTGTTCTCCTAAGCAGGTGCTCAGTGAATGCTGTCCCACAACAGATGTCTCAGGCAGAGAAAGAGGTGGAAAACTTCCTCAGAAATGTTGGCCGGAGTAAGAAGGAACGGAAACCCGTGCGCCCACACATTGTGGAGGTAACAGATCATGGAGTGTACCAGAAACCAGGTGTAGGTCTCACCTCATTCTTGGAATCATGCAGTGTGTAGGAATTAATATCCTCATTTCGGGATTCAGCGATTAAGAGCACTGGCAGAGGACTGGGATGTGGTTCCCAGCACCCACACGGTGGCTCACAACTATCTGCAGCTCCAGTTTCAGGGGATCCAGTGCCCTCCTCTGGCCTCTACAGGCATTCCAAGTGTGTGACACACTTAACATACATGCAGACAACACATTCATAGAATGTTTTTTATTCATAGAATAAAAAATAAATATAAAAGTAAAAGAAAAGTAAATATAAGAGCAGACTTGTGCCTGAAATGGCATAGTATAAAAATAGCCAAAATGAGGCTAGAGAGATGGCTCACAGGTTAAGGGCACTGGCTGTTCTTGCTAAGACCCAGGTTCGAATCCCAGCATCCACATGGGACCTAACAGCCGTCTGTAGCTCCAGTTCCAGAGGCTCTGATCCCCTTTCTGCCCTCCAGGGGCCCTGCAGGACACAGGTCTGCTTGCCTACGTGCATGCAATTCACGCATACAAATAAAATTTTTTTTTAAAGAAATTAACCAGAAAGCCTGCCCCAGCGGAGCTCTGCCCGCTGCTCCTTGGCCGTTACCGTGTCTCATTTTTCCATTGGTTTATCCTCAGGAACAGTATCTCTTACTACTATTCTAATCAAACAATTGATTAGCCTAGTGGGATTTTTGTTTGATTTGGGAATTTGGGGGGGTCTTTGTAAGACAGGTTCTCCCTGTAGCCCCAGCTGGCCTGGTAGACCAGGTTGGCCTTGAACTCACAGAGATCCATCCACCTCTGCCTCCCAAGTGCTGGGATCAGCGGCATGTGCCACCAGGCCCAGATAATTAGCCTAGTGTTTTTGAGTTTTTTTGAGTCTGATTCCCCTGGACTCTCACTTGTCACCGGAGAAGTTGACAGTTTGCAGATCTTGCAAGAGCTACTTCAGTGTCTTCTCCACTGAGCTGCGGGTGTCCGTCCGTTTCTCATTTGGTGTGCCCTCCTCACCTCCCTGTAAGACATCACGTGACGTCTCTGTGTGTCTTTGGCCCCTCTCTAGAACATGTTCATGTCACTCCAACCTCATGCTTTGGAAGATACGGGGGTTCTGTTGTTTGGATTTTTTGTTGCATTCGTTTATTAGTGTGCATGTGTGTGTGTTGTGTGTGCCGTGCAGTGTGTGTGTGGAGGTCAGAGGACAACTTGTGGGAGTTGGTCTTCTCCTTCCATCTTGTATGGATCTGGGGTTCAAACTCCACTCATCAGGGCTAGCAGTCTTTGCCACTGAGCCACCTCTCCAGCCATGGATTACACAGGTTTATGACTAGAAAGTACAAAACAAAGCTTAACATTTTTCTTTAAGTTTGTGCAAGGATCTTCTTTATTCAAAAAAAATGTTTTTGTTTTTATTTTTTAGTATTTTTTGAGACAGGGTCTCCCTTTAGTCCCAGCTGGCCTGGAGCTCACTCTGTAGACCAGGCTGGCCCTGAACTCACAGAGATCCACCTGCCTTTGCCTCCCGAGTGCTGGGATTAAAGGCTTGTGCCACCATGCCTGGCTAAATTTTTTTTTTTTGGTAAAAAAAAATGTTTTTAAAAATGTCACTTCATTACAGCATTAAGCCTTGACTGCCTTACCTAATCCATATGAGAAGCTCTGTGCATTTTATAAAATCCTTATTGTCTTGTCTGTTTCAAGTAAGTCTGGGTTATTTTTTTTCTCTTCACTCTTGGACACATTTCATTTTCAGAAACCTGCACACAGCAGCTCGGGCGGAAGTGGCTCCACAATCATCCGAAAGCTGATAGTAGTAAGTAACCACGATGCACTGCTCTTCCGCACGGGCCTCACTAGCCCCTTTGTGCCGTGAGCCTGAAACCGTCCCTTTCCTTGACGATGAGCATTCCTAGAGGCCATGCTGGGCTGGGCTGGGCTGGGCTTAGCTGAGCCAGGTGGGATAGCTGTGCTGAGTGGGGGTCACTGTGGGTCGTCTTCCCTCACACTTCCTCGCCCCTCCTTCCACTTGGTTGACCCTCATTTTGATGTAGCTCACAGTGCTTGAATCACAGCAGCCTGCCTGCAGTTAAGCAGGGCATCGATCCTTTTCCACCCGCACAGCTTCCGTAAACTGCTGCATTCTGATTCCTTATAGAGTGTGGTAATGAGTGGTCCTGGAAAATCAGCCACCTATGAAGTAAAATGCTTTTACTTTTAACAAACATTGTGTTTTAAAGCATCATGTCAGGTTTGGAGAATGTCTCGTTCATGTTAAAGTGCAGTGCAGTATTACATCTGTTGTAGTCCCCCCCCCCCCCCCCGAGGAAGGAGAAGCTGAGGTGGAACCTGATATTTCTAGTTCCTGTGGGGCACATTGGCTTCACGGAGCCTAGTCTGACCCATAGGCCTCTGTCCCTCAGGACCCCACCTTCAAACCCTGCCAGATGAAGACGCACTTCCAGCTGCCCTTCCCAGTGAACTATGTTGGCGAGTGTGTCAGAACCGTCCCCTATGCAGATCCAGATCATGCCAGGTAGGAGGCAGGTGGAACAGCAGCCGCTTTGTCTTGTCTGCATCTTGAGACTGGCTTTCGAACATGTTTGCAAGCCTGGGGACCTGACTTCCCTGCATCCACGTAAAAGCTGGAAGTGGGGGTGCATGTATTGTAGACCCCGTCACTGTGGAGACGGAGAAAGATACCTGGGGCTTGTTGGTCATTCTAGCAAAATCAGTGAGTTCCAATTTCATCGAGAGGCTCTGTCTCAAACTAAGGTAGAGAGCATTCTGTCAAAGAATGAACTGTGCTAGCTGGGCTTTTCCGTTTCCAGTGAGTGAGTTTACTATTCGTATGTAGCAATGTGAAGTAAAAGAACAGATAGCAAGCAGCAGGTGCATCACAGCTCAAATCCAGAACTCTCACTATCCAGATGAAATGACTGGGGAGATCTTGCTGAAACTGTCAGCTCAGGTCTCAGATGGGAGCTCTGGGCCGAGCTTTAGCCTTGGGTGTAGTGGCTTCCCTTTCCCAGCAGGCGTTTTTATGCGAGTCAATAGTGGCCTCTCTGGAAATGGCTCTTCTTCCAGCTGTTCTCAGGCAGAATTGTTAATGTCCTTGGGCCGTTTGCTGCCGTCCTGTCACAGGGCCAGGGGTCAGGCTACCACTAGGACAGAGCACCTTGGAGCTTGGAGGACATGACATAAACACGTTTGGGTCAGAGACAAGGGAACCTGCCGTTTCCAGAGTCATCCCTCAGCAGAGCAAAGAGCAGTGATGATACAGGAAATGCTACACACAGTGATAAAGAACATACATTTCTGGTCTTCATATGGACATGTGCGCGAACGCGTGCGCGTGCGCGCACACACACACACACACACACACACACACACGAGGGAGGGAGGGAGGGAGGGAGGGAGGGAGGGAGGGAGGGATGTTTTGTACCACAGGTGTCTGCTGGCTTTGAGCATTGGATGCGTGTCAGCTGAGACCTGCTGTCACCTGAATGGCCTGACTGTACTAGGCAGGAAGAGCTAATATGGAGAACAAAGTGCACACACAGCCCTAGTAGTCAGCAAAGAGCCCCTCTACCCAGTGTGATACACAGTTATTTTTATGAAAGTTTATATCCCTCATGCAGTCCTATAGGACAGATACTCTGACTTTAAACATAAATATCTAATGCTAAAAAGTATGTAATGAAGTCTCAGTGTTGTCTGATAAATGACAACAAGAACCCATGTGCTTGTATTTGATTCCCTCACCTCCCCCGTCGCCCTGCAGGTGTCAGCAAGACAGTAACAGGTGTGTAACGTCACCAGGGAGAAAGAAGGAAGATGGCACCTTAGTGACTTTTGCCATGGGTGTGACAAAATGACTACAAATGCAGCTTAAGGAAGGGAGCGTTTATTTGGGGTGACAGTTGAAGATAGAGTCAGGGTGGCGAAACATTGGTGGACACAGTCAGGAAGCAGGCAGCAGCGAGTGCTGGTGCTCAGTTCACTTAGGCAGCAGCGAGTGCCGGTGTCCAGTTCAGTTCGTCTTTCCTGTGCGGTCTGGGATGGGTTAACTCACTCTGGAAACTCCCTCACCGCTGTGTCTCCTGGGTGGTCTAGATCTGCCAGGTAGACAGTATTAACCAGCATGAGTAGAGGGAGGGTACGCAGTGGCCCATGGGAGCCACGGAGAGTGATCCAGGGAGCCTGCAGGGGGCGAGGCCGCAGGAAAGACACTTGTCACACAGTCCTGGAGGGGGCGGGGTCCAAGATGGGTCGTGGAAGCAGGATAGGGTTCCTGTGAGAGGGGGAGACAGCACCGTGCCTCTGTGTCAGAGGCCTTGGGGTGGAGGGGTGATTATGAGAGGTTACAGTCTCCCCAGAAAAGTAGAGACCTGCTGATGGGACCCAGAGAAAGGGTTCGAGTGGGGGTGCCTGAAAATGTGACTGGCTTTGCTTTGTATTTGTAGAAAGCAATCAACTTTATGTTATGTAAATTAAATCTTTGTGTGATGTAAAAACTTTGAAAAAAAATAAGTATGTAGGTAAAATTTCCATTCCTGTTGCATCAGCGTGGAGGCTCCTGCCTGCGACTCAGGCCATGGCTGGAGAGCGGCACCTGGGGCGGGTATTACTCCGTATTATTCCGCGTGCCAGGTTTCTCTCCATGGACCCAGGTGACACTGTGACTTCCACAGCCAGTCTGTAAGGAACGGGCTTGTGATCACTGCTTGACTTCACGCTCATCTCGCTTTTCCTGTGTGTTCCATGAGTCCAGTTGCTGGTAGTGGGGACTGGGACCTGTTTCTCAGTCCAGGGAGTGTCCAGAACTTCCGCTTGGCCCATAGCACCAGGGTATCAGATGCCATCTAAAGCCATCTGTGTGTGTGTGTGTGTGTGTGTGTGTGTGTGTGTGTGTGTGTGTTATGTTAGTTTCCTTTCTCATTTTTCTTATGCTCTGATGTGGAACTTTTTTTTTTTTTTTGGTCTTTTTGAGACAGGGTCTCCCTGTAGCTCTGACTGTCCTGGAACTCACTTTGTAGACCAGGCTGGCCTTGAACTCACAGAGATCCGCCTGCCTCTGCCTCCCAAGTGCAAGGATTAAAGGTGTGCGCCACCACGCCCGGCATATGTGGAACTTTTAAATCAGTGGTCATTTATACATTGGTATTCATGATGCAGGCAGCCTCTCTTTCTTTTTTTACTTCATGCAGCTGAAAGAGCCTCTCTTTCTACTTCTGATTCAAACCCACCATGTGCATTGTACCAAGTTCAGCCTCTTAGAGTGGCTTTGAGAAGTCTGCATTCCATATCACTACCCCCCCTCATGCTTCATCCCTGTGATCACATTGAAAATTAAAGACCATTCTTTCTTGTTGTTTTCTTAGTTATTTTGCTCTTGTCCATCAGATAACGTATTCAGTATGCACATAGGATTAGTTCCATGATATCCTGTGGGTACCAAACCTGTGGATGCTCCCTCGTATGTTTGACCTGCAGCTGAATCAACACATGTGGCCTATAGTTTTGTATGTGTTCGACATAAATGTAAACTTACTTAAAACACATTTTTTTGCCATCTCTTTTGATAACTTGGTTGCACAGTTCTTGAGTCTGAATTTTGTAAGTGATGTCATGTCACAGTGTCAGAATGTCAGACACACCTACATCCCTCATATGTAGTGGTATAGTATTCTCATGCAACCTACACATATCTTCCTATAGGTATTTAGTCAGGAATATTGACAAAAAGGAAAGCTGCATTTGTTCAGGACAGGTGTAATTTTTATCAATATAACATTTTTATCCTTTGAGAATATCCATATAATGTATATTGATTGTGTTTACTCCAGTCCTGACTTCTCCAGGCCCACCCCAAAACCTCTTTGAACTTCATGTCTCACATATTGTGTGTGCGCAGGCGCACATGCATGCATGTGTGCGTGTGTGTTTGTGTGCATGTGTGTGTGTATGTGTGCCTCCCAGAATTTAAGTTGCTTTGTGCGTGACACTCGTGAGTGCGACCATCCAGTGGAGCATGACTGACCTTCCAGGGGCCATACCCTTCAAATCGACTCCCTCCCCAGGAAGCTGTCAGTTGTTAGTAGCTCCTCAGCCAAGGCAGGAGACTTAGGAGCCACTCATTTCTGCAGTTGTTTTTTTAATATTTCTTATTTGTGACTGGCTGTTCAGAAGACCCAGAGGACTAACCATATATTATTTTACAACTTTATCTTCTTTATTTTACTTTTGAATTAATTATACTCAACCCATTTCTTGGGATTGTTTATGTTATACTTTCTATGAGTCATGTTGTCTATAGCTTTCATTGTTCGATTCTTCATTTCAGTCTTAAGATCCTTGCACGTTTGATGACAGCTAAATTTTTACACACGGAGATCCGTGAGAAGGGCGGTGCTTATGGTGGGGGTGCCAAACTCAGCCACAACGGGATTTTCACACTTTACTCTTACAGGTGAGTATCTGTCTTTTGGTCTGTTACCCATGTGTGAGCACACAGGTCCTTACTGCCCCTGGCTCTGTCTAGTCTCAGAGCGTCATACCCACGTGACCATCAATGAAAGCGAGGTTACTTCTGCTTCCTGTTTGCTTCCTCTTGAGCACTTGGCCACACCCAGCTGTGTCTGTTCTGTTCAGGAACCTGACACAGTAGTGTGAACCCTCGCTTCACAACTCTGTGCTTTGGTAGTGTGCAGTCAGGGAGGTTTCTGAGCTGACTTCAATTGTGTGAAACTTAATAGGGGTACAGTTTTGTTCAGTTTTCAGAGGTGCAAGACTGCATTTTCTCTAAAGTTTTAGTTTCCTGAGGCCCTACCACCTGTAGTCTTGGGCCTGTTGTGTTAGGCCTTGCTCCTGACGAGGTTCTCCTGACTTGACTTGTTCTTGGCCACTGACTACCAGAGAACAGCACTAGGAACCCAGAAGCACCCAGAAGCAAATCTTCAGTACCTTGGCTTAGACAAAAGAAAATACCTCAGAAATTTCCCCACCTCTGGCTAACTTCTAAATTACTCTGTGTGAAGGGTCTGTCTTCTGGAAGTGAGGGCTTGTTTAATTTGTCCTTGTCCTGGCTCTTCTGTAATATTTTCATAATTCAGTTCCCCTCCATCCATGTGACTTCCTTTCCTGAGGAAGTCAGTCTAGCAGTGAGGTCAGTAGGTAAACCACAGCACTAAATAAAGGACAAGCGTGTTGTGAGCCTCCTTAGTCACACAGTTTCTGCAGAGGATGCCACTTTGTCAGTAGACTGTTCAGAGTGTGAAAGATCGGAGAAAATACCAAGAGAGCCTTTGATACGGTTGTTCACTATGTTTTCCTTTGATACAATGTTTCAGTATTCACCTTTCTTGTATTTCCCAGGGATCCAAACTCCATAGAAACACTCCAGTCTTTTGGGAAAGCTGTTGATTGGGCTAAATCTGGCAAGTTCACCCAGCAAGACATTGACGAAGCCAAACTTTCCGTCTTCTCTGCTGTGGATTCTCCCGTCGCTCCATCAGACAAAGGTGTTGTGAGTCCTGGGAACCTTGATACACGCTTTCACCAGGCAGAATTCCATACTCTCCTGAGTCAGTTTCTTGCTCACTTGAAGCCAAACAGCAAATGTGTCACTTCAGTTTCTTCCGGCTCTGTCCTGTGTGATACCAGTTTCACATTTGATAACCTTAATATTGACCTTGAGACCGTACTTCTCAAAGGCAGGGAAGATAGCTCAGTCAGTAGAATGCTTGCTAAGGAGGAGGACCTGAGTGTAGTCTCCAGAAGCCATGTGGTGGAACAGTCATGGTGGTCCACACTCCAGTCTCAGCACTGGAGGTGTGGGGAGGCAGGCGGATCCCTGCGGCTTACTACCCAGCCAGCCTTGCCTACTTGAGCTCCAAACCGATTAGAGGCCCAAGAAAACAAGGTGGATGGGACTGGGAACAGGGCTCAGCAGTTAGGACTGCTTATTGGACTTATAGAGAACCTGAACTTGGTTCCCAGCACCAACATTGGGCAGCTCACAACCACCTGCAACTCTAGCCTCTTCTTTCCACAGGCCACTACACTCACCCGCACAAAGACACATAAGCATACACTTAATTAGAAAAATAAGCAAATCTTTTAAAAGCAAAAAAGCCATGCATGGTGGTGCATGCCTTTAATCCCAGCATTTGAGAAGCAGAGGCAGGTGGATTTCTGAGTTCAAGGCCAGCCTGGTCTACAGAGCAAGCTCCAGGCCAGCTGGTACTAAAGGGAGACCTGTCTCAAAAAGAAAAATAAAAAAGATGGATGTGGCCTAAGGAACGACACCTGGGGTGTCTTCCAGCCTCCATGTGTACACACACAAGTACACACAGGTGTACACACACAAGTACACACAGGTGTACACATACATGTACGTGTGTACTTACATGCACACACCACATACACGTGCACACACATACACTTGCACACACACATGCACACACATATACATGTACACATACATGCACACACGTGTACACGCATGCTTTGACACCACACCCAGCCTGGAACCTCCTGCTGTTTGCCATCTCGTGACTCAAACTATAGCATCTCAGAGCCTGAATAACCTAAACCCTGGAGAGGCGGGGCAGCTGACCCACAGTAATAGAACTTGCTAGTTAGGGTTGAAGGAAGACATTTTGACCAGCTTGAGACTGGCCACATGACTGTTGAATGCCTCTTCTCTTTGCAATGTCATTACCAAGCATGACACATACTGACTCTTCATCCCCAGTTTATAGCAGGCTTGGCTCAGTTCTGTACAGGTAGAGGTCAGGTTTGATCTCTTTCACAGATCCAAACTCTTTGGTTAAAAAAGTAACTGACTGCTGGGGCTAGAGAGATAGCCTAGCGGTTAAGAGCACTGACTGCTCTTACAGAGGACCCGGGTTCGATTCCCAGCACCCACATGGCGGCTAAGAACCGTCTGTAACTCCAGTTCCAGGAGAACTCCAGTTCCAGGGGAATCCGAGACCCTCTTCTGACCTCCGCGGCATTGCACGACACGGGTGCACAAACCTACATGCAGACAGTACATTCATACACATACAGAAATAAATAATAAAAAATTAAAAAAAAAAAAATGTAACTGACTGCTGGGCATGGTAGCGCACGCCTTTAATCCCAGCACTCCAGAGGCAGAGGCAGGTGGATCTCTGTGAGTTCAAGGCCAGCCTGGTCTACAGAGTGAGTTCCAGGCCAGCTGGGACTAAAGGGAGACCCTGTCTGAAAAATAACCCCCCCAAAAAAGAAAAGGTAACCAATGTTGCACAGAGATTGCTGTGCAAGCGGCCCCCCACGCCAGTCTTTCCATTTAAATCTATGGTTTAACCTCTAGGAATGGACCACTTCTTGTACGGGCTCTCAGACCAGATGAAGCAGGCTTACCGGGAACAACTCTTTGCCGTAAGCCACGACCAGCTGACCTCTGTGAGCAATAGGTGAGTGTGTGGCTGGTGTGGCTTCCTGTAGTCAGTCGGGGAAAGGGACTCAGAGATGTGAAGGCTTCCAGTTGACCTTTAAGAACACTTCAAGTGGGAAACTCTGCCTGCAATGTGCTTCTCCCTGCAGGTACCTGGGGGTTGGGAAGAGCACACATGGCTTGGCTATCCTTGGACCAGAGAACTCGAAAATTGCCAAGGACCCGTCGTGGATACTAAGATAACTTATTTCTGCATATACTACAGAACTTCATATACCTGTGTAGGCTCCTAAAAACCAAGCCTCTGCATAAACTTAATGTGAATGATCACATGTTACTGCTGTTACCAAAAATCATAGGTCATACTTGGAATTTGACTAAAGGTATTTATTGACTAGTAGTAAGTTGGTCAAAACTTCTGTTTTAAGGCAATAGTGACCATGAAGAAACTTATTATAATGTATTAAATGTCAAATTTTGAAACTTAAAGTCTAAACATATATTTTCAAAATAAAAGTTGACTCTGAACCACCTGTGCTTTGGCCATTATATTTATTTATTTATTTATTTTTTAATTTTATTTATTTCGGTATGTGTATGAGTGTACTATCTGTATGCAGGTGTGTGCACCCGTGTTGTGCAATGCCACGGAGGTCAGAAGAGGGTGTCGGATTCTCCTGGAACTGGAATTCTCCTGGAATTGGAGTTTCAGTCGGTTCTCAGCCGCCATGTGGGTGCTGGGGATCGAACCCGGGTCCTCTGTAAGAGCGGTTGGCGTTCTTAACCACTGGGCCATCTCTCCAGCCCTGGCCATTATTTTAAATAAATGTTTTGCTACTTTAAAAATAGTGTCTTCAGGCCTTCATTTTAAAAAAAGAATAGAGTGAATAAGAGGGTAAGGTAGAAGTCTGCCATGATGCAATTCGAGGTCAGAAGAGCAGCCGGGTGAGTGTCCACCCCACCGGCCGGGTGGCCAGCATTGACTCAGTCTTTCTTGAGCAGAGTCAGCTTCTTCTCCCTCTAACTCTCACCCTCCACTTCCCATACACCACTGCTCTTTAACTCTCCCTGCCTTGTTTCTGCTGCATCGATGATGTCTGGGGTAGAAGTGGGACTCGTCATGCTGAAGGGCTGTGCTAGGACTACAACATTGGCCCTCAACAGTGAGTCAGACTCCTTCAGAGGCCAGGAACCTGGGTTCCACCCAGTTCCCTGACTGGTTTTGGATAAGCTGATAACAGTCTTGAAAACCGTGTTGGTGACTTTAATGTCACCAACTAATTGAGAGTACAAGATGCTTTGCCCTTTTAAAAAATATTTTTATGTGTATGAATGTTTTGCCTGCATCTGTGTGTACTCATGATGTGCAGTGCCCCTGGAGGCCAGAAGAGGGCATTGGATCCTCTGGAACTAGATCTTCAGGTGGTGGTTAGCTACTATGTGGGTGCTGGGAATGGAACCCAGATCCCCTGCAAGAGCAGCCAGTGCTCTCAACTCTCAAGCCATCTCTCCAGCCCAAGACGGCTTGCCCGTCCTTTGTTTTTTTCTAAAGATAGAGCCTCACTGTGTAGCCTTGGCTGGCCTCAAACTCACAAAGTTCTCCCTGCCTCTGCCTCCTGAGTGCCAGTGTTGAAAGTGTGTACCACCATGCTCAGCGGCTACCTTGCCCTTAATCACAGGTTCATACCTGTCATTTTTAATACACTTGATCTCATAAGCTAAAATATGAACCTTGCCAGGCTTGCCAGCACTTGGGAGGCAGAGGCAGGTGGATATCTGTGAGTTCAAAACAAGCCTGGTCTACCTACCAACAAACAGGCCAGCCAAGAAAAAAAAAAAAGAAAAACCAGAAGAGCCTGGACTGAAATAATCTTTGCCAGCTGCACAGTGATCAGTGTCAGAGGCAGACAGGCACCGTTCCCTGGTATCCTAGGCTAGCGCTGCTGTGTGCGTGTGTGTGTGTGTGTGTGTGTGTGCGTGTGTGTGTGTGTGTGTGTGTGTGTGTGTGTGAGTGTGCGTGCACATGCACATGTGCACATGGAGGCCAGAAGACACCTTGGGAGGTCCAAAAGGCATCATCTACCTTTTTTTTGTTTTTGCTTCTCTCTGAAGACAGGGTCTCAGACTGGCCAAGCAGGCTAGGTGAGCTGGCCAGGGACCCCCAGGGTTTTGCCTGTTTCCCTAGTGCAGGATTATCAAGCAGCTTTTTGGTGGGGAGAGAGGACTCCTGGGGTCAAACCCTGGTCCCAAGCCACCCCACCCACTCCAGGTGTTCTTTATGTGAATTTTCAGCTACGCCAAAGGAGAGTTCTGTGTTCACTAGTGAGACACAGGTGCTGTTTGTCAACACACTGGCTGCCCCCTCCTTTATGGTTCTGCACATGTAGAGAATATCTGTCTGCCTGGAGAGTATCTATAGAGGGATCTCAATAATCCCTGCCCACAAAACTAATGAGAAAGTTTTTGGTGGCCACAGAGAAATCACAAAGTTTCAACTACCGGAAGCAATCAACTTGAGTACCGTGGGAGTTGTAACCAAATGTTTAATTCCACTAGATAGACACGTGAAAGCACAACACAGTGCAGCGGACAGTAGAAAACCAGTGTTGTGGCCCGGCCCGGCACGTGAGGCTGGGCATCTTCTCAAGGTCTGACTAGGTCAGTGACAATGGCAAGTGGTGCTCTCTCTGGTTTTGTATTACTGCCAACAATACTTGGTCAACAATACTTGCATAAAGTGCAGACAAATAACTTAAATGTTACAAAAACAGATGGTCCCTGGAAAGTTCCAGGCCTCGCTAGATGAGTGTATAGGTTCACTGTTGGCACGCTGTGCTCAGATGGCTGCAGGCTCGCTGTGGGGAGTGTGGTGTTGGTACTGTCGCAGAGACTCGAGCTTGCCCGCATCCGAAACATCATAGCTCGCCTTGTACTTGGCCAAGATCTTCATGATGGGCCGCAGTTTCAGCCACCACTGGTGTTTGGGAATCCGGTGCCTGTCCGGAGGACAAGTCAGGAGTTAAGTATCACATCTGCGCTAAAAGACAACTTCCAACTATGTAGTCCAGGCTGGCCTCATACTTGTAACCCTTGGGCTTCGGCCTGGTGAGTGCTGGGATTATAGGCATTTGCCAACCTGCCCAGCTTGATAAAGGAGTGTGTGTGTGGGGGGGGGGGTGACGGAGGGGAGTATTTGACACTGGAGAGCGAGCCTGAATAAGTGTTCTACACTGAACTATGTCCTCAGCCCTTTTTTAAAAATAGTTTAAGACAAGGTCTCACCCATTCTAACCTTGAACTTTGAATTCGAAGTCAGCCTCTGAAGTGCTGAGATTATAGGTCTATACCATCATAACCAGCCTTGTAAAGCAATTTTCATATTATTTCTGTATTTCTAAAACATTTGTTACTGTTGTTTTTTTGACTGGCCAGAGAAGCCCCTGTATTACTGAAGAGAGTCCAGTAAGTGAGGTCCGTTCAGTAACTAGGGTAGCTGGCATGCTGTTCTAGAGATGCCTGTCACATCTTTTGGATGACCAGTGCTTCAGTGACTTACTCAAAATCTGTTTCCTTCTTTAATTCTGCCACTGGTTGAAAAAGGATATCTCTTTTGCTTATACCCAGGACGCAAATGGAATCATCATTAACAAATTTTTTCCCTGTGAAAGTAAAAAAAAAAGTCTAAGAACTAAATAGTTGTTCATCATCAGTACTAAATCAACAGATAGAGCAGCTTAGAGAGGAAGAGTGAAAGGATGAGGAAGCTTCGGACAGCACAAAGGGAAGGAATCCCAGCCCTCAGGGTCTCCCCGGGAGGCCTGGCACAGCCGCCAGCTTTACAAGCAGGGTTTTGCTTTCCCTTGGCACCCTTGAGGTTCCTCCAGGACTGGGAGGAGATGCCTAGACCCTGACAGGCCCTTCCAGATCTTCCCCACACATGCTGAGATTAGCCATTTACCTGCCACCCGTATACAGTCCGCCTATCTACAGTGCAATGGCCACTGGGCAGAGAGCTTCCTGGAAAGGGGCATTCTGGGCAACAAATATTGTGCTAAATAGTGTAATAAGAAAATTCACTTAAATCGTAGAAAGATCTCAGTTAAATAATAAATGCTCATGAGTGAAAACCCAGGCTCAAAGTTAGAAGAAACATCCCCAGACAAACTGGAAAGGAAATCTAAACAAAGAATACAGAAGCAGAAAGCTGAGGCTGGGGCCATGGCTCGGGGGGTTAAGAGCCTTCCTGCTTTTCAGAGGACCTGAGTTTGGTTACAGGCAGCTCAAAGCCACCTTAACTCCAGATCCAGAAGGTCTGCCGCTCTCCTGGCCGCCACGGGCACCTGTACATGGGCGGCATAACCACACACACACACACACACACACACACACACACACACACACACACACACACAGGGAGAGAGAGAAAAGTGATGTAGAAGCCGGGCGTGGTGGCGCACGCCTTTAATCCTAGCACTTGGGAGGCAGAGGCAGGTGGATCTTTGTGAGTTCAAGGCCAGCCTGGTCTACAGAGTGAGTTCCAGGACAGCTGGGGCTACAGGGAGACCCTGTCTCAAAAAGACAAAAAAAAAAAAAATTCAAGAGAAAAGTGATGTAGAAAAACCATCAACAGAAAAAAAGACAAGGTTCCTTGAAAATACTAAACTTAGGGCTGGAGAGATGGCCTAGTGGTTGAGAGCACCGACCGCTCTTACAGAGGACCCGGGTTCAATCCCCAGCGCCCACATGGCGGCTGAGAACCGTCTGAAACTCCAACTCCAGGAGAACTCCAGTTCCAGGGGAATCCGACACCCTCTTCTGACCTCCGCGGCATTGCACGACACGGGTGCACAAACCTACATGCAGACAGTACACTCATACACATACAAAAATAAATAAAATAAAATAAAAATTTTAAAAATTAAAAAAAAAAAGAAAATACTAAACTTAGACTGGAACTATTTGAATCGCTGGTTTGTATTGTTTTGTCATTTTCTGGGTATTCTATAGGTCTGTCCTATTAAAAATATACCTGATGATTAAAGAATCTTGAGGGAAGACTGGTGAAAACACGGGCAAGGTAGCAAATATGGAGAGGACAGGGGACCAGGACTGTCATTAAAAGGGACTATTATGAAAAGTGTTATGCTCAAGTTTTTAAAACCCTAAATTGACAGAGTCCTAGAAAATGTAACTTACGAAAGCAATCAAGAGAAATACATGCCTAGGTTCTTTTTTTTAAGATTTTTAAATCTTTTTTAAACTAATTTTTTTAATTAATTTTTTTATGTGTATGAGTATACTGTTTGCATGTGGGTTGGTGCACCCATGTCGTACAATGCCGCAGAGGTCAGAAGACGGTGTCAGATTCCCTGGAACTGCAGTTAAAGATGGTTCTTAGCCGCCAGGTGGGTGCTGGGAATCAAACCCCGGTCCTCTGCAAGAACAGTCGGCGCTCTTAACCACTGAGCCATCTCTTCAGCCCCAAGTGCCTAGTTTTATAAACATGAATGAAATCCATTTAGTAGTTAAATCTTTCCACAAAGAAAACTAGGGGCTTAGATTCTACCAACATCCAGACAGGGAAACAAACTGTTTCATACAGACTTTAAAAGGGAAACTCCTCTCCTGCTTTCGAGCTTGACCTTGATGTCTAATAAAGATGATTCAGGGGGTTTTCAATACCGAAACAAAAACCTTGCCCCCAAAGAACTGCAGATTGAATCCAACAACATCTAAGAAGTCTGGAGGTCAGGCATGGGTCAGGTAAAGGGTGGAAGGGAAACTGGTGTGCCTGTTAGTGAGCTAATGATTGGCTCAGCAGAGGCCAAGCACAGATGTGCAGCGGGTACCAGAGACTCACACTACAGCGCACTGAGTAGCAAATGGAATGCTTTATGTAGTAGTTGGCCTTCTTGTGCAGTTCCATCATGGGTGTTCATCAGGATGCGAAACAGGACAGAGTCACATGAGCAGCGCTATACAAGCTATAGAGTCAAGCTAAACTCCACTGTTGAAGAATTGCTCATAGATAGTGAAATTCTAGATGCTATAGAGGGAATGGTTGCCAGAAACAGGCTGGGAGGGATTAAATATTGAAGTGAGATATCTGTTGGGTTTCTTGCACCTTCTGTTACCGTACTTGTAAATTACTAAGTGTCAAGTAGTTAAATTTAAAGGGAATTCAAAGTGTGTCATGACACCAGGAAAATAAGTAAAAAAAAAAAAAATCACATTTTTAGAGTTTTGATAATGGAATTCAATGTGTGTCCATGAATTTTCTGGCTAGCAAATAAAAACGCGACCAAATTATCTGACTACCTCTCATCTCTAAAAGTAGAAATAAAACATTAAATTTCCTTAATTCTATTTAATTATAACCTTGGAAGTCATAACAGCCAGTACTCAGAGGAGGAGGGATAAGACAGTATCTTGATGAGCCACGTGAGGAGAGAAGGAAAGCCCTAGTTTACAAAACCGTTTTCAGGCGCTGTAACTGCCGCACCTCGCCTGCACCCACCCTCCCTGTCTACCTACCTATGCCCTGGGAGCCCTTCAGTTTCTGGGTGATCCACTCTATAGCTTTGGCGGAGATTTTGGTTCCAAAGTTTCTATCGAATGGAGAAGGTGCTCCCCCCTGTGGTGGGAAAGGTATATGAAACGTTAAGTCAAAGAGCCATTTTCCCTGTTTTTACCAAGAAATCTATGAAGAATACCAAAACTTAACAAAATTCATGCATTGTTCAGAGATCTGCAATGACAGTTTGGTTTTGCATATCGGACAAAAAGGAAACACACCTGTGATTCCTGTAGCCTGAAGTCAGCCGGCTGTGCAGCACATTCTTCAGTACTTTCTAATTTCACATGGACGTTTCTTGGTGCGTGTGGGTATGTGTTGTGCATGTATTGGTATGTGCAGTGTGTGCATGTGTGGACAGAGCCCAGAGCAGGCCTCACTCTGTTGTCTCCCTCCATTCCTCTGCACTGACTTCCTGGAGACAGGTTACCTCAGTGAACCGGAAGCTTGTCATTTCAGCTAGGCCACCTGGTCACGTAGCTTTCTGGGTCCCTTTGGCCAAGCACATACAGCTCGTGCCCTGATTTTCAGGTTGGTGCTGGGGATTTTAAACTCAGGTCCTCGTGGTGCTCCTAGAGTACTGGCTCTTACCCACTGAGCCATTTTCCCGGTCCTATACTCAGACTTCTTAAACTGGCAGGGTCGGGGATGGATCATAGCTTGTTTTACTGGTAACCTCTGGAATTAGTGACTCATATGCCTGGAGTTGGGGAACTAGCTCTAAGTTGGTCACTCGCCCAATTTGGAAGAAAAGAAAAAATTCTTTCCAAATCATTCTGAGTTTGGGGAAGTCTCAAATACAAGCACTCCATCTTAATTCTTATTAAATGCCTATATTTAATTCAATGAATTTAGCTGTGTATTTCCAGTAACTAATGTCCCTCAAAAATTCTGCTCTGGGGAGCTGGAGAGATGGCGCACCAGTTAAGATCACTGGCTGTTCTTGCAGAGGACCTGGGTTTGACTCCCATCACCACATGGTAGCTAACACCATCTGAGATTCTGGGTCCACGGAATCTGGTGCCCTCTTCTGACCTCCACATGCATTGCACACACACGGTGTACTTACACACATGCAAATTCCTACTGTGGTTCAAACATGGAATGTCTTCCCCACAGGCTCCACCTCTGAACACTTGGTCCCCAGCTGGGGACAGGGCTGGAGGTGAGCTAACTGGAGGAATCGAGTCACAGGGGAGCACCTTAAGGTCTTAGCCTGGCCCCACTTGCTACAGGGTCTCTGCCTCCAGGCCGTGAATGCAATTTGACGAGCTGCATCCCCAGGTCTCCTCTCCATGATGGGCTGTATCCCCCTGAACTGTAAGCCAAGAAACCCGTCTTCCCTCAAATTGTGTCTCATCAGGTATCCGATCCCAGCAGTGAGTTCCCATACACCCCAGACATCATCACAGGCGACAGAATACTTAAGATGAAATGACTTCCAATTTTAGGTCTTGACAATCATTCTAGAAATTATTTATATTGATTTTTCCCAAAATGGCTAAAGTAAGATAAATCACCTAAAGGAGATCCCAGGACCTTAGCCTACCTGCTGCATGTGACCCAGCACGTTCTTCCTACAGTCAAACACGCCTTTGCCTTCTTCCGAGTAGAGCTGGCAGATGAAGTCAGTAGTATAATTCACACTACAGCTCTCATTTCTGAAACAATTTGAAGGACTCAGGGTCATTTGCTGGCAGTGGGGACAAGGTCAAGAGCACACTCTCTGTCCACCTGCCTGAGGGCCAAGGCCCTTGCCCTCCACGTCCACCCCTATCTGCCGTAAAGACCAGGAGGAGACTTAAATCAATGACTGGCAGATAGCTCGAATATACTACCTTATGGACTATAGAGCAAAAATTAAGAAGATTACCCTTTACTTAGGTGCAAACCTGTTTTTTAACAGTTCAGATCTGTACTTCTATCTTTCTTCAGTGTTCACATGAAGACAATGATTGGGTCTTAGATCACAGTAATGGGTCCTGTCTGAGGACCTGCATCTAAAACAGAAGGTTGAAACTGCTTTCCCATTACCTGAGGACAAGACCCCTCTGGATGGTGGTCTTCATTTTCTCTGTCAGGTGCTCCACATTGGCCTACAAAAAAATATTTTATTGATCACTCAGATAGCACCCTTCCTAGGAACCTACTGTACGGACATGAATGCTAGAGACTATGGTACCATGTCTGTGAGTGATGAGCTTTTGTGGAGCACTATGGAAAACAAGAATATGGGTAACGTCAAACATGATGTATTAACAGTGACTCAGCACAGGACATGTAACAGAGGTGAGGCCATGCTATTGAGTCTACTTACTTATTATTTAGCAAACATAACTCATAGCTGCCACAAGAAATGCTTCTCCAAAGAAATAGCCTTCCATCTTAAAACACTTATTCCATGTGTTATGTCTAATGCATGCAGATTTTTTTACATTCCTGACTGTGATAGTTTCAACTTGACACAGTCTAGTATCACCTGGGAAGACTCTCCATAAGAAATTGTCTAAAACAGGTTGGCCTGTGGGCATGTCTTTGGGGAATTATCTTGATTATGTTAACAGAGGTGGGAAGACCCATCTATGGTGGGCGTCACCCTTCCCTAGGAAGGGGATTCTAAATTGTATAAAAAGTTCCAGCTGCAAGCCGGGCACGGTGGCGCACGCCTTTAATCCTAGCACTTGGGAGGCAGAGGCAGGTGGATCTTTGTGAGTTCAAGGCCAGCCTGGTGTACAGAGTGAGTTCTAGGACAGCTGGGACTATAGGGAGGCCCTGTCTCAAAAAGACAAAAAAAAAAAAAAAAAATTCCAGCTGCCTTGATTTCTCACAATATGATAGTCTGTAAACAGGAACTCTGAGTTAAAAAAAAAAAAAAAAAAAAAAAAAAAACTTAAGCTGCATTCTGCCTGGGTACTTTACCACAGCAACAGGAAGCAAAACTACAAGTACCAATATTTCAAAAAGGCCCCAAGAGAAGCTGCTTAAAACATCAAGTCTGGCCAGGCGTGGTGGTGCACACCTTTAATTCCAGCACTCGGGAGGCAGAGGCAGGTGGATCTCTGTGAGTTCAAAGCCAGCCTGGTCCTAAGAGTGAGCCTCCAATGCCAGCTGGGACTAAAGGAAGAACGCTATCCAAAAAAAAAAAAAAAAAAAAAAAAAAAAAAAGAACCCCAAAATACCAGAGTCCATTAAACAAGTATTTTTAGGTGGCTTGCACTAAACAGGAAAAATATTTCCCAATAGAAGTGATCATTTACAGACTAAAAATATATCCCTTTGGGGCTGGAGAGATGGCTCAGCAGTTAAGAGCACTGGCTGTTCTTGCAGAAGTCCGAGATTCAAATCCAGGCACCCACATAGTGGCTAACAACTCCAGTTCTAGGTGATCCAATGCCCTTTTCTGATCTCTGTGGGTGCTGCTCAACATGGGTGCATGTACATACATTCAGGCATGACATTAATATGCATTGATATTATATATATATTATATAAATAAAACCTAACTAGTCATGGCCACCTGTCCAAAAAGCCCCTGAAACTCAAGTACAAGTATCTGGATTCAGAGGCGCAATGATGGGAAGAACAAATGACTTGCGTGTTTTATAACAGAAATCTCTAGGCCTGGAAAGGCAGAGAAGAACTATGATTCTTTGCTCAACACTGCAATGGTGCTCACAGACGCCTGGCTGTGTCGACGTACCTGCAGATCTCTGATATCAAAGGGCTCTTCAAAGATGTAGGCGGCATCAGCTCCAGCGGCAAGCCCCCCCATGTTGGCTAGGTACCCACAGTATCCGCCCATGGTCTCTATGATGAACACCCGACGCTTGGTCCCGCTGGCCGACTGCTTGATGCGGTCACAGGTCTGGTCACAGATAACGAGATCAGTGATTTGAGCCCAGGAACTTGGCTAGCGCTGGATGCGCACTAGTCGTCCCCCCACCCCCCGCAAAGGCACAGCACATCCCTCCACCAAGCATGCAGTAGCAAGCCCTGTCTCCAGATAGGAGCAGTGGGCAGAGCTGCCTGCAAGGGTCTCTGTGATTACTCATGGTGGGGACCTGGCTGGGCCACTACCTTCTCTTGGGCACCTTGGAGAGTGATGTGTCACTTAAGTCAGCTGACTGTGCTTTGCTTTCTGAATACGGCCTTGCTGAAGAGATGTTGCTGGTCAACTCTTAGCTGGTGTGAATTTAGATTTAATGGGAATTGTTGCTTTACTTTGCTTCCTTGATGTTTATTTTATTCCCTGTGTTGTTTGATTCTGGAAAGCTCCATGCGATGTTACAGGGTTTGGTTGTCTTCAGTGTGTCTATGGGTGTTAAATTGTGCTCAGGGTTCCTCTGCTCAAAGAGTGCAGTTTCTTGGGCAGAAGCACCCAGAGGTGACTTCCAGACAGGCGTTAGGTCCCATATTGAAATGGCTTGCTGTCCATTCTCCACAAGGACCCAAGTTCAGGGCAGAGCAGAGCAAGACCTCACCTGCTGCCTTACACTCACGGTGGCAGGGGCAGTACCTTCACTTCCTCCGGACTCTGAAAACCTCTAACCTTGCTCTGTTCCCGCTAAACTGGGGTCCATCTATGCATCAGACATGATTTGAGCTCTAGCCTGGCTCTAAGCCCTTCACCCCTTTGAGCATGCATCCGTGCCTTTACAGCACCGAAGAGACTCCCAGACCTGCCCGGCGCCAGCACCCTCAGAACCTTCCCACGTACTGGACTCCAGCCATGACGGCAGGGTGCAGGGAGTCCCCACGGCACTCCTTTGCTACTCCCTGGGACTCAGCATTCCCCTACATGATTAAGTTAGAGATCCTGCCACAGGGATCCTTCAGGATTGTCTATGAGGCCCCTGAATGTCATCATGTGTCATTGTGAGGGAGGCAGACATGGACCGGACATAGAAACAGGCCACTGCACATTGGAGCAAGACACGTCATGCTGACTTAGAGGATTCAAGAGAGGTCCTTCCAGGGATGCAGCTCTGGAAAGGCAGAAGATGCACGCGCAGCCTCTCACCTGGGGCCAGACCTTGACTTCAGATCCCCGAATTCACAGCTGTAGGCAAACGGTCATCATGTTGACACGACAAGCTTATGGTCATTGTTACAACAGCCACAGGAGACTCAGGCTCCTTTCTGCCTACTTATCTGTGACCCCATTAAAATGTCATTTCCTCAGGAAGACACTGCATGAATTCTGGGACTGGACAGTCCCTCTGGTCGAGATTCTCATGATTCTTTGCCCTTTCTTCCCAAAGCACATCTTCCTGCAATTACTTGTGCAGCTATTCGATTTGGGGGAAATAAATCCTCCTCTCTCGGTGCAACTCTTCAGAGGCCAAGAGCCCTAGGCTGGGCTGATGCCACTGTTGATTTGTGCAGGGCCAACTGGGTCTCCAACATAGTCGCTGCTTAACACATGTCACCAAATAAGTGCACATACCACTTGGCAGGCCCATCAACTAGTCTAGAGCTAAACGAAACTCCCCAGAATGCAGTCGAGTGACCTCATGAAGAGAGGAGGAGCTCTGGGCCTGTATAATGCCAGAGAGTGGCCTATGTACCGAAGTCAAATAACCATTTGGAAATGCTCACGTCAGTACTTTGGGCTGCATTTAAAAGATCTTGCCGATGAACACAGGTTTGATGAAAACCAGTCCAGTCTGTATTTCCATTGGTAGATTCTCCCTTCCTAAAAGACTGAAGATTTGTTATGTGCTTTGGTCAGTGGGCAGCTTCTAATTCTCTAGAAATATAAAGGAAGAGGGATCTGCGTTGTGCTTCTTTCCTGGCCTCTGCATACTTACAGGGTCACTGGGTGGTCTTTTTTTTTACAGACTTCCATGGAGTGGAAAGGCAGGTTGCTGATCTGACTGGCTGTGCTGGGGCAGCTTGGCAGCTTGGAAGGTGTCAAGTACTCCATGTGGTGCAAAACCACACGGGTTATTTTTCCAACTTAGTCTTCATTTGCACATCGCATTGTCCACTAATCTAAGGAACTGTGCTAAAGTCACTTAATGATGCAAGAATATTACTGGCAGAGCAGCTCTTCGCTGCAAGGTTAGTTTATGGACATTTCTAAAGTCTGACTGAGATGAGCTGTCCATGATACGTAGAAGAAACAGCACCAACTGATGGTGGCACTAACACTGAACCAAACTTTCTGTCTGGAAAACGTTGGAAGGAGGTTGGAACAGCCTGCTGACAAGTTAAGGAAGGACTCAGTGTGGGAGCGGCTGTAGCCTGCTGACAAGTTAAGGATGGACTCATTGTGGGAGCGGCTGTAGCCTGCTGACAAGTTAAGGAAGGACTCAGTGTGGGAGCGGCTGTAGGCTGCTGACAAGTTAAGGAAGGACTCAGTGTGGGAACAGCTGTAGCCTGCTGACAAGGTAAGGAAGGACTCAGTGTGGGAACAGCTGTAGCCTGCTGACAAGGTAAGGAAGGACTCAGTGTGGGAGCAGCTGTAGCCTGCTGACAAGTTAAGGAAGGACTCAGTGTGGGAGCGGCTGTAGCCTGCTGACAAGTTAAGGAAGGACTCAGTGTGGGAGCGGCTGTAGCCTGCTGACAAGTTAAGGAAGGACTCAGTGTGGGAGCGGCTGTAGCCTGCTGACAAGTTAAGGAAGGACTCAGTGTGGGAGCGGCTGTAGCCTGCTGACAAGTTAAGGAAGGACTCAGTGTGGGAGCAGCTGTAGCCTGCTGACAAGTTAAGGAAGGACTCAGTGTGGGAGCGGCTGTAGCCTGCTGACAAGTTAAGGAAGGACTCAGTGTGGGAGCAGCTGTAGCCTGCTGACAAGTTAAGGAAGGACTCAGTGTGGGAGCGGCTGTAGCCTGCTGACAAGTTAAGGAAGGACTCAGTGTGGGAGCAGCTGTAGCCTGCTGACAAGTTAAGGAAGGACTCAGTGTGGGAGCGGCTGTAGCCTGCTGACAAGTTAAGGAAGGACTCAGTGTGGGAGCAGCTGTAGCCTGCTGACAAGTTAAGGAAGGACTCAGTGTGGGAGCGGCTGTAGCCTGCTGACAAGTTAAGGAAGGACTCAGTGTGGGAGCAGCTGTAGCCTGCTGACAAGTTAAGGAAGGACTCAGTGTGGGAGCGGCTGTAGCCTGCTGACAAGTTAAGGAAGGACTCAGTGTGGGAGCAGCTGTAGCCTGCTGACAAGTTAAGGAAGGACTCAGTGTGGGAGCGGCTGTAGCCTGCTGACAAGTTAAGGAAGGACTCAGTGTGGGAGCAGCTGTAGCCTGCTGACAAGTTAAGGAAGGACTCAGTGTGGGAGCGGCTGTAGCCTGCTGACAAGTTAAGGAAGGACTCAGTGTGGGAGCAGCTGTAGCCTGCTGACAAGTTAAGGAAGGACTCAGTGTGGGAGCGGCTGTAGCCTGCTGACAAGTTAAGGAAGGACTCAGTGTGGGAGCAGCTGTAGCCTGCTGACAAGTTAAGGAAGGACTCAGTGTGGGAGCGGCTGTAGCCTGCTGACAAGTTAAGGAAGGACTCAGTGTGGGAGCGGCTGTAGCCTGCTGACAAGTTAAGGAAGGACTCAGTGTGGGAGCAGCTGTAGCCTGCTGACAAGTTAAGGACTCAATGTGGGAGCGGCTGCTGACAAGTTAAGGAAGGAATCAGTGTGGGAGCAGCTGTAGCCTGCTGACAAGGTAAGGAAGGACTCAGTGTGGGAGCGGCTGTAGCCTGCTGACAAGTTAAGGAAGGACTCAGTGTGGGAGCAGCTGTAGCCTGCTGACAAGTTACGGAGTCCCTCCTCTGGTTACTCTGGTAGCTGACTTCATGACCCGGGTGACCAGATGGGGTAGGGGTGAGCAGGGGGGAGGCCCACCTGCTATGTGTTAGCAGGGAACTGGTATTCACTTCCCTTTTAGTAAAGCCAGGAGTGATGCTCATTTTTCTGTCAATAAAACCAGGATTGTTCTAGACAGTGTCTAAGCCAAGAGGGTTAGTGCACCCACCACCATTTAAGACTTTGCCCTGTGGTAACTTCTTCCATGGAGAAAAGCTCAGGACTATGCCTGGGTCCTAAAGTCTTCAGTCACTAGAGGCAGTTGTACAGCCTTGTTTGTATTTAACGCTCAGAGAAATTTAACTCCAGAGAGGGTGAACGGAGGCCACGGGGCTTCCACACTGGTCATGACCTATATTTAGTGACAGTCAGGGTACAAAGTCCCATGGTAAGATCTTAGAAATGCTTGACCCAAGGGAAGGTCTTTCTTCCTGACTTATGACTTAACTCAGAATAACCCAAAATAAAACTTTTCTGAGGTTCTGTGCTGAGGATCTAAGGAAATCTCTCCAACAGAAAGGTACAATTTTTTGTCACAAATATGGAAGCAGTTTGGATGTGAGCATCTTAAGAAGCCAATTGCTGTCTTAGTGGGTGGCACTGAGACATTCCCACATAAGTGTGGCCACCAACATCTTTGGTATTGCGTGACCACTGTCTGCACCATAGGGGTTTGGATCGTTCAGAGATCTTTGTGTCCAAGGCTGACCAGTCAGCCCAGATTAGCCAATGAGTTCAGCCCATTGCCTGCACTACAAGGTAGAATTCAGTACCATACACAGCCCCTGCTGGTCTATCTATCTATAAGGTGCGCTCAGTAAAGCCACGTTCCTCTGAGTTGTGACTTTAGAAGGCAACGTTCCTGAGCAATGCCCTGAAGCTTCTCTTGTGTGCAGTTAGAGTGACAGTGCCCTGTCTGGAAGCTCTTACGCTTACAAGGGCATCAAGATCCGATCCTTTCTGCTCACTGCTGAGGCTTGTTCTCTAACCGTCCACCAACATCACACTCAAATGAGTGGACTTTGGACAGAAGCGTACATCATTTCTAGTAAGAAATGATGTCCACCATCCCCCCATTCCAGTGGCACAGAAACATTACACACAGATCTCCATATAACAACGTACCTTCAGTAAATAAAAGACAAGCTCTCACTAAGAGAAACTAGGAAATATGTAACTGTTTTAAGAAGTGTGGCCAGCCGGACATGATGGTGCACACCTTTAATTCCAGCGCTTGGGAGGCAGAAGCAGGATGTCTGACTTCAAGACCAACCTGGTCTAATAGTGAGTTCCAGGCCAGCTGGAGCTACACGGAGACGCTGTCTCAAAAAATACCAAAAAAACAAAACAAAACAAAAAAACCAAAAAAAAAAAAATCCCCACCAAACTGTGACGAAATGGGGGGGGGGGTGTACAAAAAAGGTTAAAAAAAAGTGAGGGGGGTTTCTTCTTTCAGTATCTTGTTAAGTTGAGACAGGTAGAGTATAAAGACCTCAAGTTGAGAAATTGATCTTAGAGGCAGTCTTCAGGAGAAAGAATAGCACTGTTAAACAAAGCAAAGCAGGCTGGGTGTGGTGGTGCATGCCTTTAATCTCAGCACTCGGGAGACAGAGGCAGGTGGATCTCTGAGTTCAAGGCCAGCCTGGTCTACAAAGTAAGTTCCAGGACAGTTGGGCCTATAGGGAGACCCTGTCTCAAAAAAAGAGATCCCCCCTCCCCCCAAAAAAACCCCACAAAACAAAGTGGAAAGCAGAAAGTCTCCTACCTCAACAACCACATTCAGGCTGGTGTCAGAACCGATACTTATATCTGTGCCTGGAATATTGTTGCTAACAGTAGCAGGCACCAGGCACATTGGGATGCAAAACTCCTCATGTCTGCTGCGAGCATCAGCCATCATCATTATAGCTTGGTAACCCTGAAGCGGCAGAGCCATGGCAGTTAGCAGGGCACTGGGACATCACCTGCCAGTCACTGGGCATGGGTGCTGGCTCTGGGGGTGTGACAGGGAGGGAACCAAGTAACCATTTGGGTTAGCAGAGCCCATAAGGCCTGGACTGGTGTCTGAGAAGGAAGGAACAGGGTGTGTTTCAAGTATGCATGGGCCACTATGTGTAGCCCTAGTCCTTGTCCCCTTTGTCCTGCATCAGAGGAGGACACAAGCATCAGAGTCAAGGCAGTGCAAAGCAGGCAATGAAGCATGCATTAGGCCGACGGGACGGAGGAACATCAGTGTGTTAGTCATTAGACACAAAGGCTACTCCTTTCTTGCCATCGCAGACTGTGGGGAAAGCCAATGAGCTTGGACACTTATCCCAGCACCTCTGCAGGTGGAGGCAGAGTGTGGCAAGGAGCATCCGGCCACAAAAGTGACATCAAGTGACTGGCATCACCCACGCAGAGTGGAGCCACCACCCCTCTGCCAAAGGCCAACAGGAGAAGAAGCATGCATGCACTTATGTTACCTGCGGGTCCATCGTGGGACTCACAGATCTTCTGTAAGTCTTTCTGTTGTGCTGGGTGGTCTAGCCACTACCCCACCCATTGCTCTGGAATTCCAACTGGAAATGTCTGGCTCAGATGTCAAAAAAGGTGAGTTTTCTCTAGCTGGTAGAGATTTCAACTATCTGCCTCTGGGTGTTAAAAAAACAGGTTAGTGGTAGGACACAGATCCACTCACCCATGGCTCCAAAATCCAGGCAGCACCCAACAGAGTAAGGTGGGGCTTTTTAGACCATTATGATGGCAAACCTGACCCATGAGGAGAACCTCAGTACAGGCTGCTGCAGAAATATTGTTAGAACGCAGTGTGGGACTCATCCCTCTCCAGAGGGGGCGCTGTGAGAAATGGCCTAAATTCTATACCACCTTTCTATAACTCCAGACATTCTGAGATTGAGAGTTTGTGTTGTGCTTCAAGGATTCTGGACAGGGGGTCATGGATCTGCAGTAGGTTAGTCTTTCGAGTGGTCAGTCAGATGAGACAGGGCAGTGGGCCGTGGGCAATGGCAGGCCACCCTCCCTCATGCCTACAACTAGCTTGCCTCTAGGTCTTTGGGCTGCTCTCCATGTGGTTCTGCCTTTCTGGCTCAGGTTTTGGTCGTTATGATTGCATTCAAAATGTCACCTTACGTCAAAGCCATCTAAGGATGTCCACTCATCCGTGAAACCAAGTATTGGCTAGGCTCCTCGGGAGTTTCTAGAAAGCCGTTTTCACATGTGGAGGAACATTTTAGCTCAATATTTGTCAAGAACAGCTTGTAAAGAAAGTAGCTGTGTCTTTGAAAAGCTGTCGGTTGTTGGCAGTCGAAGGAGTGCAGGCAATGTGCCTCTAAGACCAGCGTCTTCCCAGGGGCTGCGAGGGCCATCGTGTATGAGGAGGGCAGGCGAGGAGCAGCCTGGCTTCCCTCCTCTAGGGAGTCTGGGGACGGTTATATTGCTGCTGCAATACCGTGCTTCCCGTGTTCCACTCTGGTTTCTTTTCACCTCTTATCAACTGGGAAGAAGACTCCAGGAAGCAAGCCCTACCCAGGACAGTAGTAATCTCTGAACAAACAAACCAGCACAAGTTTTGCTTCCAGACTCTGCAGAGAGCAATCGCAACTTCTAAAACACCATTAATGTCACTTTAGCCATGTTATCTGACTCACTTCGAAAACAGAGGAGACGGAGTTTTAGGGACCTATGGTCAGTTTTGTCCCCGTGATCACTGTTCAGGGCCATGCTCAGGGCTGTGGCCACAGCTCCCGTCATGAATTCGGTGGTCACTCACTGAGCTCACCTTGGCTGTAGGTTTTTACTAGAACAACGCACTGTGCCAAAGGCGAAGAATAAAAATGTAAGTCCCATTGGAAAGCTTCACTGCTCTGACATGACACCTCCTAAGCTCCTCCTCGGATATGGTGCTCAGGGATCTCGTCCATTACCCAGTGTCCTCTGGGACCCATCCAGGGACACTTCTATACACTGAGCAGCATAGCAAGTAAGGAGGGAACGATTAGTGAAGATAGTGATTAAGTAGCCAAAGGTGACGATGTTGTTTAATAAAGTTGGAGGTGGTAAGGTTTCTCAATCTTGCTATGGCTGACATTCGAGACTGACGTTTCCCTGTGGTGGGGACTCTCTCTGATACTGTAAGCTGCTACGCTGCACCCCTGACTCCTACCCATTAGCTGTCAGAGCTCTCCCAGCTCTGAAGATGCAAAATGTCCTTCAACATCTCAACTGTCCACTAGAGGCAAAATCACCACAGATGAAAACTGGCTGGCTCTCCAAACACAGGAAAAAGTTGGTACTAGGAGATATTCATGGACTGTAAGCTTAGATGCTATCCGGCTCCACTAGAAAACTATCATTCTCCTCTGCAGTTTAGATATGAATGTAGGAGGCTGGGCATGGTGGTGCACGCCTTTAATCCCAGCACCCAGGAGGCAGAGGCAGGAGGATCTCTGTGAGTTCAAGGCCAGCCTGGTCTACATAGAGAGCTCCAGGCTAGCTGGGACTAAAGGGAGACCCTGTCTAGGAAAAAAAAAAAAAAGAAGGACTGTAGAGAACAACATAAGTAGCTTCTTTAAGATATTGTGGTGGTGGTGGTAGCAGTGGTGGTGGTGTGTGTGTGTGTTTTGTTGGTTTGTTTATTTAATTATTTATTTTTATTTTTGTCTTTTTTCTTCTGTCTTTTTGAGACAGGGTCTCCCTACAGCCCCAGCTGGCCTGGATGGAACTTACCATGTAGACCAGGCTGTCCTCGATCTCACAGATATCCACCTGCCTCCAACTCTGAGTGGTAGGATTAAAGGCATGTACCACCATGTCCAGCTGATACCAGTATTTTATTTTTAATTTTTTTTTAATTTTATTTATTTCTGTATGTGTATGAATGTATTGTTTGCATGTAGGTTTGTGCACCCGTGACGTGCAATGCCGCGGAGGTCAGAAGGGGGTCTCAGATTCCCCTGGAACTGGAGTTCTCCTGGAATTGGAGTTTCAGACAGTTTTCAGCCGCCATGTGGGTGCTGGGGATTGAACCCGGGTCCTCTGTAAGAGCGGTTGGTGCTCTTAACCACTAGGCTATCTCTCCAGCCCGATACCAGTCTTTTTTAACATTAGATATTCAGAGGTTTTCATTTTTCATGTTCATGAATTTAAATGAGGAAAATATCACTTGTGCCATAATAAATTAAACAACAACAACAACAAAAAAGATAGCTGTTTTAAGCTACAGAGGAAGGTCCATAAAGTGATACTAACTCTAGCTCCCTGATGGTTACAGTCTCATGGCTTTCTGGATCCAGCGGGAGGCAAGAGGGGGAATTGTGTAGTGCTGCCTCACAGCCTTGGTTCTTAGATATGACATCAGCCCCTTTCATTTTGGTAGCAACCGTAGCCTAGTTCAGACCCTACTTCAAACTACTAAAAGAGAACTGACTTCCATTTTTGCCTTTGGTAGAACTCCGAAAGAAATTACTGCCTGTTCATATTCTTGACCTGTACTATCAGGACATGAAAGAGACTCAGAGCTGCTTTCTCGTCTCTCACCTGCCTCGCAGCTCCAGAGCTACGACCACATTCCCTGAGGTTATCTTAACAGGCCCAGCCTTGGCCCCCCACCTTGATATCACAGAACCAAGATGGCCCAGCTTCTGGAGCCTCAGACACAGGGAAAAAGAAGGACACACACACACACACACACACACACACACACACACACACCCCTTACCTACTGTGCATGACGGAGCCTTAGGTATCAGGAATGGCAACCTACCTACCAGTCTTTTTCTCTCATGCTACCATTAGCTAACCTAGCTTTGAAAAATTAAAATGAATAAAAAAAATGAAAGGAAAAAATAGTCACAAAAATCTTCCCAAGAGAAAGAAATATAAAAAAAGACTACATATTTGCTTTTCCTTCTCTATATTTTGAGTTATAATTTTTCTCTTTTTTTACATTTGTATTTTTTAATTTTATTTATGTTTTTTATGTGTACTTTAGATATGAAGGTTATTTCTTTATTTTTATTTTTTTATGTGTATGAATGTACTGTCTGCATGTAGGCTTGTGTAACCGTGTCACGCAATGCGGCAGAGGTCAGAAGAGGGCGTCAGATTCCCCTGGGTATGGAGTCAAAGACGGTTCTCAGCTGCCATGTGGGTGCTGGGGATCGAACCCGGGTCCTTTGCAAGAGCAGTCAGCACTCTTAACCACTAGGCCATCTCTCTAGCCCCGAGTTATAATTTTTCAACAATATACATGTATTATATATTCAAATTTGGAGAACGTTCCTCATAGCAAGATGACTTGGCATTATAATCTATAACTACGGGGAGATTATGCTACAATGGGGGATCTTCCCCATGCCTGACAATATGCTTTGGATATTTGCAAGGAGATAAACACCCACCTGGGCTGGGGCCTGCAGAGGTTCCCACTAACTACAAATGGGAGCATGTAGATTCCCCACCCACCCCATAAACTGACCCACGAGTATCCACCTGTCAACACTGTGACAAGACACTATCATCTACATATAAACTTCACTCCTAAGGACCATACAATAAAATTTTAGTCAACAAACAAACAAAAATCTACATACACACACACACACACACACACACACACACACACACACCTGCAGAAATAAGTCTCATATTTTAAGTAAGTTTATGATTTCTGTCCTGGGCCACATTCCCAGCTATTCTGGGGCCTGAGCAGCCTAGGGACTGCAGGCTGGGAAGGCCTGCAAGTACAGTTCTAATAGAGATAGACACAAGGAGAAACTCCAGTTCCTCCTTCTGCAAGTTCTGCTTATGTAGGCTGTAGGACTGACTAACACACACCATGCCCTGGGACACACACACACACACACACACACACACACACACCACAGTGCACTTTGTGACAGACACCAATCTTTCCACTTACAAAAGAGGATCCATCAAGAGCTCAAATCCATCACCAGCACCAGCGAAAGCAATAGCAACGGTCACCAGAGAAGGCATGCAACATCTGAGGGAGAGGTTAGCAATCGCAAAGAAATGAGATGGACGCTGCGTCCAGGAAACAGAGGGACTTGGCTTTAGTAAAGAAACTGAAGAAAGGTTAAGACATTCAGAAAAGCGAGAAATGAATGCTAAGCGTTACTCACCATTCTGCGTGTTATTGTAAAAGCTTGGGGGCTTTTATTTACCAGCACTAGAAATGAATTTGTTGCCAAGGAAAAATTTTTTTTACAAAAATATGCATAAGAACTAGGTCTCCAAGGAAAATAACTTGGCAGTTATGGACAAATTTAGAGTAAATTAAAAAACAAAAAAATGGAACATAGTCTGACTTAGAGACTGTAAACTTCTATATGAAATAATGATGTAATTTACAAATGTAACAGTAAAATATAGGTGTCTGTTTTGTTACATTTTTGCACAAAAAGTAATTTAAAAGCCATCCATGTTTTCTATGCAATTTAAAATCACCAATTATGAAATGTGGGTGGTGCCACAAATGCAGTTAAACACCAACAGTAGACAAATAATATTAGAAAAATGTTGGGCCTTGAATTGAATCACAATAAAAGTATATAGGCTAGAAGTAAATTAGGCTCAGCCAAACCTAAAACCCTAAATTTAGGTGAGTTTCAAATCAGAAAATAGTGGTTAATACTGCCTGGGATATAGATGGGAGGTCGCTCCGCAGGCTCTGGTAGTGGTGTAGTGGTTTCACAGCCTCCTAAGAGAGCTCATAGCAAAAATCCGGGGAGTGGGCTGGACTAGAGTAACGATTTTCAGAGTCCAAAAGGAAAGTTGTAAATATAGTTTTCTGAAGCAAACAAACAAAAGATCCCATTTAGGTACTCGCGTGGCTGCTGGAAGAAAGCTCTTTCTAGTGCAGTGGCAGATAAAAGGGACAGGGCCTCGGGTTAGCCTCAGCCGCTCCTGCTTTCCTGGCACACGCGCACTTACGTCTGTGATAGTGTTCAAAGCCGTGTCTGCCCCGATGCTGAAATCGGAACCCGGCACATTGTTGGAGACAGTAGCAGGAACCATAATCATGGGGACACAGAACTCCTCGTGTTTCTCCCGGCCAGCTGCCAACTCTAGGAGTCCCAGGTAGGCCTGTCAGATAAGTGAGTGTGATTTCGGGGCCAGGGAGGGGGAAAGGGGCTTGGACCAGGCGGCTCCAGGAGCCACAGTCCCCAGAGTGCACAGGGTGTACACAGTAGGGGACGGGGGACCACTGAAAACAAACAGAGATTTGTTAAGACCACAGACAAGGGTGAGCGGGTTCCGAAGCACGAAGGAAGAAAAGGCAACTATCACAGAGCAAGACTCAACCTCCTACGGGCCTGAGTCTGGTTATATGAGGTTCCTACATTTCTTTAGAGAAAAATCAAAAGATTTTTATGAGATAATTAGATATAATTATGCACTACAGTCCAATAAATCGTGCTTTAAAAAAAAAATCTAAAAAGAAAAACTAACCATAAAACTACTTTCTCAATTGTTGGTGGATTTCAAATGCCAGTTATAAAATTATTTCTATACATTGAAAATTAATCAGAGCTCATAGAAATGACGAGTCTCAGCTGAGGGGTCAAGGAGTGCACTTCCCCAGGTATTGACTTCATCAGAATTGGGCCAGCCTTTCCCTACACCTCACTGCCCTGCTATTCTGAAATATGGGGCAACTGGGCTGGGTATTAAAATCCCAGTTCTTGTGGAATAGCCAACAAAACAACTTGTATGTGAAGTCACCACGGGGCTGCCCGTCACCTGCAGAACTGACAAGCAGGGAAGACAGGTAGTCAATACCGTACCTCAAATCCACCAATGATCAGCAGGGCACTGATATTATGAATCCGCATCTGCTCAGCGATCTTCTCCAAGTTCTTCCCAGGTAGGATGCTGAAGACAGAACAGCCACGAGGTGAGAGCAGACCCCCAAGCTGGCAACCTCTCGGACAGCACTCTGCTCACCCCCAGGTGAGCCACCCACGTCCTGTCCACTACAGAAGTCTGTGGCATGCAGGAGCAGAGGGCTGTGGGCCTGCTTGTCTGTCACTCCAGGTTGACAGATAGCTCCCAGGACAGCAGAGTCCTCAGAAATGGTCACCCAAGGTAGGTGTCACATCCCAAAAGACTGCTTTGCAAAACTAGGAGGGCTAGGGACCAGCTTAGTGGTAGAGTATCTGCCTAACCTGTGAGGCCCTAAGTTCAAGCTACAGCACCACTATAAAAATAATAAAGAAAGAAACAAATAAATAAATAGTAAAAATGTTAGCTAACAGCTCCACCTCGAAAGAATTCTACGGCCTCAGCAAGTGTGGTGGTACACAGCTGTGATCCCAGAGATGGAGGCAGGAGGGCTGTGAGTTAAAAACCAGCGGGGGTTATACGCTACATAGTGACTTCCAGGACAGCCTGAGTTACATAAAACCTTTCTTCCAAAATCCCCCCCCCCAAATATAACTGGCTCATTAGGATAAAAAAATAAAAAGCAATAGCTTACAAGTATTAACGGTAATTATTTACATGGACATTTCCATGCATGCGTGCATGTAATTCAGTCAGTTTAATTTCCTTTAAAAGCACATCTATCCATGCTTCCTATTCCTGTTCTATGCTGTCATCTACTCCAAATAACATCGTCAACAAGGACGCCACCAGGCAAAGAAAATGTGTCTGTTTTATCTCAATATTTCATCTGACACTCACCCCTAATTGGTCTTGCTTACAGGAGAAAATAAACCACTTATACTTCTGTTGTGGGGTGAATATTTTTCACCCTAGAAAATTTAGAGCATACAAGTGGACATGCTTAGTAGCAGACCCCTTTCAGCTTTCTGATACATAGCTTTTTAGCATCTCTGGCTTATATCCAAAGCTGCCACTTCTTTGTCCAGACTGCTCAAGGGCAGTGTCTGCATTGTCTTATATAAAGCACACTTGCATTTGCAGCATGGTAGCCTCGCTGGAGACAGATGTCTAAGGAGCCATTTACAAATCCATCTGTGTCTAAATTGGACTTTGCCATCCAAAGCCCCTGGACACTGAGTAAATCTGATCCAGATAGATGGAGAACTGACCCACCCTGCAGAATCTTTACCAATGGTCAGATGGCACTAGAAGCTTTGATTTTAAAGCAAAACAAAGAGTTGTTTGATTCTCTCAGGACCATAAGCCACATGTATCAGAGTTAACCTAAAAATTTCTTTCCTTTCATATTAAAATGGGAACGGTAATAATAACTGATATTAATACTTGCATTTTCGACAGGCGTGGTGGCACACGCCTTTAATCCTAGCACTTGGGAGGCAGAGGCAGGCGGATCTCTGTGAGTTCAAGGCCAGCCTGGTCTACAGAGTGAGTTCCAGGACAGCCAGAGTTACAGGGAGACCCTGTCTCAAAAAAAAAAAAAAAAAAAAAAAAAAAAAAAAAAACTTGCATTTTTTTAAAAAGGGCTTGGATTTAACAGTAAATAACTCAACTTGTTAAAGTGCCTTATCCCCAGCTGTGCAAGAACGGTGAAGAGTTCTTTAACTCGTAAAAAAATGTTTTTACTCTAGAATCATGAGGTCATTTCTTTGGCTGAGGACTGAGCCTCAAGTCTGCTGTTTTTTTTCCACTAACTCTAAGCTTGCACAGCGACACTTAAGTGCTTGTTTACACATTGGCACAGTTGCTATGAGTCAGTAAAATCATCCCTCATTTTTGGGACCATAATGAGATAGAGGCTTTTTATATACAGTTCTGCTCTTCAAGTAAATGGAAGTAAGGAATTAATGGAGAGAAAGGCCCACAGGTACTTGTTCCTCATTTTACAGTACTAGAGATTGAACTTGGGGCCTCGTGAATGCCATGTAAGCACTCCACCAGGGAGCTCATCTATGCCCATCCCAATCTGCCCTCTCATTCAAAGTGCTGGGGTTGACTTGGGTTCCTGGGGCAATGGCAGGCAGGTATCATTTCCCCAACTCATTAGGAATTCCTTACAGAAAGTGCAAGGACAGCCCCACCACCCACTATTTCTCTAGTATGTGCCTCTCTGTTTTTCCTTAAGAACTTGTCTGAGAAGTTAAAATTGGGAAATTACCGTTTTGTGCCAAGAATGGACCCTCCTTGGCCAGTCCAACCTCCGACATCTCCCCAGCCGATTTCTTTGATCTAATGTGCAAACACAGAGTAAAACGGCTGAAGTGAAGGAGAAAGAATAGAATTAGAAAATGCCAAAAAGATCTTTATGGGTACAAGACTGTCTTTTCATAGCAATGCTCACTCACTTAAGGCATGAATGAAGAGCCTCGTGTAAATGATGCTTCTCCTTCCTGCAGGAGACACCCACTCCAACCCCAGGCTTATGTCCTAGGTGGATACATTAACTGGCTATAAACTCTATAAATGGAAAAGGAACGAATACCATGTTTTTTTTTTTAACTGAGGAAGGTTAAAATAAATTGATTTTATTAAACACAATAGGCAAAGAAGAGAACAGATAATGAGAGAAAGGCAAAAATCAAAGATGGACTAAGCAGACGAAGCTTAATCATCTGAAGAGGATTCCATGGTAGATGAGAGACAGAACATCTGTCAGCTTCTGGCCACGTGGGCTTGGGTGTCTTAGCTACCTTGGTGAACCTGCTATTGTTAATATTCTGGACAGGTCTTTAGTTGAGTTGCATTTAAAATAAAAACACCCACTCATTTCAAATGGTGATTATCCAAGCTCCTATGTGTGTATGTGTACGTGTGTACATGAGGCGGTGCAATGAACAAACCCATGGATGATGAATGGTGTCATCATGTAAATCAGCTCTGGAGGCCGTATTAAATTACATAAAGTTTAAGAGCAGTTAATCTTCCATAGCCTTAGCAAAAGCAGTGGCAAGATTTCTTCAGGCGGGCAGAGCTGATGCTCCCCTTGGGCCACTGAGAATAGGTACAGACAGGGAGCTTAAGTATCACCCAGTGCTGTGCTCAGGTAGGCAGTGTGAAACGCTGGGCACTCCTTAGAGCTGTCAGTTAGGTGACTCTACCCCACCCCTGCCACGCCTCTGCCTCCTGGTTCTCTTCACTGTCCTTTCTCTCTCATCTGCTCAGTACCTCGAGGAAACTTCAATTCCACAATTCTAACCACTGTGTAGCCAGTGAAGAGGTACAGATTCACATCTTTAGGACAGACCTCTTAAAAAGCCACCCAGTGTCTAGGCAAACTGGTCATATCCCTTCAGGCCTCTTAATCCAGCATCTCCAAAGCTCAGTTTCCCTGCTTCATGGAGAACTCGCACAGACTAGACTTCATTTTCACTATGAACTATGATTCTACTCTGTTCACAGGCATTGGCTAGACATTCCAAAGCAAGCCTCTCTTTTTCCTTCCTGTATATACGTGCAGTGAGAAGATCTTAATGTGGTTGTCTTCAAAATGCAGCAGAAGCTTGAAGAATTCTTGCCAGTGCCAATTGCCAGATACCTTGGTGCCGCCGAGGTGATTGTAAAGCCTCACCTAGTATGCCTGCGTCTTGCCCTTGCCTCTAACAGACACCAGAGAACGCCGCCACCCTGCCCAAGACCCCCCACTTCACTTTTCCTAAAAGTCAAACTCTTCAGACTGGCTAAAAATGACCCGACTCTCGCTGTCCTTGTTTTCTTCTTTCTTATTCTCATCAACCAAAAACATGGGCACTGCCACTCCGCCTGGAACCCACGAGCCCTGTCCACAGGAGCCTCTTGCCAATTACTCTGAGATCAGCTGATCTAATGGCCCATACGCAGCTGCTGCTGAGACTGCCTTGGGACTGCGCCCTCTCCTGGTCATCTTCGCAGCACTGTTCAACTAGTTATAAACTAGCTGGCTCATGAGATCTATCCTGTCATCTCCCTCTTCAAAATATAAACTCTGCAGAGGCCTTTTGCCTGTTTGCTGACTCATGAAATTGTATGCCATTAAGAGTATAGCAAAGTGTTGACTAACTAAATTCATAGCCACCTGTGCAGCAGCAGGTTCAGGGTAGAGACTGCAGACTTTGCATCTTGCTTCAAGGCCTACATTGCATGAGCTGCAGCAAGTTAGCAAACGTTTCTATGCCTCCGTCTTCTCATAAGGAAAATGGTTAACTAAGACCTTAGATTTAGTGAAAGGTTCAGATAGAATAATGTGTGCAAATCACATGTAACAGGAGAACATGGTGAACACTCCAAGTGTTATTTTCATGTTTGCTTTGCTGATTTTATTTTCCTTTTTTTTCTTTTTTCTTTTTTTCCCAGTGTGGAGAGCAGGTGTGGCGAGGGTCCCAGGATGGTACCCGAGACTTTAGCTTATGATTAACACCTGATTCCCTCCTACCTCAAAGTAAAGTCACACTCACCGTTTGAGCTGTGCAGGTGCACCCTGTATATAAGATCAGACCAGATGATACCAATAGACTAAGGCCACGCAATCTGGGCTGGGAAGGTGGATAAATAGAGGGACTTTCTAGATAGAGGGACACACTCTCTCTCCTTTCTAGTCTGAGAGAGAAGCTTGCTTGCCTGAGGAAGGAGAAGGCTTAGAGGGAGAGGCTTGGAGAAGGAGAAAAGATGTGCTTGAATAAACCGTTCTGACAAGACCTGCCTGCCTGAATAATAAACAGCTTTGAGAAGAACAAGCGAGAGGTGCTTTGTGCTGCGGCTTCATACAAGTGTTTCATACAAGTGTCCCCTGCAAGTGTGAATGTTCATACAAGTGGTGCGCCCGTCCGGGGAGGCGGAGCGACGGCCACGCTCAGCCCAGAGTGGGGCCGGAGCGTTAGCAAAGTCTAGTCGGCTCTGGGCTCTGAGTGTGCTGGGGTCGTGGGCCAGGCGAGGCGGTGATGAATGGCTTCAGCATCAAGGAAGACAGCCGCGAGGGACCTTGAGCGAGTGCAGAAGAACATCTCGCAGAAAAGACTCAAGCTGGATAACAACCGCAGCGTAGAGTGCAACAAAAAAGAGAGAAAAAGACATTTGCTGAGCAAAGAGCTAGTTAAGAATCGCAGCTAAGCGCAACAAGGAGACTTAAGAATTTGCTGCAGAGGACTTCAACAAGCTTAGAGCTTTAGAAGGACTTTCAGACCAGGCTTCAACAGGGCTCGGCTAGCAGAGACTGTGAGCCGGCACTTGAAAAGGGCCTCGGTGCCGCAGGCTGGCGTAGCCAGAAAGAACCCCCGAGCTGGCCCGAGCAACAATAGGACAACCCGTAAAGAAAAACCAGCCTTCGCTGTAAACTTGGACAGGGCGCGGCCAGAAGGGGAGGCAGAGCGCGGGTGCGGGGTGGGGCGCAGGAGAGAGGCTGCAGAGACGGTTGGTGGCCATGAAGCCTGCAGGCAGAGGAGGCGTAGCAGCCCCGCCAAGGTTCGGCTTATCTGAACGCGGGGGGCGAGGCCCCGAACGGTTTTGGGGACTTTTCTCATACAGAGGCTTGAACCTGGGGACTGGGGGGGCACCACCGTGCGCGGGGAAAGGAACAGTTAAAGCCGGTAAAGGGGGAACAGTTTAAGCCCCGGAAAAGGGGGAAAGTAAAGCGCGGGGAAAGGAACAGTTAAACACGGTAAAAGGAACATAAAGGCCCGGAAAAGGGGGAAGTAGAGCGCGGTAAAGGAACAGTTAAAGCCCGGAAAAGTGGGAACAGTTAAAGCCCAGAAAGGAGTTAAAGCCCGAAAAGGAAAGTAGAGCGCGTAAAGGAACAGTTTTAAAGCCCAGAAAAGGGGGAACATTAAAGCCCAGATAAAGGGGAAAGTTTAAAGCCCGCTGGAAAAGGGGAACATTAAGGCTAACCCAGGAAAAAGGAAGGCTCCCCGGTAATGGGGACAATAAGGAAAGCTCCCCGGTAAATGGGGACAATAAGGAAAGCGTCCCCGGTAAATGGGGACAATAAAGAAGGCTTCCCGGAAATGGGGACATAAGGAAGAGCTCCCCGGTAAATGGGGGACAATAAGGAAGGCTCCCCGGAAATGGGGAACAATAAGGAAGGCTCCCGCGAAAATAGGGGACAATAAGGGAAAAATAAGTAAAGCCCAAAAGGGACGTAAAGGGAGGAACAGTTAAAGCCCAGAAAGGGTGGAACAGTTAAAGCCCAGGAAAAGGGAAGAAAGGCGTAAAACAGTTAAAGCAAAAAAGGGGGAAAGTTAAAGCCCAGAAAAGGGGGAACAGTTTAAAGCCCGGTAAAAGGGGAACAGTTAAAAATCTCTTTACTGAAAAATAATAAAAAGGGGGAGATGTGGAGAGCAGGTGTGGCGAGGGTCCAGGATGGTACCCGAGACCTTTGAGTTTATGATTAACACCTGATTCCCTCCTACCTCAAGTAAGTCACACTCACCGTTTGAGCTGCGCAGGTGCACCCTGTATATAAGATCAGACCAGATGATACCAATAAACTAAGGCCACGCAACCTGGGCTGGGAAGGTGGATAAATAGAGGGACTTTCTAGATAGAGGGACACACTCTCTCTCTCCTTTCGTAGTCTGAGAAGAAGTTTGCTTGCCTGAGGAAGGAGAAGGCTTAGAGGGAGAGGCTTGGAGAAGGAGAAAAGATGTGCTTGAATAAACCGTTCTGACAAGACCTGCCTGCCTGAATAATAAACAGCTTTGAGAAGAACGAGCGAGAGGTGCTTTGTTGCTGCGGCTTCATACAAGTGTTTCCTACAAGTGTCCCCTGCAAGTGTTTCATACATCCCAGCACTGAAGATTAAACCCAGAGCCTTCCACTTGCTAGGCAAGTGTTCTATTACTGAGCTACATCTCGGCCTGGAATTACCCTTGCCTATAGCCTTCCATCTGAACCTGACACAAACCTGTGGGGCAAGAATCACACCTCCATCCCTTAATGCCTTTTGAGAAAAACTGAAAATACATGACACCCTGAGCTTTATGACATGGCATAGACTCTAACGTAGAGCAGGATTCAGAAGCAGAAGTTCATCTTCAAATGGGTAACTGGTATAGTCACACTACCACTGAATCCCGCATTTGAAAGTGCTGGGTGGGGCGGTCTGGCCTGCCCAAGTGCAATCATATTCCCACTTCCCTCCCCTGGACCTCCTGGGAGACTCACCTCGCCTTTGGCTAAGCCATCAAAGCCATCGTAGACTGCAAGCATTTTGTGGCCATCTGCGATCCCCATTCGTACAGCAGAGCGGACGGCAGCATTCATCCCTGCTGCAGGTGCCCCCACGTTGATGACAGCGACAGTGCAATTACTCTGAAACACAGGAGAAGGCAGGCCTCGGTCACCAGGCATGTGCGAGCGCCTACTTGCTAGACATTTATGGGGGGGGGTACATCACAGTGACAGGAGGTGTCCACAGTGGAATAAAGAACACATGGAGAGACCCGCACTTGAGCTGGGGGTAAAGGGAACCCAGGTTTCTCAGAGGACTGGGAGACCCCTTGAAGCTGGCCACCAACCTTGGGGATCTGGTCATCAGGCAGCTTGATGAGGAGTCGCTTATAGGTCCTGAGGTTTGCCTCAAAACTCCTAAAGAATGATATGATTAGCTCAAAGTCGCAAACACAGACAGCAGAAGGAACTCCATCTGGGGGTGGAGGCCACATGGGACAACTGCACCGGGCAGATATTCTGCAAATGTTCAGCTGCCCAAGGATTACCTTGTACCTTAACCTCCTTAGACTCTTATTCTGCCCTCAAACATGAAATGGCAAGTAGAAGAAAAAAAAAAAAGATTTCTAACTAGTCTAGTAGATTGTCAATGTTTCAAAACAAAATAGGAGTGTAGGGCTGTAGTGTAGCTCAGTGGTGAAGAACACTGGCTGTTCCTGCACAGGATGTGGGTTTGGTTCCCAGCATCCACACTGGGCTAACAACTGTTTTGGAGCATCTTATCCCCTCTTCTGACCTGTGTGGGCACTGCATGCATGTGCTGCAGTTGTGTACATGCAGGCAAAACACCCATGCTCCTAAAATAAAAACAAATAAATAAAAATCAGTGCCTGTGTATTCCCTAACTTTTTAAATTTTTTGTATTAAGATAGAATAAGCAACAAGGTGTGGTGGTGCACACCTTTAATCCCAGTACAGAGGCAGGCAGATCTCTGTGTGTTCAAGGTTAGTCTGGTCTACATAGCAAGTTCCAGGCCATCTGGGACTACAGGAAGATCCTGTCTCAAAAAGACACCCCCCCCAGGCAAAAAAAAGAAAGAAAAAGAAAAGGAATAAACCATAAGCTCTAAGTGTAGTCTCAATGACCAAGACCAACAACCTAAATTCCTAATAGACAGAGTTTTATTTGCAGTAACTCACCTGCCTCGGAGTTGTACAGAATCTTTAAATCTCCTTTCATCCATTGCTTTTTGTACATCCTGGGTCTATAAACAATATAGTAATAAAGAAAAAATTCATCAAAACCTAGTGTGCTCGTACACACAAAGCATACTGAACAAATAATTGGCTTAGACCCTACATGCTAGACCGTCAGCGTGACCAACCACGCTGGCTAGTCAGCGGGTGGCCCCAAATTCAGCAGGTCTGCACGTCCACACCCAAAACTGGTTGGCAGCAGCCTGTCAGGGCCCAGCTATGAGGTCATAACTCCAAGGAGGAGGTGACACCGGGTGCTCGTGGCATGGAACCATCAATACTTCACTCTACAAAGCCAAAGCTCAAAGAAACAGGTCTCTCAGGGGAAGTTCTAAAGAATCCTTGGGTCAACTCAGGTAGGGAAAAGATACCCCACCCCAGCTAGCTCACTGCCTACTGGGTGCTGTAGACTCAGTATCGTCCACGGTAGGCTAAGGGAACAGAAAGACCGGCACCACCCCACGAAAGAGCTCGAGTTGGATACATGCTGGTTACTGAACTTTAAGAGCTTGGGTAAATTTCAATTCTTCCCCTGCTATTTGTAGTTATTAAAAATACATCAGAACTCTAGGAAAATAATAACCTACTGGCTCTCAGTAAATGGGTCCCTATGGCATTCAATAATGAAGCCTCTGTATGATGGTCTGAAGATTCAGACAGCTCATATCCTCTTCCCTTGTCCACAGATGCACAGATGCCCACCATGAGAAATGGGCTTAAAAGAAATGTACCAAACATGCTTTAGGCTGTGAACTTTTTAAGCCCACAGCCTCTCATACAGTTGCAGACAGTTCCTGCCCTTATATCCTCAAGGACACACAACATGCACGCATGCACGTGCGTGCACACACGCGTGCACGCGCACACACACTCACAACACAAATCACCACACATTACGTGTACACACAGATCTTTTTCACTCCTGTTGGCTTCTACTAAATAGGTTTTGAGTTCTGTTATTGCTGTTTGTTTGGGTTTTTGTTTTATTGGTACAGGCCCTGACTAGCATGGAATTTGCTATGTATGTGGACTAGGCTAGTCTTACAGAGATCTACCTGCTTCTATCTCCGAAGTGCTGGGATTAAAGGTGTGCTTCACCATGCTCAGCCAGGAATTAGGTTTTTGAAATTATTTTCAATGAGTCCCTTGACTTATGCTCTACTCATTCTCTCTTTAAATGTCTTATACAAGGAACACATGTCAGGGTTATTAAAAAGACTAAATAATGCAAAAGTTCATGAAAACAATTTACAAAAACAAGAGATAACAGCAGTTTCTAAAGTAATAAGCCCCCTCGCCATGGCTTCTACTGAACAACTGATCTCTAATCAGTCCGGTTTTCTTCTATCCAGGGCCAGACACTCCCATGACCCGAGGGATGGACCTATCTCATTATCACTGGGAGCTATTCAAAGGTTCCAGCACAGATTGGAATGACCTTGAGAACAAAAGCCAAGAAGCTTCCCTGTCATTGGCAGAGAAGACTCATCTTTAGGGGAGAGTACCAGTAGACGGGCCTTATGGATGACAAGACCAAGACCAAAGCCAGAGATAGGGTAGCCAAGGCAGGCCCTGCCACCATCACTCGCAGTTCAGCTCAGCCTGGCTTCAGAAAGGCCAATGCTCACTGAATCTGGAGCAGACCACGCAGCCTGAAGCACCTGCTGGTCCTGACCAGTGGCCTGCCCCAGGCCCGCGCTTACCATCTGCACGCACTCCACCAGGGGCAAGCGCACAGCGTGGTTTCCTCTCAGTGTCACGACACAGGCCGGGGTCTCAGGCGTGGCCTCCAGCAGGGCGATGACTGCCTCCACGCCCATGCGGCTGCCCTGGAAATGGTAAAGACAGCGTGCTAGCTTGTCACTGAGGGCAAGAGGCTCCATGGGCAAACAGCCACTGGAGACCTCCCTAGGGTCTATTCTCTGCCTTCTGAAATGCTGTGAAATAAGGATTCAGTCAGGGGCTTACCTTCTTCCCCACGTTTGTCCCACCCATCTCTCTTTAATGATGAGGCCATAATTCTAACAAATGCCAAGCAATACTGAGAATAGAGGACTTGGACTCATGGTACCCACGAGGTCCTCGGATTGGTTTCTGGAAGCTTACATGTGGGACATTGTTTTCCTCCCTCCTGGGCTTTATTCCCCATGCCCTCCCCGTCAGCAGGCACACTGACTTCCCACGTTAGCTGTGACCTCAAGCCAGGAAATCATTCTACGTCAGCAAGTCCCAGAAGACCTTTAGAATAAGGACACGGGGCACTGGCGTCTCCAGGGATGAGCCCACTGGCCGGCCTCCGTAATAAACCAGTGTCTGGACCGTCTTTCCCAGAAGCCTTGTCAAAATGTCCAGCATTTTCCTTCCTCACTTACCAAAATCCTATCAAATGCAGAAGGGGTCCCTCCTCGCTGCACGTGTCCTAGAATGGTCACCCGTGTGTCGTAGCCCAGCTGCTTCACCACGAGCTGCGAAGAAAGATCTCGGTCATAAGGTAGAGAACTGCATAGACCGTAGGTGCGGTAACAGGCTGCTGGCTCTGAGTGCAGAAGCCTCTGTTCTTGCTTCAGATGTAGATGGTAAAAGTGACAATTGCTAAACTTCTCTTAGGAGAACAACTTCCTAAAAATACCAATTTTTTTTTCCTGATAATGCTTTTATTGCCAAATAAATCTCTTTCTTTGTAGTTTGCTTCATTTTGGGTTTAGTTAATAGAAACTTAGTATATGTAACCCAAGCTGGCTTTAATTTACCATCTTCTTGCATTAGTCTCCCAAATTTTGGGGTTATAGATGTGAATTACTGCACTAGGTCTAAAAATATTAACATTTTTATATCCCAATTAGTCAATAGATATAGTACTGACATATAAAAAGATGTTGTGTCAAGAGCTGGAACCAACCCAAGTGCCCCTCAACTGACGAGTGGATAGAGAAAATGTGGTACATCTACACAATAGAGTTCTATGCAACAGTAAAGAAAGATGACATCATGAACTTTGCAGGTAAATGGATGGAACTAGAAGATATTATGTTAAGTTTAGTAACACAGTCCCAGAAAAACAAATGACAAATGGTATCCTTCATCTGTGGATCCTACCACCAATTACCTAGTTGTAAGTATTTCTTGTGCAGGGCTCCTTGAGCTTTTGTCCAAGTAATTGGGAGTGATGCATATTGGAAAGAACCACAACAATAACAATAACAACAATAGAAAAGGCTGTGTCAAAGAACTAATTGAAACAGTGAACTTCTGCTCAAAACAGTCAACTTCAGCATTGAGAATTTTGAGAAAGACTGAGAAAAAGATGAATTTGAGAAAGACTGAGAAAAAGATGAAAAACATGTTTGGCAGAATGCATGAGCCTGGTGGGGTGGGGGGGAGTGGTTAGGGAGGGGGACAGGGGTCTAGAATTGATTTGTAATGTAATCTTGTCTTTAAAAAATATATACAGGGGCTGGAGAGATGGCTCAGCAGTTAAGAACACTGACTGTTCTTGCAGAGGATCCCCGGTTCAATCCCCAGCACCCACATGGCGGCTGAGAACCATCTTTAACTCCAGTTCCAGGGGAATCCAATGCACTCTTCTGACCTCACGGCATTGCACAGGTGCACAAACCTACAAGCAGACAGTACATTCATACACATTATATATATATTTTTTTTAAAGATGTGTCATATGCTTATATTTAAAGTGTTCATTCTATTTTATAATAATGTGTTTCCCTTGAGCTATCTTGAATATATACAGTTCCAATATGAAGAGTGTGAACCAGACAAATCACCCCTATGCACACAGCAAATGCAGGCCAGCAACTTACAGAGCCCACTAAACTCCTCTGGGGCTGTCTCACTGCGTAGACATAGTAGGGCTGGCTCTATTGATCTAGGCTCCCTTGTTGGTCCAGTGTTCCCTGGTTTCATGTTAATGTCAATTAAGTGGGCAAGAAAATCTCTGCTCTGACTTTACCAGGATCTACCTTTAAATATTGTCAGATGTACTTCACAGCCATCTGCCAGTGACTTAATACTCAGTGCAGAGCTGGTACTGGAGTCTTGATAAGCTCAGGCTCCTAAAGTAATCATAACTTAGCATGATAAAGAAATCAACTTGTAGGGCCTGGGGTGTGGCTCAATGGTAAAGCTTGCCAGGTACAAGGATTCCATTCCTAGCACTAGAAAAAGAAAAAAAAAATCATTAAGGGATGGAATGGTGGTGCACAGCTGTGATCCCAACACTCAGGAGTTGGAGGAGAATGGCTAGTTTGAGTCCAGCCTGGGCCACATCGCAAGGAAAAGCAGACAACCTGTAAAACCAGACTGGCGATGCCTGTGGATACTCACCCAAGACCACAGTCACAGTCCATCTATTGCCCTGGGGCTCCTAGGTGAATCTGGGACCTTGAAGGACTCATTGGAATCCTGTTCAGACTGGTGACTACCAGTCTGAAGGAATCCCAGAACGGGAGCCTGGCAGACCCTGCCTTTCCTCAGGGCCATGAGAAAGCAGTGATTCACGGCCAGCAAGGTGGCATTCTCAGCACACGCCCCAGGAAGGAGGGAAGGCAGGGGAACAAGGGACACCGCCTCGCTCTCTATTGTCCCAGAGAAGCCCCAGCTTGGACTGACAACTCCTTACCCTCAGAACAGGCTTCGTTAGCAGCTGGAACTTTCTAACTCTAGAACACTCTTGTCCATGGTACCACCATTTCCTCTAATAGAGGAGTTCTGAAGCCTTAAGGATCACTGGAGTCCCGACCCTAGAAGTTCTGGCTCTCTAGGGGTACCAAGTACTACAATCCTGGTGCTCTGAAGCTGAATCATTATGAAAATACTTCTAAGTACAGAAGAGGAAAAAAATTAACACAATGCATATTCTAAATCGTACTCCTGTCTACCATGTTAACATCACCTCTGTTCACCTGGGAGCAGAGCAAAATCGAGACGTCACATACTTACGTCCTTGATTTTCTCCGAGGTGATAGGTTTATTTTGGGTATCAATTGCTCCTTCAGCCACAATGATAATATTCAGCCTCTTTTTTCGGGCACGGTTCTAAGGAAACAGAAAATTAAGACTCTTAAATATTTAGTCTGTTTTTAATGACAACAGCAAACCCAGGGAGGTTGGTCCTACGTTGAAATGACCTCTTTCCAGGCAGAAATTATTGCTTAATTTGGCAAGGAGTACTTCTGAGTAACCCAAAGAAGGTGAAAGGTGGGCTGGGCATGTGGCTCGATGGGAGAACACTTGGCCAAAGTGTGTCCTGGGTTCTAACTCTGGCACCACAGAAATAAACAAAAAAGGTGAAAGGTGCCTTGATCAGGATTAGGTGAAATCTTGACCCCAGTCAGCACCGACTTAAGGTGGACTGTATAGAACTTCAGACTTAAGGTGGACCGTACAGAACTTCGGACTGACCATCATCTCCACAAGCAACAGAGGTGGGACTTCCCCAGTTTTTGCCTCCCCAAAGCCATGCTTTCTGTCACCTCTATGTCAGAGCTCCTCACAACCACCCTGAGGGCTTCTCTAAGCTCACGTGAGGCCAACGGTTCTCCCCCATTGTGTGTTAGACAGCACTGCGCACAGGCATGGGCAGCAGACAAGCAGGTAAGACCCAGATAAGCCAGTGAGGAAAGATACTGGAATGCTCTCCAAAAACCTGTGGATCGAGGGCTTGACCCCCAGGCCACAAAACTGTTGAGTGAAAGTTTAAGAGGTGGCAGCTGGTGGCAGGAGGCACCAGGCAGAGGGGCCGCTCTTGGAGGGGATGTTGGTTCCCACCCCACCCCATCCCGCCAGTCGTTTTCCTTTCTTTTCTTCCCAGCCACCATGAGGTGAGCAGACCTCTGCCCTGTGACCCTGCCAAGATGTGTGGTGTCATCACAGGACCACTGACCCTAGGTGAACCCTCCATAACCACAGCTATAAACACTATAAACATCTCCTTCATAGTTGACTTAGCTCAGGAATCTGTCACAGTGATGGAACTAACACAGACACAGGGCCCACACAAACGGTTTGAAGGGACACAGTTACACCCTTTATGTCAGCTCACGATCCATGGCACTGTGTCAACTACTTGCAGTGGGCATGCAAGGCTGGGACGAGGCCAAGATGCATGTAGCAAGCATACCACAACCTGGGTTACCTCATTCTCTATCTGCTTTCTATAAAGTCCCAAATTAAAAACTGCCCCTTGGAAAACATCAGTGATAGTTGTGTGGGCTGTGGCCATGCCTGAAGGTGGGCCTGCCAGGAGCTGGGGTATGAGGTATTGTCTCATGTGGACCACAGCTTCGGGGCATCTGTATTACAAATAAAAGATTTTTTTTCTTGTTTTGACAGATATAAAATGTGTCATGCTTTCATGAATTTGCTAATCAGAAATAGACTTTTATAACAAATTATAAACATTACACACAATATAAAGATATGAGTAAAAGGCTAAGTAACAACATCCATTAAATACAAGAAAGGCTGAACAACATACTTCATCCATAACAATGTCATTTTGTTTTTGTCCTTTTGAGACAGGGTCTTTTTATAGCTCCAGCTGTCCTGGAGCTATGCAGACCAGGCTGGAACTGAACTCATAGAGATCCACTTGTGTGGGAAATCCAGCTTGAATTGCGGGGCTGGATTTCCAACTAGCACCACATGGCCAAGTCTGGTTCCACCCCAGGGAGGAGCAAGCAGCATGGCCTAAGTGTGCGATGCTGGGTGGAGCAAGGTGTGCAGTGGAGCAGAGTTGGGGGGGCTCATGATTGGTCCTGGGAGCTGACGTCATTTGGTTTATAAAAGCAAGCTGTGGCAACCAGTAAAATGAATTCCATATTAACATCATGGAGTTCTTGGCCAATAGTTTTTAGTAATTATTGCATGTGTACAGGCTAAGGTAAGCCTGCATTTCGTTCAGGTAGCCAGTGTGGTTGGAATGAGGTTCTCTCTGTAGCTGGTGTTGTGAGTGAAATTCCTGTCCTGGCTCTGGCCAGGTGGGAAGTCACAGCCAAGGGTGGAGCACGAGTCTCGTGGGTCCAGGCTGAGCCTAAGTTGGAGCCCACCTAGGTTGGGCTACGGGAAGTAGCTGGCTGGTCTCTGCATGGAGGGGCCAGCTCCCCACAGTGTCCGCAAACTGGGCGGTGTGTCCCCATCCCTCTTAGCAGGGCCACGTGGTCCCTGCTCCATAAAAAGAGAAGCTTCCTACACACCTGCCTCTGCCTCCCAAGTGCTGGGATTAAAGGTGTGGGTTACAACACCCAGCTTAAAACTGTAATATTTTAAAGTTGTTAGGAGTGATAGAATTTGGGACCTAGGGAGACAGTTCTGTCAGCAAAGTACTTGCCTTACAAGGGCAAGGACCAGATGCCACAGAAAGAAAGGGGTTGGGGGCATGATGAGGTGTGATCCCAGCTTGTGAGGGTGGAGACAACTGGGCCCTGGTGCTTGCTGGCTGGCCAGCCTCACCTACTTGGTGGGCTCCAAGCCAACAAGAGGCTGTCTCCAAAACAGAAAAGAAAGGGTAGACAATGCTTGAAGCACAACACCCAAGGCTGATTCTGGCTTCCAAATATATATCCTGACCTGCACACACATGAATGCGCACAGACAGTGGAGTCCTCGGTATGTTGAGATAGGAAGAAAGCTGCCCTGTGCCTACACCCTATTGAGTGCCTCCAGTTCTGTACCTGGACTGAATGATTCATTGAATGATTCACTGACCTTCAATAAACCAATAGGAAGAGAATTCTCCCATGTTAGAGGAGGGCCTTTGGACACAGAGTCATGAGGTTATTTGATCAAAATCACCTTGTTAGCAAAAGAACCAATGTGTGACCTAGGAAATCTACCGCATTATGGGGTTCTTCAGCATTTTACACTTAAATGTGTATTATGAGAATTGTTAGCCAGGCATGGTGGCGCACGCCTTTAATCCTAGCACTGGAGAGGCAGAGGCAGGCAGATCTTTGTGAGTTCAAGGCCAGCCTGGTCTACAGAGTGAGTTCCAGGACAGCTGGGGCTACAGGGAGACCCTGTCTCGAAAAGACAAAAGAGAGAGAGAGAGAGAGAGAGAGAGAGAGAGAGAATTGTTAGACTAATTACCAAATATTAGGAAAACTTCTGGTACTATTGTACTGAAGAGTAAAAAATAAATGACAGCTATAGGAACATCAAGTGTCTCTAGATGAGGGGTGGTTTAAATCATCAGCCTTACCCTGCCAAAACCTGGAGACAGTGGGGCTGTATACCCCTGTCTCGTCATGTCTGATAGTGCAACATACAAAGTCTAGAAGCTAAGACTTTCAGATGGGATTTCATAGTTAAAGAAATAGCCTTCAGGGCTGGAGAGATGGCCTAGCGGTTAAGAGCGCCGACTGCTCTTGCAGAGGACCCAGTTCAATCCCCAGCACCCACATGGTGGCTGAGAACCATCTTTAACTCCAGTTCCAGGGGAATCCAATGCCCTCTTCTGACCTCCATGGCATTGCACGACTTGGGTGGACCAACCTACATGCAGACAGTGCACTCATACACATAAAAATAATAATAATAATAATAATAATAATAAATTTCTTAAAAATCCCATAGTTTGAAAAGGGAAAACCTGACATGTTTGGGGGTGGTTAAAACTAGAGAGTCTGCCAGTCATGGTGGCATGCACCTTTAATCCCAGCACTTAGGAGGCAGAGGCTGGCGGATGTTTGTGAGTTCAAGGCCAGCCTGGTCTACAAAGTGAGTTCCAGGCCAGCTGACATCAAAAAGACACTAATAATAATAATAATAGTAGTAAAATAAAAAAACTAGAGAGACCAACATGGGTCTGTGTGAAGTAACCCACACAGAGGTCTTGAATAGCGAGTTTTCTCTGGCTTCCTTTAACCACCACGATTTCATATTCAGGTACCAACTCAAAACCAGAACAACTGCTTTGGGTAAAAACGAATAAACGATCGGGCTGTTTCGCCATGGCACCTTCAGAAAGAGAAAGAGAAACAGCCCACATAGGAGGATTCCCCTGCCACACAGTTGAATGCATCTCAAGAGCAGTAAGCTTTCTCGTGTTTAAAAAGCCATCCAGACTGTCCAACCCAGAGTCCTCGCAGGCCACACTGAAGCAGCACAGACAGAACCCCTAGCACCTAGCGGCAGCAGAATCTCAATTACCTCTGAAAGCTTGAAGCACATGTTTTCCTCCCAACCTTCCTCTGGTGGCGACTCTGGAAGGAACACCCAGTCTGCACCACAAGCCAAAGCGCTCACCAGGGCCAAGTACCTGCACAGAAGATGACAATTAACTCACTGGGAAGGAAGGAGCCCGCCTACAGCAAGACTACTGTGTCACCCAGGCTCAGAGACAACTTTGGGCAGTTAAGGTCTTGGCTATTCTCCAGGGCTGCTGGCTCCTCTGTGACATCCCCCTGTCAAAAACCATGATAAGAGCACTGAACAAATTACACCAGGTCTTTCCCACCAGGGTGGTGTCTGCAGGTACCTACCCACAGTGCCGTCCCATCACCTCCAGAACGAAGGTCCTCTGGTGGCTGGAAAAGAAGTAAAGGGCACATTAACTCACCACCACTGGCAACGCTGAGGAGGATGTGGTCTTATGGCCAAGACAGACAGAAGTCCTGCTTCACAACTACAGAGGGCTGCAAGCGCCCAAAAGCAGACTCATTTTCTACAAAGCAAAAACTACTACACATGTTTCTGATCTAGGAGTTAAAGAAGCTTCAGCAACAATGGCCTCATCTGGGGTTTTGTTTCTGTGTTTTGAAATGTGGTCTTATGCATCCCAGGATGCCTCAGGCTCTCAATGGAGCCAAGGGTGACCTTGAACTTCTGATCCTCTGGTCTTCCAAGTGCCAGGATCACAGTGTATACCATCATGCCTGCCTTAAGTAGTACTAGGAATGGAACCCAGGGCTTGTTTTGTTCCAGGCTACAGCACCAACCAACCAAGCTGCATCCCCAACAACATTTCCTAATCCCATATTTTTCAACATCTACCACTTGTGCCCCAGGAATTATTTATACTTGTAGGGTGCTGTCCTGCGCTCTTTTTCAGACAGTATGTACTCTGGGCTGTCAGGTACTTCCGTCAAGACGTAGGAGTTGGTGGGCCTCAAATCTGTAACCCCAGCACGGGGACGGTGTACCCAAACTTTCCTTTGATTCTATTCCATGAAAAAACTTTGGGTAGTCTGCAATTATTTTTAAATTTTTTTTAATTTGATTGTTTTATTTTTTATGTGTATGAATGTACTGTCTGCATGTAGGTTTGTGCACCTGTGTCGTGCAATGGCTCGGAGGTCAGAAGAGGGTGTGGGATTCCCCTGGAACTGGAGCTAAAGACAGTTCTCAGCTGCCATGTGGGTGCTGGGGATCAAACCCAAATCCTCTGCATTAAGAGCAATCAGTGCTCTTAATGCTAGACCATCTATCTAGCCCCTGCAATTATTTTTTGTTTGTTTTTGTTTTATAATTTCTCCCCCATTAACACATTTTACTTTATTCATTTTTTAGCCAAAATTTATTTTTATTTAAATAGAGAAAAAGTAATTTCATAAGGCATCTATTCATAAATTTTGGAGACCCCTTATAATTCACAGAAATAGTCGAAAGCAAATGTCCACACATCTTACCATGATGCCTTCCCATGTTAGCTACGGCAATTGTTTTACAACACAAATCACATCGTAACATTTTTTGCATTTTTAATCTCCAGTGGTTTCCTATTATATTTAAAAGCTAAACATTTTGGGGCTGGAGCGATGGCTCAGCGGTTAAGAGCACCGACTGCTCTTGTGATTCCCAGCACCCACATGGTGGCTGAGAACTGTCTTTAACTCCAGTTCCAGGGGAATCCGACGCCCTCTTCTGACCTCTGAGGTACTGCACTACACAGGTGCACCAACCTACATGCACACAGTACACTCATACACATAAAAAATAAATAAATAAATAAATAAATAAATACATAAATAAATAAATAAATGCTAAACATTTTACCATGGCCCGAATGTCTTAAATATCATCAGACTTTTGCCTATCTTTCCAACCTTATATTATTTAGATCTTCTGTCCAGGCCTAATAGTCTTTGGGTATAAATAAAATGAGCCAACTGCTTCCCACTCAGGGAAGTTCACTCTAGTGGAACACTCTTGAAGATGGTTTTCTTTAAGATCTGGGCCTGGGGCTGGCTAGATGGCTCAGTGGGCCAAGGCACCTGGCATCAAGCTCAAGGGCCTTGTACTGTTCCCAGTACTCACATGGTAAAGAGAACTACAAGCAAGCTGTCATCTGTCCTCCACACGCAAGCTTTGGCCTAGGAGTGAACATGTGTACACATAGACACACACAGAGTAATTTTTTTTAAATAGTTCATGCTTACAATGCCAGGTACTTGGAAGAATGAGCACGGAGGACTGTGAGTCCAAGGCCATCTTAGCAACAGCCTACACACACACACACACACACATACACACATACACACACACACACACACACACACACACACCCCACAAATACCTAGTTCCTTCTTATCATTGAGGCCTATGCAGTGTCATTTCTTCAGAGTCCTTTCCAGAACAAAGGAATCCCTGTGAGGCTTGGCACATACCGGTTTGCTTTCTAGCTAACACCTCTTGTGAAATTTACATTTCTTATTTACTTATCTGATTAGAGGTATTGACTATTTTCTTTTAATTTTTTATTTATTTTTCTCTATGTGTATGAATGTACTGTCTGCATGCAGGTCTGTGTACCCCTGTCGTGCAATGCCACGGAGGTCAGAAGAGGGTGTCGGATTCCCCTGGAACTGGAGTTCTCCTGGAATTGGAGTTTCAGATGGTTCTAAGCCGCCATGTGGGTGCTGGGGATCGATCCCAGGTCCTCTGCAAGAGCAGTCGGCACTCTTAACTGCTAGGCCATCTCTCCAGTCCGGTGTTGACTATTTTATTTGCACCATGGCCCAAACTTGGAACCGTGTCAGGAATACAGCAAGTACTGAATGAATATTATGAAGCAGGACCTGGGGCCACACAGAAGCACAGTCCTGTTTAAAGCACTAGAAGTCAAACAGGAATAAATAACTCACTTCTGAACATGGTTATCACTATAATAGAGAAAGGGAGAAAAGAAGGAAAAAAAAAAAAAAAGAAGGGCAGGCAAACTGGCAGAAAGAGCCAAGTGCCATGGGAGAACTGAAAAGGACATTCGTTATCTGAGGAGACCATCTCTCCATTCACTGACTGACTGTCGGACTGGGGAGGACACAAGGCACAGCACGTCTGTGTACATCAAAGGACATTTTGCAGGGTCAGTTCTCTCAGTCCACTATGTGGATTCCCTGACTGAAGTCAGGTTGTCAGGTTTGGCAGCAGGAACCTCTCCTCGCTGGCAATCTCACCGGCCCTTCACAAAGTCCTTCTAAATGTGTATTTTTCTTTGTATTAGGAATATTGACCAGGAAATAATACCCACTATGTATTGAATAGATATATCTGTATCCTTCCAAGGATAAAAACTTGACATTAAAGGCAAAATGGGAGGGCAGAGACGATGAATCCTGTTACTTTAGTGGTAATATCATACAAAAGGTCTGACTGTTGGGTTCTGGGGTAGCTGCCCTAGGTTCCAGTCTTTCTTCAGACTTGGCTACCATCTCTGTCAATTCCGTGTGCCATCTAAATAGCATTCCCTTGATCCAACTTCTGTTTTAAGCTACCTAGAATATCTGTTCATAAATCCAAAACAACTGTACTAGACACTGAAAAACACTAAGGATCTGAAATCATCCTAGCAAAGAGCTAAAACAAGACATTAAGGGTTATGGATTGTGATGGTTAGCTTCGACTATCACCTAGAATCACCTAGGGAAAAGTCTTAATTGAGTAACTTTCAATATCAGGTTGGGCTGTAAGCAGGACTATGAAAATAGGTCTTGTTATCAATGTAGGAGGACCGAGCCCCTTCTGGGCAGTCATTCCGTAGGCAAGGTGCCCCGATGCATGTAAGACAAGAGAAAGGTAGGCGCAAATGTAAGGAGGCAGCACAGGACTATGGAAGTCATGCTGTGACTTCTGCTCAGTGACAGACTTTAACCTGGAACTCTAAGGCAAATAAACCCTTTCCTCGCCTAAGTTGCATTTGGTCAGGGTGTTTTATCAACAGAAACATAAATGAAATTAGAATAGATCTAGGACATAAACTTACTCTAAAGAGCAATGAGAAGCTACTACAAACAGAAATTACACACAGGGTAGAAAAGAGATAAACATTTCCATCCCTTGATTTCACGTGTGAATTGAAATCTCAAATTCGCTATTTTCTAGCTATAGAACATTAGTTTAAATGGGTAAATGTATTCATATTCTCAGTCTGTTTCACGAGCTATGGCTCCATAAGCACAATTTTTAAAATGTAGTATCTGTGGAACATTCTAGATCACAAGTAACATCCCGTTAGTTTCTCCACAACCTCTTACCTCTGGGCAGTGGTCATGATGGCATCAATAACTTCAATAATTCTGTGCAGAGCTGAGTCTGTGCCAATGGTCATGTCTGTGCCACAGAAGTCGTTGTCGATGGAGCCTACCATGCCCACCACATTGAGGTAGGAGTACTTCTGCACGGCCTCCTTGTCCAGCTCACCTGCGTTGGAGACAAACCACACACTGCATTACCTGTGAGAGCACCACCAGATGTGAGACGCAATGGGCATGGCGTGAAAAATCAATTATCTTAAGCTCTGTTTCTATCCATTTCCCCAGAACTACACGTAGCCCAAATCAGCATTCTGAAGGAAAGAGAAGTCAGGAGGAATTGCACAAAATGGGAGTTGTCACTTGGACTTAGCAAGAATACAGAGTTATAAAAATGAAAAGATTGTCATGTCGCAACTAGTGGATGAAAGTTTCCATTTTACTTAGCAATGGCTTTGGACGATAACTGAAAAAGACTCCACAATTTCAGAATTAAGCACTTTAGAAACATACGGTCACGTTCATGTGGATTTTTCTTTCGTATGCTAAAGGAACTCATTGGGGGCTACACAGCTAGCTCTCTTGGGACAGACACACTGGGAAAGGCGGTGGTTCTATACAAAAGTGAGAGTGACTAGACCTGTGGTGACTGCTTCTAGGCTCTGCCATGAATCTGCTGGTGTTGGATGAGATGGAAAAATGAGAAGAGAGATTGGGGCCTTTGTGTTTCATCAGCAGATTGCATTCTGTTCATGCAACTTGAGGAGACATTCTTTTTCTCAAGCTATTTTTCATGAAATTGCTGTTCCTTTGAGAAATATGTTATGGCCAGTTACATTTGATATGACATTGCAATTCTGCAATAGCGCTTTAAAGAGATAAAGATTTACGTTCATATATGATCCTCAGAAACCCTTTCCTAAGTCCCACCACAAGTTATGCAGGATACGTAAAGGTAGACATCTTCTAATTAAGCCTTGCGACGGGTTACCCCTGGAGACATCCCAGAAGGTCTGGAGGAACATACTGCATTGGCTCAAAGAGCAGACACTGGCATTTGAGGGCTACTGTGGAGCCAGGCCACACTCGCAGCCAGGTAGCTTTCCCTATGCCTTGGGAATCCTTACCTAACAGGTGGATGGATAAGAACCCTATCTTAGATGCCTAGCATGAGGATTTCACAGGTCTCCCTATGGAAAAGGTTAGTGGTACCTGGCACACAGTGGGGCTTATCATTTTTGCTATTATCTGAGGTATAAATTTAAATGCTGGGATGGCAAACCAAAAGAACAGCAACAAAAAACATTATTCAGCTCCAGTTAAAAATGAAGACTGCCACACCCAGAAGAGTGGTGGTGGCCTGGTGGTGCCCACCCTTAATCCCAGCCCTCGGGAGGCAGAGGCAGGTGGATCTCTGTGAGATCGAAGCCAGCCTGGTTCACACAGTGAGTTCCAGGAGAGCTGAGACTAGGGAGACCTTGTCAAGAAAAAAAGAAAGAAAAAAAGGAAGAAAAGGAAGGAAGGAAGTTAGGAAGGAAGGAAGGAAGGAAGGAAGGAAGGAAGGAAGGAAGGAAGGAAGGAAGGAAGGAAGGAAGGAAGAAGGAAGATTGCCTATAAATATATATGTACATTTATCATGTCATTTATAAATAAATAAAATAAATCATTTTTGAAGGTAAAATGTTTGACTTCCAAAGCTCTTAGAGGGTACGCTGATAAAGTAAAAACAGGCAACCCAGAGAATGATGGGAACAAGAGTAGAAGGGGAAGTGGAAAGGTACCATTGCGGGCCAACTCTTCTAGAAGTCCACTCCACTCATCCCGGAAGATGTTGGCCCCAGTGAGGCTTCCGTCCCCACCGATCACGCACAGGTTGGTGATGCCCAGCTTAACCAGGTTACAGGCAGCTTTTAGGCGCCCTTCCCGGGTACGAAAGACTTGGCAACGGGCACTGCCGATAACTGTCCCACCCTGGAAAAGACAAAATCAAGTTCACTGCCAGGAAGCGAAATGGGTCAGCCCAGGTATAGGACCACTATACAGGTAGAATGTTCACTTAGGGTTCCCTCAATGAACAAGTCTACTGTCAAAATTTGATTTCCTGCCTTTAGTTTCACCCTGGAATTCCATGGAGAAACTCAGCTGTGTGGTACCCAAGTGTGATGGGTAAAGGGTGGAATGAAGTACAGATGTCAGCCTTCAACTAGACACAGAGTAATCATCTACAGGGCCACTGCAGCCTGCCGGCCCAACAATGGATGCACTGGACCAGGTACACGCAGAGGGAAAGATGTGTCTGCCTTTCACTGTTTATTAGCTGGAACCTGAGGAGCAACCCGTCCTGCCTCCTGAAGGTGACCAAGCTTTTCCTTGAGTCAGATCTTACTAAACATTCAAGCTAAATGATCGAGGATCTCCAAATCAAAGGAATCTGAAAAGTGTGTGGTTTTGGTTAACATATACAGTCCATGTGTAATTGTCCCTGTCCAGGGGGAGGACAAAATGCAAGGGTGACAGCTGTTCTATGCTCTCAGCAAAACTGCTGTTTATGTTGTGTCCTGGAGAGTAAACCATCTGTACACACAACGGTCAGCATCAATAAGGTACAAGTTACTGTATACCTTTCGCAAGCTTCTAGGAGAGAGAAACCATAACTTTCCATACAGGTTTTCAAATTGTCAGTATAGAATTTGGTCAGGCTGGTGTAACTTAGCCTTTCTGGGGGCTAAATGATCATACTTAATGCCCATACCAATTTGGCCGAGGGACTGGAGGGATAACTTTGTTCCTTGCCCTCAGAGGTCAACTAAGTCCAAGGGGAATATGCATGGGGGCATCTCTTGAAATGTCCTGCAAATGTGGGTCACCAGTCTTCCTGTTCAGGGACGTCTTGGAGATCCACTAATGGGACTTCAGCCAGTGTCCAGTCTATAAAGAGGAAAGTCTGCTCATGCTTCAAAAAGGGAAGCCTGGTCTAGCAAGACCTGACTTTGTCCTTGAGTGGATGGAACTGGTAAATGAAAAGCGGAAAGGAGCCAGGGGCTCCCGCTCCCACACTGCCCAAAAAACTCCGAGTGACCCCTGATCTTGAGAAAACAAAAACCTTGGTTAACTTGGGCTAACTGTGTGGCTTTCAGCATCCAAAAGGAAAGTATAACCAGAAATAAATAATCAGTAAGGCCTGAGAAATTGTACTTCAGATATAAAACTTGAGATCTTGGTAAATAAACAAAAAGGAAAAAAAAAAAAGAGCACTGTTGTTTTGCCTGTCTTCAATTCTTACTGGCAAGTGCATCAACTCTGTGGCTACCACTGCTTTTGCCATTCTTCAAAGACATGAGACACAACATTTTAACCCTTCAATATAGACCAAAGACTCATGTCTCTCTAAGACTCCTCCAAACCTTCAATGCCAGATGGGGACTGCTGAAATATCCAGCTTGTGGACTGAGCAGCTACAGGGATTTCAGCCTCGTAAGAGCATAGACTGCCATTGTTGGACTGCCCAGACTGTATCGTGGAGGCCAGTACAGGAAGATCAAGACAGGACTTGGTGCTTACTGGACCTCATTTGGGTGAACATGGGAAGGAAAGACCCCAATGTGGAGCACGAGGGCAAGATTGATGGTTGTTTGGGTTTGCCAAGGAGGAGCCTTCAAACACTTCCTTAAGGAAAACATGACATCTTCTAGCAAAGAAAAACCTCCAACTCAGGTGATATGTGTATGTACGTATGTATATATTTATGTGTGTGTGTGTATATATATATATATATATATATGCAATTAGAGAACAACAACAAAAGAACGGGCAAAAAAAAAAAGACTGAAATAGTGAGGTTCTCCCAAAAACAATAAGCAGAGGCTTTGAGGAAAAGAAAAAAAACAACTCTGGAAGGACTTGGAGGAGGATGCAGGACACGAGTGGCAGAGTGCAAGAACTAAGGTTGGGGGTGGGGGGCATGGAAAGGTATTCGATTGGGAAATGACGTGTGATGTATGGAAATAGTTTAATAATAATAATTTTTTTTAGTTTTATTTATTTTGTATGTGTATGAATGCAGTGTCTGCATGTAGGTTTGTGCACCTGTGTCATGCAATGAATGCCGAGGAGGTCAGAAGAGGGCATTGGATTCCCCTGGAACTGGAGTTAAAGATGGTTCTCAACCGCCATGTGGGTGCTGGGGATCGAACCTTGCAGAGGACCCGGGTTCGAGTTTGGAACAATGCAAGATTCCTGTAGTAAACAATGAATTCATTTGGAAAACGTGGCTACCATCCCTTTATGTACATAAGCAAAGGGCGTGTGAAGAGCTGGAGTTCGATGATGAAAACAGAGTTCTGGTGCACTGGAAACTCTTGTTTTTTGTTTTTTTGAGACAGGGTCTCCCTTTAGTCCCAGCTGGCCTGGAGCTCCCTCTGTAGACCAGGCTCGCCTTGAACTCACAGAGATCCGCCTGCCTCTGCCTCTCGAGTGCTGAGTTCTGGGATTAAAGGCATGCACCACCATGCCCAGGGCACTGAAAACTCTTTATCCTTACTTACATGCTAATATTTTTAGGTGTCTGTAACTCATTTTGATTTCTAAACCAAAAAAAAATTCTTATTTTTATGTGAAATCAATATCATTTAATTGGTTTCAAAGTACTATATAAAAGTTACCAATGCTGGGCGTGGTGCCACACGCCTTTAATCCCAGTACTCGGGAGGCAGAAGCAGATGGAACTCTTAGTTCAAGGCCAGCCTGGTCTACATAAGAAGTTCCAGGAGAACCTGTCTCCAAAAATAATAATAATAATAATAAAGTAACCAATCAAACTGAAACTCATTCCACACGGCTTTTGGGAGCACAACACCAGGACTGCTCCTGTAATAAGCCTGATGCTAACTCGGACTGGAAATACACAGTCTGGCTCAGAGGCCGGCTTCAGGTAAGCAGTGGAGAGTCCAGGGCAGAGGGGGTCTTGGTTTGATCATCAGGTGGAAGATCATTCTACGTGTTGCAACTGAAAGTAGACCCCAAACAAAAAAAAACACCAGAGTGGTAAAGATAGGATGGACAGAGGCTTTAGGAATAACCAAGTTGCAAGAAACAGGCACTATTCACAGGCTGAGCAGACTGAGTACGCATGCCCTTCACCACAGGTGCATTTCTTGTTTGCCTATCTTGATCTTGATGGCAGAATGGACAGGCATATTCCGTGCAGAATCCAGTTGACAAAGTGCTGAAGTCTTGCAAACATTGCTCTGCCTAATTATAGATAGTTGTCAAAATTTCCTTCACTCTCTTTCCAAGTACGTAAACTCAGTCTGTGACCTGTATTAAAAACACATCCCAAGCCAGGCATGGTGACGCACTTGGGAGGCAGAGGCAGGCGGACCTTTGTGAGTTCAAGGCCAGCCTGGTCTACCGAGTGAGTTCCAGGACAGCTGGGGCTGCAGGGAGACCCTGTCTTAAAAAGACGGAAAAAAAAAAAAAATCCCATTATCACCTTCAGACTGAATTTGTCAGTTTGACTTCTATTAAAAAGTACTCAAGATGAGTCACAAATTAATCCTTACATTCAAAAGCTCAAACCGCAAATAAAGAGCCTTTCACAAGGTCTATTCTTTCTACATCACGTCTTTATTTCTCAACTGATTTGGACCCTTCATTAAGCCAAAATGTTCCAGAAATGTATGAGGCAGAAAAATCTTAGGGCAGATTTCCTTTGAATTCAAAATAAGAAACTGCTTTTTCTGCACCAGCAGTCACTTCTTCCTTGTGCACAACATGGAAATTTAGTTGTGTCTGATTTAAGCTACCATGGGGATGTAGTTAGTGTCCCTGTTAAATCCACAGCCCTAGGGGCTGCAAGGCAGAATCATTCCCAGGCTTTGTTCCACTGGGTGCCAAGGGTCGTGCAAAAATTCAGTGAGCTTGGAGGTTTGCCAGTGGGCACACAGCACCAGCAAACCAAAGTCACCCCCCTGTTAGTCTGACCTCCAGAAACAGCAAGCATTTGCCAGAAGTCCCATGATGAACAACGGCCGTGGCGAGCAAGTTTGTATTGCAAAGAGACTTCACAAAGACGTCTTTAATCCTCTTAAAATTAAGGCGTGGGGAGATGATTCAGTGGTTAAGACTGCATCTTGTACAATCAGTGAGCACCAGGATTTGGATCCCAGGAAGCACAGAATGAGCCAGGTATTCCCCAAATGGTTGAAATTCTAGCTCCAAAAGATCCAGCCCCATATTCTGGTGTTTTTGTACTTGTGTAAATATAACTCATATACATACACACACAGATAAAATGAAAATTAAAAAGAAAATTATTAGATGATACGTGTTGTGGTCTGAATGTAAAATATGTCCCACAGACTGATGAGTTTATCACGTGGCCATCAATAGTGGCACTGTTTGGGAGAGTGTAAAAACTTTGGGGCTGTGGCCTAGTTAGAAGTGGATTGCTTTAATCTCAACACTCAGAAGGCAGAGGCAGGTGGATCTCTGTGAGTTCAAGGTCTACAAAGTGAGCTCCAGGCCAGTTGGGACTGAAGGGAGTCCCTGTCTCAAAAAGAAAAAAAAAGTGGGTTGCTGAAGGTGGGCCTTGAAGATCATAGTGACCTCTGGCTCTAGCCCCAGCTCTTTGTTCCTGATCTCCAAGACGGCATAAGCCATGCAAAAAGCTCCCCCTGACACAAGCCATCTGCCACCACAGAGCTAATCAAGCCACCATGCCTTCCCTACCTGCATGGCTCCATCTCCTGAACCCTAACCCAAAACAAATCCTTCCTTCTGAAGTAACTTCGGACAGCTATCTGTCACCACAACAGCCAAGTAACTAACACAATGCAGAATGAATGATTTCTGTCTACACAAGTAGGTCCAAAATAATGCTAGCCAGGGGGCTGGAGAGATGGTTCAATGGTTAAGAGCAGAAGCTTCTCTTCCAGAGGACCTGGGTTTGATTCCCAGCACCCACATGGTGGCTAAACCATCTGTAACTCCAGTTCCAGGGGAATCTGATGCCTTCTTCTGACCCCATGGGCATTGCACAACATGGGTGCACTTACACACATGCAGGCAATACTTACATACATGCAGGCAATACACTCATACACAAAGAATAAAATATTTTACAAAATCATGCTAGTCAGGATGTTAACTTGTTTTAAGAATTAAGCACAAGTACAAAAGTCTTCAAACTGAAACAGTTACTTTAACTTAGAGGAACACATGGCATGGCACCTACCACTTGCAGAATGTTGGACACACTCTCCCAGTTTGCTTCCACAATATTAGAACCTCCATCCACCATGCCTTGGTAACCCTGGAGGAGGAAATATAAACACCTATTTAAAAACAGATTGGATTTTGCTTTACATTAATTAATCCACAAATTATATAAAACAGAAACAAAAGTGTCAATGAACTCAAATACCAAAGTATTCAACTGTGGAAGACAGTGCCACAGTGTATCACAAGGGCTGGAAGGATGGCTAAGTGGTTAAGAGCACTGGCTGCTCTTGCAAAGGACCCGGGTTAAATTCCCAGCATCCACACGACGGCTGACAACAATCCTTAACTCCAGTTCCAGGGGACCTGATGCCTTCTTCTGACCTCCAAGGACACTGTACAATACGAGTGCACTTACATTCAGGCAATACATTCATATACATAAAATAAAAATAATAAATAACAATTTTTTTTTGGTCTTTTTCGAGATAGGGTCTCCCTGTAGCCCAGCTGTCGTGGAATTCACTCTGTAGACCAGGCTGGCCTTGAACTCACAAAGATCCGCCTGCCTCTGCCTCCTGAGTGCTAGGATTAAAGGCATTCACCACCACGCCAGGCTATAAATACAATATTTTTAAAGGTATTAACACATCTCGAAGCCTCTTCAATTTAATCTCTATTCATTGGAATTCCTACCAAGACTCATCCAAATAAGGTGGACTCCCTACCACCCCTTGGTTGCCAGCACTAAAAAGGAATACAGTTTACTTTACTGTGTTTATAACTAGCAGAAACTAACCTGAAAACTGGTTAACAGTCACTCTGTCCATGTGACAGAAACTTTGTAAGGGCTCCAATTTGAAGGCAATTCATATTGTTTTAGGTACATGTTTTAAAAAATAATTTTTTAAGGCAAGATCTCACTATGCAGCCTGGCAAACTTATAGACATCTACTTGGCTTTGCTTCCCGAGTGCCGGAATTAAAGGCATGCACCACCACCCTTGGCTAATGATAAATATTTTTATTAAAATACAGCCAAGGGGCTCAGGGGATAGTTTCACTGGCAAAGTAACCTGAGTTAGGATGTCCCTAAACCCATGTAGAAAGTTGAGGTCGTGTGCACCTGTAATTCCAGCGCTGGGAAAGCAGACAGGAAGATTCCCGGGGTTTGCTGGCCAGGAGGATTCCCGGGGTTTGCTGGCCAGCAGTCAGTCTAGCTGGAGCTGTGAGCTCCAGGTTCAGAAACAGAACAGCTGGAGAGATGGCCTAGTGGTTAAGAGCGCTGACCGCTCTTGCAGAGGACCCGGGTTCGATCCCCAGCACCCACATGGCGGCTGAGAACCGTCTGAAGCTCCAGTTCCAGGAGAACTCCAGTTCCAGGGGAATCCGAGACCCTCTTCTGACCTCCGCGGCGTTGCACGACACGGGTGCACAGACTTGCATGCAGACAGTACATTCATACACATACAGAAATAAATAAATAAATAAAATTAATAAAAAAAAGAAACAGAACAGCAAAAATTGTCTCAAAAATTAGGTGGCCACCAGGTGTGGTGGGCACACCTTTAATTTCAGCACTTGGGAGGCTGAGGGAGGTAGATTTCTGTGTATTTGAGGCCAGTCTAGTCTACAAAGTGAGTTCCAGGCCAGCTGGGGCTACAGCTGAAAAATCCTGTCTCAAAAAGCAAAATAAATAAATAAAACAATAAAATTTAAAATTGTAAACATTTTAAACATTTAGAAAGGTTTTTTTTTATTAATTTTATTTATTTCTGTATGTGTATGAATGTACTGTCTGCATGCAAGTTTGTGCATCCGTGTCGTGCAATGCCGCGGAGGTCAGAAGAGGGTGTCGGATTCCCCTGGAACTGGAGTTCTCCTGGAATTGGAGTTTCAGACGGTTCTCGGCCGCCATGTTTGATCTGACCACCACAGATTACAATTATGGATTTATATTCCTTACCTAGAGAAGACTAAAAGAAAGGAATATAAGTTTGTTGGTTTTGGGGTGTTTTATTTTTTGCCAATGCTTTAGTGAAGTTCTGTGCATTTCGTACAAATCAAATTACATTACAAATCAAATCACATTACAAATCAAATCTAGACCTGTGCCCCCTTCCCTGTCCCCCCACCCCACCAGAGCTAGGAATACAAGTTTTAAATATAATACTTAATAAGCTGATTAAGTATGGAACCTTGTGCATAAATTAATAATACTGGCATTGATATGGTTGATCAATTCATAAACATATTTATAAAATGTATGTTTCAATAAAAAATATTTATGCCCATGATATGCTTGTGTGTCTGATGATGGAGTGTCACATGTGGCAATAAACAATAGTATGGAATCGAAATCCACAGCAGACAAGCGTCCATCTACACTCTGCCTGTTACAGAGGGACCATTCATTCACTACGTTCTTCTCCGCTTCTAGAACAGGCTTGTATCAGGGTCACAGGTGACTGGCCTACTGTATTAATGGCCAAGTAATGCATTTTCTTCTAAGCATACCTGGTCTAACTCTCAGGATCACTCAAATTACTCTTTAAAAAGAAAAATCTCGGGGCTGGAGAGATGGCCTAGCGGTTAAGAGCGCAGACTACTCTTGTAGAGGACCCAGGTTTGATCCCCAGCACCCACATGGTGGCTGAGAACCGTCTTTAACTCCAGTTCCAGGGGAATCTGACACCCTCTTCTGACCTCTGCGGCATTACATGACACGGGTGCACAAACCTGCATGCAGACAGTACACTCACACACATACAAAAATAAATAAAATTTTTAAAAAGAAAAAAAATATATAAAAAAAATCTCCCCATTTACCAAAAACCATATAAAATGTACAGATGCATGTGATTTATGTAAGGAGAGAACCCCGGTGTCATGGTTCCCTAGGATGATACTTGACGGAGCTGTAGAAAGCAGTGTTTTCAAAAGAGCAGATTATGTTCTGTCTTACTGAGTAGCTTTGTGTCCGTCCATACTAGCTCAGACTACCTGTGCAATGCCATGCCTTCGCCGCTCTGATTCTCCGGGTCTCTTCCTCTATAGAATGCTAAAAAGCATGGTGGGTTACACTGACTGTCAATTTGACTGAATTTAGCATCACCTAGGAAAGGAGTCTCTGGGCATGTCTATGTGGGATTTTCCTGATTAGGTTAATGGAGGCAGGAAGATCTGCCATAAACTGGGCATCATCACTTCATCCGCTGGGTTCTGGACTCAATGAAAAGGAGAAAGGGAGCCAAGCACTAACAGTCATCCGCGTCTTCTTCCTGACTGGAGGCAACGTGACCAGGTCCTTCAAGGTTCTGCACCTTGATTTTCCATCATGAGAAGCTCACCCTTGAACTGTGAGCCAGAATAATCTCTCTCTCTCTCTCTCTCTCTCTCTCTCTCTCTCTCTCTCTCTCTCTCTCTCTCTCTCGACATTGTCTCCCTGTAGCCCCAGCTAGCCTGGAGCTCACTATGTAGACCATTCTGGCCTTGATCTCACAGGGATTCACCTGCCTCTGCCTCCAGAGTGCTGGGATCGAAGGCGTGCATCACCATGCAGACTAAAACCTCCATTTTTTAAGTTACTTTTGTTGGGTTACATTGTCACAGCAACAGGAAAAAGTAACTAAGATGATGGGTGGATGAAAAGAGATAGATACACAGTTAAAGAGGTACATGGATATCCTAGGCTTCAGTTGTCTTTTTAATTATCTCACCAAGCACACATTTCAAATAATGGTGTTCTGCACCCAAACAGCGCAGACAGAGTGTCATGCTGAGGAAGAGTACAGTACCGAACATGCTACCATTTGGAGCAGTCTAAACTTCCTGTGTTCATTTCTATAAATTCTGGTGGGGGTGGGGTGTTTAGGAAACCAGGCCCTGTAGGTCGGTGGCCTGGGTGCCAGCCTCAGCCCCTAGCCCCAAGAGTGCTGAATGAAATGGACTCTATCTAGAGTGCCAAATTCATACCCTTCTTTTTTGGTGGTCTTTTTTGAGTCAGGCTCTTCCTGTAGCCAGCTAGCTTGGAAGGCCTATGTAGACCAGGCTGGCCTTGAACTCAGAGATCTGCCTGCCTCTGCCTCTTGACTGCTGGGATTAAAGGCGTGTGCCCCAACGCCCAGCGAAAACTCACACACCTCAGAGGCTGAATGGGTCTAATGATGCAATCAGTGTGGCCAACTTACCTCAGGGCTACTCTGGGAAGAAGAGTGGATTAGAGTTGTCCACACAGGCTTTGAGAAGACAGAAAACAAAAGCCTGCTGGACTCCCGCATGATGGCTGCAGTAGGATCTGTGCTTTCCATGGTTGGGTTTAAATGGAAGGCCCAGGGAGAGAAGTCAGTCCTGGATTCCACGCTGCTGCAGAGGGCCAGCCAGGCCTTTCTCAAAACACCCCGAGATCATCTCAGAGCGGGACTCAGGCATAGCACTAGCAGCGTCAGCATTCCTGTACTGTCCAGTCCTCTCACAACATCTCCTCGGTCGGCCACCACATGCCATTTACTACGAAATTATGCCACACAGCGAACAGACATTTTCCCTTTGATTTTACTCTCAGGCTTTAAACACTGGGTTTTGTTTGTGTTTCATATAAGGTCTCTTGCAGTCCAAGTTGCCCTTGAACTCACCGTATGGCTGAGGATGTCCTCCAAGTCCCCATATTCCTGGCTCCACCTCCCAAGCCCTAGGATTTCAAGTGTGACTTGAGACACCCAGTTTTACTAGGCACGGTGCTAGGTTAGCATCCTGCAGACTGAGCTAACCTCCCACCACCACCTAAACACCAATTTAATAATTTCTGCTGTTGTTACAAACAACTTTGCTGCTAGAAAACATGGAAAACTATTCTATGGGCCACAAGCTCAGTTTGGACATGCTTGCAACAACCACTTGATGCTTTAGCACACTGTGGATTGGTACGGTGAAAGGAAGCGGGTAAGATATTAGAAAAGATGACGCACTCAACACTGCATTTGAAGCTCTTTCCTCCCAGACAGGAGGTGACTTGCTAGGAAATGACTCATTTCTTTAGTTTGCTGAATCATTGTGCCCAGGTCCCTTCTGAAAACTAACTGCCAACTGCAGCTTTGATGAGCCGCCTTTTACTATAGAGATTACCCAAGTAGGAGAACTCATTTTACCCACAGGTATTATCCTGTGGAAATGCAAATGAGAGTTCTTTTTCCTTATTGAAGTAGAAGCCTAAAAACTAATTTTAAATGTAGCCACAACATTTTCTAAAATTCCATGTTGGGATATGCCTGCACGGCAAATTTTATGACTCACCTAAGGACTGCAAATCATGGAGTCTTTTAAAGGACACTAAGCTTTGAACTAAAGTGGTAACTTTGTTTACTCCGGCTCAGAGGATAATCCTCACAGACCCCAGGCAATTGGCTCAAGTCAGTTCCCACTGTTTGGAACAGTCCTGAGCACTGTCAGGATGGGCGTTACCGACTCCAAACTGATCTCTAAGGAAACTCAGTGCTGGACTTAATTTCACAGTGGCAAGTAGTTTTGGTCATTTCTTGAATCTACTATGAACAGAGTAAGACTCCGTCCACCTGTAGGAACTTAGATCTCATACTTTTTCCCCCTACAGTTAAAGGATGTTAGGAAATTCCCATCTCATAGTAAAACAGGCCTTGGTTTCAGAAATCTGCTTTGATGGATTGTCTCAATGTGATTTCTTCAGTTTTTCTATGGAAGAAGTTGAAGGCAAACATGTTAAGAGGTTCCATGTATGAGAGTACTGCCTGCATGTATGTAAGTGCACCCATGTCATGCAATGCCTGTGGAGGTCAGAAGATGTCAGATCCCCTGAGACTGCAGTTACAGGCAGTCATTAGCCACCACTGTAGGTGCTGGGAATGGAAGCTGGGTTCGCTGCAAGAGGGGCGGGCAGTGCTCTTAACTGCTGAGCTGTCTCTCCAGCTTCATGGCTAGCTATTCTTACATTTAGTAAAAGCCACTGTTTAAAACTAGGTGCTTACAAAACAAAAAGATAAATAAAAATTTTAAAGAGGCCACAAGCTGGGCATGGTGGTATATGCCTTTAATCCCAGCACTCAAAAAGAGGCAGAGGCAGGTAGATCTCTGTGAGATCAAGGCCACCCTGGTCTACATAGCGAGTTCCAGACCAGCTGGGGCTACAGGGAGACCCTGACTCTAAAAACCAAAAGGAGAAAAAGAGAGAGAGAGAGAGAGAGAGAGAGAGAGAGAGAGAGAGAGAGAGAGAAATAGAGAGAAATAGAGAGAAATAGAGAAAGAGAAAGGCATTAAAATTTTTCTGTCAACAGTTTTCTGTTCAGTTTTCTTTCCTTTTATTTTTTATTTTTAAGGACTTTATTTTTATTTTTATGTGTGTGTGCCAAGTGTGAGCACCTGAAGCAGCCAGAAGAGGGTGACGGATCCCCTGGAGCTTGAGTTACATCCAGGTGGTTAACTGCCCAGGGTGGGTGCTGCGACCTGAACTGTAGTTCTCTGCAAAAGAAGCAAATGCTCTTAAGCACTGAACGACGTCTCCAGCCTATTTTGGTATTTTTGTTTCTAAGCTTGGGGAAAATTTTATTCAGAGTTTTAAAGAAAACCCCTCAGGACAGGCAAGCTGTAAATCTCAGCTGATGCCCAGTGAGAATGGAGAGGGAGAAAACCCATGCCATTTAAGTTGGCATGGATGTCAGATACATGGTAGACTGGCAGCCCACATGGCAGAGAGCTTCAAAGAAGGAGTATGGGCTGGGTGTGGTGGCGCACGCCTTTAATCCTAGCACTTGGGAGGCAGGTGGATCTTTGTGAGTTCAAGGCCAGCCTGGTCTACACAGTGAGCTCCAGGACAGCTGGGGCTACAGGGAGACCCTGTCTTGAAAAGACCAAAAAAAAAAAAAAAAAAAAGAGTATGGAAGCTCAACTTTTTTTTTTTTTTTGAGACAAGGCCTCATTCCATGGCCCTGACTAGCCTAGAACTCACTATGTAGCCCAAGTTGGCCTCAAATCCAAGGGGTTCCGCCTGTCTAGCCCTCCTGAGTGCTGGGGTAGATTGTCAATTTAAGCTACCATGCTGCCTCCCCAAGGCTTTTCTAAGCTCAGGAATGTGGCTGGCCCACAGGAAGGGCACACACAAAGCCTGACAGTGCATATACTGCGCCCTGATCACCTCTCTCCAGGGCTCTGAATGACCTCACAGTCACTCACACACACACACACACTCACTGGTTTAACTACTACATGGAAAATTCCTATACAGAACAAAGCCTTAGAACTCGTCCTTGGTAAGGCTAGGTCAGCTCTAAACTAGGGTAGAACACGGCCAGCTGTCGTGTAGTCCTGCACTTTGACGAAGCACTCACACGCTACCGTGATTTATTTAGTCCACCGGCATTACCTGATTTCTTTAAGCCAAAGCTAACTGTACACAATTTCAGCAAAGCTGCAAAGCTAACAGCCACAGCATAAAAGAGGCAGGCCAGTCTTCCTCCATGGTCACAGTCAAATCTACATGGGGCACTATGGCACCAATGTCCTCAATGAGGACTTAGTCAGTCCCACTGCCAGCACGATGGTGACAGGAGAAATGGCAAAGATGGAGGAGACAGTCCATTTTCCTTTGTAACTTGAGAACACTAACTGCATCTATATTACCTGAAGCCATGGTCATGACGCTGATGGCTGTAGGGAGCATCAGGTCAGAAACGAACGAACCCAGAGCTGGTACAGAGGAAGCATTCAATAAAAGGTGATTCTTCAGCCCTGTAATTATTAGCATTATTCAAGCTGCATCCTGGTCAGTGAGCCAATTAAAGGAGGGGGCCAAGAGCGGATGAATTGGCCTTCTGTGAATAGGTATACGTTACCCAGTGCAATAAACACACATGCGTGTTAGCGCAAGAGCTGGACCTGGCAGAGTGTCGTGATGCACGCAGCTACAAGTACCACTGCTGTTATTTCTAAGCAGACGTATGGGTTTAACTAGTTTCAAAGGAATTCAAATGCACAAATGGCTGTGTTAAAAATCTCAGAGATGTGTTTGCATGAGATACAATAACCATCTTGAATTTTGGAAAATTGTTGGGGGAAAGAATGACAGCAGAGACTAGAAGAGTGACATTTGATGACAGTGATGACCAGGAAAAGAGAGACGAGTCCCAAGAAAGTGAGTCCCAAGAAAGTCCGCACCGATGTGTGACCTGGTGTCAAGGAACCTCACTAGCTCACACTGTCAACACATCCCAGGGTCATGGATGTTACCCAGAATACACTGCCCCTGTACAGAAGTCACCGCTGTACCCCTTTCTCCAGGTGGGAGTCTACCGGGGAGTACCCAGGCTGGTGAGGCAAGCACTCTAACTTCAGAATTTAAAAAAAAAAAAAAAAAAGGAGCCTGGAAAAGGCTTTTGTGGGCAAGTTGACACAACAAGCTTTTCTATCCAGGAAGAAAGGTAATCACAATTTTAGCAAAAGTGGGGGGAGTTCTATTGGGAAAGAAAAATGAGACCACTCCACTAACTTGTCAAACCCTTTCTTTTACTTTTACATTTATTGTCCGGTTATATTTACTTTTCTTTTTTTTTTTTTTTTTTGAGACAGGGTCTCCCTTTAGTACCAGCTGGCCTGGAGCTCTCTATGTAGACCAGGCTGGCCTTGAGCTCACAGAGATCCACCTGCCTCTGCCTCCTGAGTGCTAAAATTAAAGGTGTGCACCACCACACCCAGCCCAAGACCATTCTTAGCCGCCATTTGGGTTCTGGGAATTGAACCTGGGTCCTCTGCAAGACTGCAAGAGCAGTCAGTGCTCTTATCCACTGAGCCATCTCTCCAGCCCCCTTATTATTATTTACTCATGTTGGAGACAGGGTCTCATGCTCCCCAGCCTAGCTCTGACCTTGCTGTATGGCAGAGGATGACCTTGGGGTCCTGTTCCTCCTCCCAGCCTAGCTCTGACCTTGCTGTACAGCAGAGGATGACCTTGGGGTCCTGTTCCTCCTCCCAGCCTAGCTCTGACCTTGCTGTACAGCAGAGGATGACCTTGGGGTCCTGTTCCTCCTGCCTCTACCTCTTGTGTGTTGGGAACATACGCACTTACCACCGGGTTTATGCCTTGCTGAAGATAAAAAGCCCAGAGCTGAGCACATCCGCAGCCTCAGACTTCTTTAATAAGTCAAGCTGTAGTGCTCAGGACCCCAGACAAGAGAAGCTAAAAGTCAAGTTGACAGGTCAGGCTCAGGGCGGAAAGCTGCCCTGGCAGAAACCAGAAATAGACATAGCAACTGGAAGCTACAGGAACAGGAGAGACCCTCTCTGCAGCCACAGGGAGGGGGGCAGTTCTCATCTGAGCAGCCTGGTGTAGCCCAGAGGATTAACTGCTGCTGATCCTCTCTTTCCCCTTATTTCTTCAAGGCTAACATACTTAGAGCAATACATTTAGAATTTGGAATTAGAAGTTGAAATAGCAATATTATTAGCTGGTAATGAGATAGGAATTCTCCTGGCCTTTCTTCATAATGTGAAAGTTGAGAGATGAGCTCTGATACAAGTGGATATCCATGTACACAATCGAACTGTTGAATACTTTTTTTTTTTTTGTCTTTTTGAGTCAGGGTCTCCCTTTAGTCCCAGCTGGCCTGGAGCTCACTATGTAGACCAACCTGGCCTTGAACTCACAGAGATCTGCCTGCCTCTGCCTCCCAAGTGCTAGGATTAAAGGCGTGTACCATCACACCCAGCTTGAATACTTTTTTAAAAATATATTTTATTTATCATTTTTATTTTGTTTGTATGAGTGTATTTCCTACATGTATGTAAGTGCACCCATGTCGAACAATGCCTATGCAGGCAAGAAGAGGGTGTTGGAGCCTCTTGAACTGGAGTTACAGGTAGTTGTTAGGCACCATGTGGGTGCTGGGAATCAAACCCGGGTCCCCTGCAAGAGTAGCCACTGCTCTTAACCACTGAGCCATGTCTCCAGCCCCTGAATATTTCTTCTTAAGATGAAAGACATTTTACTTACCATATTTAAAGGGCTATAAGAATGATTCTTTTCTCTCTCTCTCTGTTTTTTTTTTTTTTTGTCTTTTTGAGACAGGGCCTCCCTGTAGCTCCAGCTGTCCTGGAACCTACTATGTAGACCAGACTGGCCTTGAACTCAAAGGTGTGCCCCTCCACACCGGGCAAGAATGGTTCTTTTTAAACCTCCAGAAAAACATTTGGACAATGGGATATTAAGCTCATTTATTAAACTACCCACATTTAAAGAGCTATGCCGAGTGTGGTGGCACACGCCTTTAATCCCAGCACTTAGGAGGCAGAGGCAGGAGGATCTTTGTGAGTTCAAGGCCAGCTTGGTCTACATGGTGAGTACCAGGAGAGCTAGGGCTCTAGGGAGACCCTATCTCAAAAAGACAAAAAATAAATAAAATAAAATAAATAAACAGCTATAAGGATGGCTCATTTGAAATCGGCTGGAAAATTTTTTCAGCAGTACGATTTTAAACACATTAAAATAAAAACAATGAGAAGGCTGTGTTCTTTGGCCATGAAGAGAGGGCCAGGTTAGCTGAATGACTCATTCCCACCTAAATCTACGGCGGCCTGCCCTGGGCAAGGTCTTGAGTATAAAACATAGTTCTATTTTTTTAAGGAAAAACCCTAGTTTAAGAAGAATTAAAATAAACGGGAGGGGGGGTGAACAGATGAACAGATGAACAGTCAGCTTAGCTTGCTACATAGCGAAGAACAACAGGGTTAATCCACCAATCCTTCCCATCTCTCCCGGAACAGAGCCCAAGGGCTCCACATGCACCACACGTAGGCCTGACCCAGATTTATAGAACAGAAAGAAGCAGCCAGGAAAAACAGCTCAGTCAAATCAGGCGCCAGGCTTTTACCAGGAACACCAGAGTTTTAAAGTTAACACACTTTTCACACATTTTCAGAAGAGAAAGAGGAGGAAGAGGAGGACGAGGACGAGGACGAGGACAAGGACCAGGAGGACGACGATGACAAGGAGATGAGGAAGAGGAGAGGAAGAAGAGGAGCAGGAGGAGGAAGATGAAGAGAGGAAGAGCAAAGAGAAGAAGGAGGGGGAGGAGAAGCAGGACCCACTAAGTAATTAATACTAATCTGTCTAACTGGTCCCCTCTGCTGAGAACGTGGAAAGTTCTAGGTAAACTCAGAAACTGGAATATACATGAACAAACATGTTGGCTGAATTACTAAATGATGCTTTGAAAACCAATTCTGGGCGTTTTCTAAACTCGAATCCAAACAAGTTGGGGATAGTGGTCCCCAGTCCAGTAAGAGTAAGCTTTCAGGGGCCATTGCCAACATCTGGGGACACTGTCTTGACAATCATGACTATGGGGAGGGGTGCCCTGACATCCTCGGGGTAGAGGCCAGATTCTGCTCGACATTGGGCAGTTGAGCAGCTCCCCCACTCCCAGACCTGATTTATCCCACCCCAAATACCATAGTGCTGAGGTTAAGAAAGAAGCCTCATTATGAAGACACGGCCTGAAGAGTCCACTGAAAAAGACAGCTCCACAGCTCACAATTCCCAGAAGGTTTGGGAATAAATCATACAGTCACACACCAGGGTTCTGTGCCTGGCTAAAAACCAATCGACTAAGGCAAGCATTTTGTGTCCTAGGAAGCAGAAGGCAAACAGTCGCAGGCAGTTAAGAGCCAAAGCTCTTCCACACCGGTTCTACCAGGGAGCCAAAGGGGCAGATGGTCATTTTTCCTTTACCTTGCTTTCTTTTTTCTTTCTTCTTTTTTATTTTACTCACTATTTTTATGTGTATGAGTGTATAAGTGCACTTGTGATGTGCAATGCCCACAGAGATCAAAAGAGGGCGTTGGATCCCCTGGAACTGGAGTTATGGATGGTTGTTAGCCACCATGAGAGTGCTGGGCATGGAACCTGGGTCCTCCGCAAGAGCACCCAGTGCTCCTAAAGCACTGGGCCATCTCCCCACCCCTGTTCCTTTGTTTGAGGCAAGGCCTTATACAGTTCAGATTGGTTTTTTTACTGAGCACAAATGTTACTCCCATGGGTCAAATGAAGGCATAAGATCAAAGAGTTAATTCATTCATCCTTAGTCAGTGATCACAATCCCTTACCCAGTGTGGATGTTACTGCATATGTGACCTCGTCCTCTCAGAATCTCACTCAAAGCCATTTCTGGAGGGGTGGGTTTCTGTCGAGGAAGGTACAGCCCCTCGTACCAGGACAGGTGAGCCAGGATTACACACAGCCTCATCCCAGGTCACTAGGGCTTTGTTGTCAAGGAAGTTAGAAAAGAGCTTTGGGGGGTATTACAAGTATGGAATTGGGAGTTTTACATTGACAGTAGAAGATAACAGTCCAAGCTGATTCAACTCAGATCATGCCCACTGCCGCTAAAGGAAGAACCCCAAACTGTACAAGTCCCAATGCACCCCTGGTTTCTCTCTCCAGCTCCTTAGACAGAGCACCTGCTTACTCCCCCGGCTGGCTCTCTAGCCAGAGGAGGCCATTGGGTGATTTTTCAGCCTCTAATTGTATGAACTAACCTAATAAGTCATTGATTACATACTGTGTGGGATCTGTTTTTCTAGAGAACTCTAATAAAGGGCAGACGTACTCAATAAATCTGGTTTATCTTAGAAGAAAGATCCACTGTTTTTAGTTGCAGGCCCCTGAGATGTTCTCCTGTCACTTCTTTAATTTTGAAATATGTGAAGTTTGGTAGACATCTGAATGTCACCAGACTTGAGATGAACAACCACAGGACACGATGGACTGAGAACAAAACAGACACAGTAGACACACAACAACAAGCACAAAAAGAAAGTGCCCAAACCTCATGAAACACTGAAAGTTTTCCATTTACAATATCAAAGACTAAGCCCTCACAGAGCCATCAGCTAGCTTACGGTCTCGTCCCCCAGTGAAACACTGCATTAAAACCAGCAGAGCTGACTCTCCATAGAGCAAGGTTCATCAGTACTGTCATTACTAACACCTGGGTCAACTGCTGCTTTGTGGTAGGGGCTGCCATGCCCTCTTTAAGGCCATAGGCAGGATCTTGTTTTCACTCTCTTACAGTGAGATCATCAAAAAATGCCTGCAAGCAGCTGGGTGTGGTAGCTGCACGCCTTTAATCCTAGCACTTGGCCCTCACTCAGGAGACAGAGGCAGGCAGATCTCAGTGAGATCCAGACAGCCAGGTCTAATTATCCCTCTCCAACACACACACACACACACACACACACACACACACACAAACACACACTGACCTAGCTAGGCTTAGGTCACAGGGCAGGGAACTCTTTGAAGTCCTGCAAAGGATGAGCATAATGCAGAGAAAGCCTGTCTCATAATGCAATGACAGAAACAGCTTCCTTCCTTCCTTCACCTCCCACACTTCTCAGTCACCAGCACGATGAAGGGGATGATGACTCATAGTGGATTTTCTAGTGGGTGGGCAGCTGCGGCGGGAAAGAAAGCAGAACTGTGACAAGTGTACAAATCACACAGGTTCCTGAGGAAACATCCTAGGTTAGTGGATTTGAAACCGATGCTAATTTTAACGGAAAAACCTCACTCAGTGCTGCTCCAGCCCCAAAGAGCTTGTGAAAACCACATTCACTTAGGAACTGATCTCAGGTCAGTTAGTTCTCTCTGAAGCCCCAAGGCAAGAAGGGGGGACAACACATGTAAGCACATGTTCATGCTCTGAGACAGAAACTGAAAAAAAAGTAATGAAAAGGTGCAGGTAAAGGACCGGGAAACTCGAAGCCCTGGTGGCTTATGGGTAAGGTGTTATTGGCCTCCTAAAAGACCTTGATACACATACAAAAATAAATAAAAAAATTTTAAAAAAGACCTTGATACACAAATGAAATGTTTTAAGGTAAAGAGGAGGGGGGGCTGCTGTGTGTGGCATGGACGCTAGTGTCATGGACGCTAGTGTCCTCATTCCACATCAGTGACCAAAGCAGGGGACAGCGGCAGTCAGGACTGGAGCCCAGGAATGGAAATTCACAAGGGCAGTTTGACCCTTAAAGGTTCCAAACAGTAAATGATAAAACAATTGCAGAAACACTAAGTGTTAGGTCCAGGCTTCCCAGAATCCTAAGGGGCACACAGGTGCCCACTTCCTCCAGAAGCTGACAATCCTCTGACCCCTTCCCACTTACCTGAGGCCCCGCCCCATGGGTATAAAGGGTGTACACCAGCCACCATATCGCTCTGTCTCTCTGTGTTTCCCGTCGTCGTCCCCCCCCCCCATGCTGTCAGGTCCCACCACGTGTCTGCAGGCAGCTCACGCTGGCAGTCCCACATGGAAGTAAAGCATGTTCCTAGAGTGACCTAAGCCTCATGTACCTTTTACTGGGGTTTCGTGCTTTTTTATAACCTAAGCATTAGAACCATTGTCTTCAAGTGGCCCAAATCAGATAAGCCCAACCAGAAATCATACAGCCACTGATTAATAAATTTAAAAAGTTAAAACTCTTTTAGCAAAGAACAGGGGTGACCATTTCACAAAAGGAAAAATGTTTTCATAAACACCAACTTGCAGCAGACACTTATCTGCAGGGATCTGGCATTAGCACATGTCCAATAATGCACAGCTGAGGATGGGAGACAGGATGGGGCTGGAGAGTGTTACAGGAAAAGCAGGAGAATCGATCAAGAGACCAGCCACCAAGTCAGGCAAGGAGAGGGAGCTTAATTCCCTCTAGCCAGTGACATCTGGAGCATTCTGTAAAGGAGTCCGCCCCTGGCCCAAGTTTTGGGGGTGGGGGACATTTGTACTCCGTATGTGAGGAATGTAAGCAAAAGGCACATACATGCGTGATAAGTGATTGACAAGTAACATATGGTCACAAAGGTTACAGGAATGTGGCAGTCTTGGAAAACAGTGGCTTCACTCCTAGGTATCCAGGGGGCAGGAGAAGATTCCGGCTTACCTCTCCATTCCTACTTCTTATCTCAGGGCCCTTCTCCAAAGTTTTTAGCAGCCATCCTAAGGTTTTCCTTACCATTACAAGAGCTTTTTAGCATCTGACTGTGTTTTATTTTATTTATACTATAAATGAACTTTCAGAAAATGCTTCTTCAGACAGAGGCAGCCATTACAATATTAATGGCCTATCTAGAGACCAAGCTATTGAGATAAACATGCAATAACATTAAATATTAATACAGACCTTGCAGGGTCTATAATCATTAGGAGAAAATGGGGGGAGGGGCTAAAAAGGCCAGTGAGAGAGGATTTGTGAAATCAATGGTCCTCTACATGAAGACACGTTAGTCTGATGGAACGCTGTGGAGACAGGCAGGTTCGACTCCCATGAGCTTCAGGAAACTCTCCTGTTTCTGCCTCCCACCTGGTCACAGGACACTGGATTACACATGTGTTACTTAATGCTGCTTTTACATGAGTTTTGTGGACTCGAACTTAGGTCCTCAGTAAGCACTTTACTCACTGAGCCATCTCCCCAGACCTGAAGTATAAAAGTTCTCTTTCTGTTTTTAGTTGCATTTATCACTTAAAAAATTTTTTTTTTAATTTATTATTATTTTTTTAATTTATTTTTCTTTGTGTATGAGTGTACTGTCTGCATGTAGGTCTGTGCACCCGTGTCGTGCAATGCCGCGGAGGTCAGAAGAGGGCGTCGGATTCCCCTGGAACTGGGGTTCTCCTGGAATTGGAGCTTCAGACGGTTCTCATCTGCCATGTGGGTGCTGGGGATCGAACCCGGGTCCTCTGTAAGAGCGGTCGGCGCTCTTAACCGCTAGGCCATCTCTCCAACCCCCTTAATTTATTATTTTTAAAGTATTTATTTATTTATTTATTTGTATGAATGTACTGTCTGCATGTAGGTCTGTGCACCCGTGTCGTGCAATGCCACAGAGGTCAGAAGAGGATCTCAGATTTGCCTGGAACTGGAGTTCTCCTGGAGTTGGAGTTACAGATGGTTCTTAGCAGCCATGTGGGTGCTTGAGATCGAACCCAGACCCTCTGCAAGATCAGTCGATGCTCTTAACCGCTAGGCTATCTCTCCAGCCCTAAATTTATTATTTTTTATGTGTATGAATGTACTGTCTGCATGTAGGTTGGTGCACCCCTATTGTGCAATGCCTCGGAGGTCAGAAGAGGGCGTCGGATTCCCCTGGAACTGGAGTTAAAGACGGTTCTTAGCCGCCATGTGGGTCCTGGGAATCAAACCCAGGTCTTCTGCAAGAGAAGTCAGTGCTCTTAACCATCTCTCCAGCCCCAACATTACAGAGTGGTCTGAGTCTGTCAGTACTTTCTTCACATATCACTGTTTCCTAAGTTGACAGCCCTCAAACACAGAACACAAACAGCTGTCTCTGTTGTTAAAGTTAACATACATGATAATGGAGTTCCTGTTTCTTTTTTTTGGTCTTTTCGAGACAGGGTCTCTCTGTAGCCCCAGCTGTCCTAGAACTCACTCTGTAGAGCAGGCTGGCCTTGAACTCACAAAGATCCGCCTGCCTTAGCCTCCCAAGTGCAAGGATTAAAGTGCACCACAACGACCGGCTGGAGTTCCTGTTTCTTCTCCTCCTCCCCCCCCCCTTGCTGCTCCTCTTCCTCCTTCCACCTCCTCCCCTCTGCCCTCAAGTTCCTGTGTTCTAGCACCCTCTTCCCTCCTGGGACCCCTCCTCCACCACGCCTCTCCACTTTGTAGCTTTCTGGTTTAATAACTTACACACACTCACACACACACACACACACACACGCACGCACACACGCGTGTTAAAATCTAGGGGTCGGGGTCACGTGAAGAGAAACACACGGTGTTTGTCTTTCAGACTCTGGCTGTCTTTCTAAACTGCAGGTGCATCGCTGTACAGCTCAGGTATGAGCAGAGGTGGTTTGAGCTTTGAGTTCATAAACTCAGAGTGGCTGTCTTCGCAGTTCTCTGTGAAATCAGCCTGCACTGGAAATGGATTTCACCCCTCCGAAGGGAATGGCAGCTAGAGACAAATGGAACACACTGGGGATCACTGACCCAGTAACTAAGACCAGGAAATTGACACGAGAATGACTTTTCTGCTCCCTTATCTCCTCTCTCCCCTCACCCGTGCCCAGAGGCAGGGAAAGAAACCTATGAGCTCAGGGTTCTCAGTCAGCAAAAGAATAAATGGATAGAAGGATAAACACTGACCTCTTTTACGAAGTACACCTTGGCCCCCACGTATATGGCCATGCGCACCACCGCACGGACCGCAGCATTCATACCTGCAGAAGGAAGGAAGGGAAGCATGGTTAGTACACAGCCTGGGACTAGTTCAGGAAGACCTGGGTGAAATCCATCATCTCCCCTCCCCAACGGTTTGTTTCTTCAAGGAGAGATGAGTATCTCACAAACACACCCGCACACACACACACACACACACACACACACGATTAGGACACGACCAGTGCCACACAAGAAGAGTGGAACTTGGAATGCAGTGTGTCTGATATACAAAGATGGCTTTCGCCTTATGAAATAACCCAGAGTACTTTCAGTTCAGAATATCACTGCCTTGATTTCTTATGATTTTTTTTTTTTGAGACACGGTCTCATGTAGTCCAGGCTAGCTTCCAATAAGAAATACACTTGTGGGTGCTGGGATGATGGATACTGCTCTGCAGTATAAAATTTCAGGCAATTCCTTCTTAGTCATGAAGCAACGTGCAGGGCAGGTGTTTATAGTAATAGTCAAAAGAAATTAATAATTGGGGCTGGAGAGATGGTCTACTGGTTAAGAGTACCGACCGCTCTTGCAGAGGACCTGGGTTCGATCCCCAGCACCCACATGGCGGCTGAGAACCGTCTTAAACTCCAATTCCAGGAGAACTCCAGTTCCAGGGGAATCTGACGCCCTCTTCTGACCTCCAAGGCATTGCACGACAAGGGTGCACCAACCTACATGCAGACAGTACATTCATACACATACAAGAATAAATTTTATTTTAAATTAAAAAAAAAAATAGACAATTTAAAAATTAAAAAAAAAAATAGACAATAGCCGGGCGTGGTGGCGCACGCCTTTAATCCTAGCACTTGGGAGGTCGAGGCAGGTGGATCTTTGTGCGTTCAAGGCCAGCCTGGTCTACAAAGTGAGTTCCAGGACAGCTGGGGCTACAGGGAGACCCTGTCTCGAAAAGACCCCCCCCAAAAAAAATAGACAATGGCCTTAAGTATTTAAAAAAAAAATACAGCCAGGTGTGGTGCTGCATGCCTTTAATCCTAGCACTCCAGAGGCAGAGGCAGGCAGATCTCTGTGAGTTCAAGGCCAGCCTGGTCTACATAGTGAGCTGCAGGCCAGCTGGGACTAAAGGGAGACCCTGTCTCAAAAAGACAAAAAAAAAGTGCCAGGCTTGGGGGCTCACATCTTTAATGCCAGTACTCAGGAGGCAAAGGCAGGTGGACTTCTGTGATTTCAAGGCCAGCCTGATCTATATAGTGAGTTCCAGGCCAGTTGGGGGTACAGGGAGACCTGTCTCAAAAAGACCAAAAAAAAAATAAATAAATAAATAAAAAATGCAATTTTATTAGAAGAGAAGAAAAGATGAATCAAGCCAGCCTACCATCAGGCACCTGCTCACGAGAACCTAGGGGCGTTTTTCACACTTAAAGAGCAGCACTATGCAGTGTCTTATTTTATATATATGTTCATTGGCTCCATTTTGCTTTCCACTGAGATCACATTTTTGGAAGCTGAAAACCTACCTTAGTAGCCTGCCTGTGCACCCAAATCGCTGTGTCATTGTTTTAGCAAAGGATCTAAGCCCAGGGAGAAAGAAAGGGTAGGACTGATTACACTGTCCAGAAAGCCTGTGGCCCTCACCCTTCAGAATGAGTGGCAGCAAGAGGGCGGGCGTCCAGCAGCTCCGCCCCGGCACCACCCTCTCCAAATCACTCCCTTCATATATTGAAATTTCAGAAACAAGTGCTATAGCTAGAGATCCCACAATAAAGATGGATGGTACAGTAACAGTTTAGGTAAATAAACACACACAGAACAGAAGCTGGGGAGATGGCTTGCTGTGCAAACCTGGCTTAAACCCCCAGCACCCACATAGAACTCAAGGTGCACACAGAAGTGTGCCCAAACTCCTGAGGAGGTGACACAGGAGGATTGCTGACCAGCTAGTCTTTCTGAATCACTCAGCAACAGACTCTGTCTCAAAAAAACCAAGCTGTAGAGCAATGGAAGAAGACACTCAAAAAGATCTCTGGTCTCCACATGAATGTGCAACATGTACACACAATTTTCCTCATCCACACTTCTGAAAATAACTTAAGAAACACATAGCATTTATCATATAAGCCCATGAACTCCATTTGGCTTCCCCCTGAAAACGTTTTTGGAAGCTGAAGACTTGAGGAACTTCCGGTGGCAATACTACCTGAAGAAGTATCAGTGATCCTACCATGTAAGGCAACAGCCATGTGAGCCCCCCCCCCATCTCTCAGAACACGTGATATGACACCGGATTGCTGTTTCCGGTATGGAGTCTGACCCTTGCTAGCTCTTGCATTTGAAGATATGTCTGGGAAGTTGTCCCTGTCCTTATGATTATTCTGTTCTAAGTCCTCTTCTAGAAGCATCTGTGGGAAGAAAACTCAAGCTGGGGTGGGGATTGGGCTTCTGGCCACTCCCCGAGGAACTGTCCCACTTGGTGGCTTGGGGCCTGACCACCCACCGTCCCACCTGTGGTCCCCCTCACAGGCCCTTCCGTATCTTCCTAGCCCTGCATTCCCAGACTCCCCTTTTCCCTAGCGGACCTGTATTCCCAGCGGTCTGCTGATGAGGTAGCACTTCTCCACAGTGATTTTAAAGTGAGGGGAAGCAGCACTTCCTGGTTCCTGCAGACCGGCTCTGGCGCTAGGACTTTGTGCTGCAGTCTTCATGGAATGGACCACCAAGTATTTTAGCGGATGATAAAGACCTCATTTCCACAAGGTCTCTCACAAAGGGATGACAAATGAAGAAACTTGACGATTTAGAAAATGTATGTGGAAAAGTACTGGGATGGTGGATGTCATGCAGAAGGCGAAGGCGACCGCCGCCCCCACGAGATCCCAGGGCACAGCTGAAAAGAGCGTCTACCCCATTCCCCAGGAGGTCACTGGATCCAGCTGGGGGTGGCCGGGGCGGGGGGGGGGGCGGGGAGAAGGAGCAGCAGCTGACTCAGGAGCAGCAGACCCGGAAGACTGCCTCCGGCATAGGTGGCAGGCTGCCCCAGGGACTCCTCAGGTTAAGTAAACCTGAGAGTTTGCATTTCTCTCCGTAGCAGAGACACGAGGGAAAGGGAGATAATTTACTCCAAAGCTTAGTGAAAGTGCTCTAGGGTAGATGGAAACCTCCCCGGGGCCTAAGAACCCGGCGCCAGGAGGGGATAACCAGTTTAGCAGAAGGTTATCCGAAAAGAGGTTTCAGAGAAGTCTGCCTGTTGGGGCCAGATGAGAATCTGACTGCTGTAGAGATTTTAGGCTCTCTTAACGGTGCTCCGGAAAGCAGAGTAAGATAGCCCCAGGAAGGTTCTGGAAGGGCTAGGGAGGGATCAAGGAGGGAAGAAAGGAGCCACTATGCAGACAGGAATCCAGCCAATTCGGGGTTTATAGTCTGTTGGGTAAACATTTGCATCTCATCACCTTGGTTAGGATGTCCTTAGGCTCAGCAACTGGGTCATTTGGGACAAAGAGTATTTTCAGGGGTTATTACCAGTCAACACTCAAGCTACTGGTTTTTGTTGTTTTGTTTTGTTTTTTCAGGAACAGTTGCAGCATAGTGGAGTTCATTCATTTGGGGGGGATTTGTAGTCTGACCTGGGAACCAATACAATGTTCATGAATGCTTCCACGGGGAGACACCATCTTCCTAAAGCAAGAATCTTAGTGCCTGGAAAGTCATTTCTTCTAAACTTGCCAGATCTAAGCCCCGGTCCAGTCCTCCTTTAAGGTTTTTAACATCTAGGCAGGAATGAAATATCTATAGAGACCCCTGAGTTCCTCCTCAAACAATGGACCCAAAGGAGCTGCAATTTCCCCAGGAATCTCATGCTGGGAGAAGGAAAAAGCCAAACAGGAGCCTTCACTCAGAAAGATTTCACACAGTTCTGACAACTTGTCAGAACACCAAGTAAGTCTAGAGCCTAAAAACAGTGCTCAGTCAGAGATGGGTCAGACCACACGCAGAACCAGAACTGCTTAGTCTCTAAGCCTAAACCTCAAGTCAGGACCAGGAATATAGACTTGCTGTCTGGGATCACTGGACTTCTTTGTTTCTCTTCCCAGTGTGGCTATGTTGAATAAATTCTGCTTTTCACTGTTACTTTATGTTTAATTGGCTATAGAGGATTAGCGGCAAAGCTCAGTGTGTTCGGGCTGCCAGGAACCCAGCTCTGATTCTAACAATTCCAGTAAAAGGTATTTTCTTTTTTTTTTTTTTTAATTTATTTATTTCTGTATGTGTATGAATGTACTGTCTGCATGTAGTTTTGTGCACCCGTGTCGTGCAATGCCGCGGAGGTCAGAAGAGGGTCTCGGATTCCCCTGGAACTGGAGTTCTCCTGGNCAGGAACCCAGCTCTGATTCTAACAATTCCAGTAAAAGGTATTTTCTTTTTTTTTTTTTATATTTGATTTATTCTGTATGTGTATGATGTACTTCTGCATGTAGGTTTGTGCACCCGTGTCGTGCAATGCCGCGGAGGTCAGAGAGGGTCTGCGGATTCCCTCCGGAACGGAGTTCTCTAGGAATTGGAGTTACCGAACGGTTCTCACCTGCATGTGGGTGCTGGGGGATCGAAACACCGGGTCCTCTGCCAAGAGCAGTCGGTGCCTTAACCGCTAGCATCTCTCCAGCCCCAACAGGTATTTCCTATAAAATAAAGATCAAGGAAAACTAGGGAGCTGGTCGGTGGGAAATGTGTGATAACGAGGCAGAATGGAAAGGGCAGACTATTTTTATATTACACAGTCTCAAACAGCTTTCTCACTAAAAGTGGGTGGGGGGGTGGGGGGGGGGGGACAACAAAAAGCAAAAAAAAAAAAAAAAAAAAAAAGGCAGGGCCAATTCTTCCTTGAAGCCTGGGAGTCTTTCACACACAGGGCTTGACAATAAAGAATTAAGTAAACCTCTATTTACTGGCTGCAGTGAGGTGGACCTTCCCCTAGCCCCCATGTTGCAAAGGCTCTTTTTGAAAATTCTAGCCAAGGTGTGGTGGCGCACGCCTCTTATTCCTAGCACCGGGAGGCAAAGCAGCAGCATCTTTGTGAGTTTTCCAAGGGTCCCAGCCTGGTTCACAGAGCGAATTCCAGGACAGTTGGGGGCTACGGAGACCCTGTCTCGGAAAAAGGACAAAAAAAAAAAAAAAAAAAAAAAAAAAAAAAAAAAAAAAAAAAAAAAAAAAAAAAAAAAAAAGAAATTCTACTTTAATAACATTTAATTTGGGGGTAATTGAAAGGGATACCATTTGAGGTGGAAGGGCTAATTACCCTGATTTGATCATTACACATGAAATTCTACAAGTATCCAATTGCCCTTCTATGCCCATCAATTAGTGCAAATATTAAATGCCAACTAATATAATTAAGAACAAAAGACTCTAATAAAAGCTTGTTATAATTTGGGTTCATCCTTTCACGGCCTGCGTGACCTGAAGAGTGACATCCACCTTTCACAGCTCTTGTCTGTTTCACTGAGCTTGCAATCGTCTGCTCACTAATTTTGATATTTAAATTCCTTTTGGGAAGAGAAAGTCAGATGGCTAGGGGGCTCCCATGGGTTCACCAGAAAATGAACACGAGGGGCTGGTGAGGCAACTCAGTGGTTAAAAGTCTGTTTTTCAAGAAGACCTGAGCCTGATTCTCAGCACCACGCCAGGAGGCCCCCAGGCACCTGTCATTCAAGCTCCAGGGAATCCCATGCCTTCTTCCGGCCTCCAAGGGATGAAGGATGAGGTGGCTTGCTGGCCAGACAGTCTAGTTGAAAGGGTCAGCCCCAATTTCCATGAGAGACCCCGTCTTATGAAACAAGATGAAGTGATGGAGGAAGATTCCTGACATCACCTTCCACAAAAGTGAGGCAGCACCTCCCATGCACACCCAAGATGGATGAATAAAGACAGAAGCACTTGTAAAAGGCACAAGTGCTAAGGAGAAAAATAAGCAGCAAGGCATGGCCACTGAGAGTGTGGGAATGGCAGGAGGTCCTACCATGCTCCGCCAAGAGCTTGAGAATAGCTGTTTTGAAAAGTGATGTTTGAGAGAGGAACCCAAGAAACTGGCCGAATGGAAAATGCTGAAGGTTGGCCAAGGCCCTGAGGCCTGAGAGCACAAGTGTATGCGACAACAGAATTCCTATCCATCTCATGCCCCAACATCCTGAGAAGCCCCCCGTCCATTCCTAGGCTCTGTGTCCACAGCAGCCGTGTCCTGTCACCTCCTCAACCCTCCTCCTGTGACTTGTTCCTGTTTCTTCTGAGTCATTAAACAAGTTCCCAGCCTCTTCTCTCCAATCTAGAAAGAGACCTTTATCAGAGGCAGCCAGTAACCTCCACGGGACTTCCCAGTTCACACAAGGTAAATCCAAAGTCCACATGTGGCCTGTGCCTGCCAGAACCTCACCCAAGACCACTTCCTCTCATGCCTTCCTCTGCTGTCTTTTTCCTATCGTTTCAGGGTGCCCCAGGGCCTCTATAAAAGAGCAGCTCTTTCATCCAGGTCCAGGCTTCCTCTGAGATATACAATCTACTGCTTCACATCACGACAGTGTCACAGAGATGGACTCCAGGGTTCTAACTGAGGTGTCACACATTAGAGAACCTGTTCAGGGTGGAATTCCATGTAAGAGAAATACTCTGAATTGACATCCAGAGGTGCAAATCACCATATGGATCTGTGACTCTGCGCGACCCGTGGTATCAGGACCTCCATCTCCACAGCATCCCTCAGCTGGCTGTGGGCACGTTAGGGAAGAACAGGTCTTCCTAGGGTGGTGCAGACTGGAGCACAGCAGGCCTGTCTTTCCTTTTTGACACTGTATCCTACTTTGGCCTGAAGATGTGTGATAAGGCCCAGCGGGGGTGGGGGGGGTGGGGGAGGAGGGACAAAGGACAGAGCAGAGGGATTCTGATTGCTTCAACTTGCAAATGATTAAGGAAACCCTACTGCAGCCCTAGCAGACAGAAGAGCCAGAAACAAGGACCTATAAATACGTCTGGCGCTTTGCACTTTGCGTCTAAGAATACTGCGTCTTAAAGCTTCTTAGCTCTTTCCACAAGCTCATTCCACAGTCACTGTAATTTCAAAGCCCCAGGCAGTAAAGCCACGCAAATGGAGAAGCAGTGAGGAGAAAGCCGGCTTTCAGGGAGGGACTTGGTAACAGAGCCAGGACCAGTCAGAGCTTGTTGAGCAATGTAACTAAAAAGTTTCCCAGCTATTTGCTCAACAGCCATCTGCTTTTTTCATCTCCGTGCACCTGTTTAATATAATCGCGTGGGGATCACGGTAGAGCGTGTACAGTATTGGATCTTGACATCTGCCATCAGCAAGTTGCAACCTTAGCTTCATACTTTTAGTTCTAATGGCTTCTGACAGCCCAGCAGATCAACAGATCAATACTTAGGCAGCCTCTGTTCACCTGATCAAAGGCTTGTTTGCAATCAAAGGCTTTTAGTTCTTTAAATTTATTTTTTATTTTATTTATTTTTTTATGTGTATGAATGTACTACTGTCTGAATGTAGGTTGGTGCACCTGTGTCATGTAATGCCACAGAGGTCAGAAGAGGGCGTCTGATTCCCCTGGAACTGGAGTTAAAGACGGTTCTCAGCTGCCATGTGGGTGCTGGGAATCGAACCCGGTCCTCGGCAAGAGCAGTCGGTGCTCTTAACCGCTGAGCCATCTCTCCAGCACCCAGATGCCTCTTTAAAGATATGTGCAATCTATTACTATTTTCAAATGTGCAAAGGCAGACTGCATGTATAAAATATTAAAAACAGGGCTGGAGAGATGGCCTAGTGGTTAAGAGCACCAACTGCTCTTGCAAAGGACCCGGGTTCGATCCCCAGCACCCACATGGCGCTAAGAACCGTCTGTAACTCCAATTCCAGGAGAACTCCAGTTCCAGGGGAATCCAAGATCCTCTTCTGACCTCCGCAACATTGCACAACACGGGTGCACAAACCTACATGCAGACAGTACATTCATACACATACAAAAATAAATAAAATTAAAAAAATATTTTTAAAGTGCTCCTCTTACAGTGTTAGTAGTTCATACCTATTGCTCAGAGGGTAAAAAAAAAACGTGATTTTGATTAGTGAGGGTCTAATTTGTCTTCCCAATCATGATTCCAGGCAGGCGAGCAAACAGTGCAGTGCTTCCTGACCACCATGCTGAAACTGGAACCATAGTTGCATGGGGGACTGCTTCCTGACCACCATGCTGAAACTAGAACCATAGTTGCATGGGGGACTGCTTCCTGACCACCATGCTGAAACTGGAACCATGGATGCATGGGGGACTGTACTTTGGACAGTCTTAAAATTCATTTATTTTTATTTTATGTGTATGAGGGTTATACCTGCATGTGTGTACATACACCTGTATGACACAGTAGCCTCAGAAGACAGAAGAGGGTGCCAGGATGGCTTGGAACTGGAGTTACAGTTGTTAGACTCCATGCAGGTGCTGGGATTTGAACCCAGGTCTTCTATAGGAGCAGCCAATGCTCTTATCTGCTTAGCCATCTTTCCAGCCACACACTATCTTTGCACAGGTCCTGGCCCTAACACTAGTTCTGTGAACTCGAGGAAGCCAGGTCATCTGTGCTTCACTGGCTCATATGCCAAACACACTTCATGCCCAACACACCAAGCAATCACTAACTGCCAACTCTTCTTGCCAAGACTAGAAAGATTCATATAGGATCTAAATAGCTGTTTTGGTAAACACTGTATCAGTGTTGCTGTCACAGGAAAAAAAAGACTGAACCTCTCTTAGAATGTTCTTCGGAATTTGAGCTCCACTACACTCAAGGCCCTACAGAGGCCACACTGCTCTTTAATTATTAAATCTCTTTATTGTATTCATTTATTTATGAAGGTCTGTACACGTGCCAGAGCACACATGCGGAGTTCACAGTATAGCTTTCGGGAATCAGTCCTGTCTTTCCACCATGTGGGACTCAAGAATTGAATTTGGGTCATCAGGTTTGGCAGCTAGCACCTTTACCTTCGGAGTTATCTCACCAGCCTGACACTGTCTGTCTAAAACCATGAATCATTTTCGTAGGTGGCACAATATTGTCCGAGGGTGGGTACTAGATATGGTAAACCTGCCTACCCAGCAGTGTAGAGCAGGCTAGAGTGAAAGCAATGGTGAATTTTCAGTTTTTTTTTTTTTTTGGGGGGGGGTGTTTTTGTTGTTCTTTTTTGAGACAGGGTCTCCTTATATAGTCCTTTGGTCCCAGCTGGCCTGGAACTTGCTCTGTATACCAGGCTGGCTTTGAACTCACAGAGCTCCACCTGGCTCTGCCTCCCAAGTGCTGGGATTAAAGGCATGTACCACCACGCCCCACCTTTTTATAAATTCCTTTGAAAAAAGAAAATCCTATATATTGTTTTTTACTTTTTTTTTTTTTTGAGACAGAGTAGACAGCTGTAGCCCCAGCTGTCCTTGAATAACTGTAAAGATCCTACCACATAAATGTGCAGAATAAACACTAGTTATGGTCATTTCAGCATAGAATTTTACTATAATTCTGCCAGTGTAAGACATGAATGGGTTCCCCTTGACATGGCTGTGAACAAAGGTCTCTTTTGGGGAAAACTGGGTTACTGATGGAGTCAAGATAAAATAAACAGATGAGGGTAGGATAAACACTATCCAAGGATTTATCTAAGGGTCTGGAAACCAGTTACTGCTAGTCTAGGTTCTCTGAGCATATCTCACAGGAGGATTTCTCAAAAAGAAATGCATGTGCTCCCTCAAACGGGTCCAAGATAGTATCACAACAGGACAAAACTGTTCACACACATTCCAAGAAAAACCACACAGACAACACACACACACACACAGCACAACTGGCTGTTTGGCTTTCCCAATTCAGGAACTTCGGGTGACAAACAATCCTGAATGCCACCTGTTACACTGCCAGCCCCCATCTCCCATGAACCCGATGCTTTAGGAACCAAGCACCGCTAAGACTTGAAGTTCCCATCCCCCACTCCTCGCCTGTGGCGGAACCACAGAGTTAACTAGGAGAGAAAACGGTGTTTCTGCTCAACACCTTGGAGTCTCACCTGCTGGCACACAAGCTGGGTATTTTAGGAGACATTTGGGCAGGGATTTATTTCAGAAGGATGATCCATCAGTACTGCTTTCCCTACAGATTCAGCACATTCATTCTAAAATACCCTTGACAGCCTGACCTTGTCGTCCTGGTGGCTTTCAGAGGCCAGTTCCTCTTCCTGTGCTGGCAGACTCTTCTGTCTGCCCAGAATACGATTCAGAGTGCTCCCTATTTCACCCTACAGGGGCTCTGTGCTCAGATGGAAGGGCGAAAGCTGGGAAGCCATGGGAGTCTCAGCGCAGATCCCGTGACAACCCTGTCGGATGGACATCTTCATACATTTATTTGGGTAAGTTGAGTAACGTTATCTCGTATTTCACTCTTCCATTTTTCCACCCCGCCCCCCTCCCCAGGCTTCCGCTGTATCACGTTTTGTCTCTGAGAAACCAGCCCTCCTCGGTGAGGAATGTTTACAGTGAGGATCTCCTTACTAGAATATTAGTACAATCCTGCTTTCCCAGGGGGAAGGCAGGCGTGGTGGAGAGCCTAGGGTGACCGGTGCTGTCACTGGCGCCTTGAAGAGACTAAGAAGCAGGGTGCTGAGGACCCCGGGGGCAGCAGCTCCAGCTTCCACTCTCCAGCACGTGATGCTGCCACCGATGCGCGGGCGTGAGGGACTCCAGAGCACACGGGAGACTACGGGCCCCGCATCACGTAGGCGCCCACGGCGGGCGGGGCGGTGCCACAGCTCCCCAACCTGCCGCGCCCGCGCCCGCCCCGCCCGGCCCAAGGACGCGGGGAAGGTCACGGGCTGCGTGGGCAGAAGGCGAGGGTTCCCGGCGCCAGCCCTCCATCTCTCCCTTATACTGGCTCAGAACCTGAGAAAACACTGCGTGGCATCCGGGCCTTGGGACTGACTCAGCTGGCGCACCGGGAATAAAGGAAAATCAAAAGTAAAAGCCAGCTCGGGGGACGCGTGCGCACGTCGCGTCTGGCGCGGTCAGAGCGCAGATTCGCGGAGCTGGGTCTCATCTTGGATTTAAGGTGCCCGGAAAATCCCACCGTCTGGGAACCCCAGCGCGCCCACGTGTAGCCCCGGAGGCGTGGCTCGCTCGCCCTCTCTCTCTCTGTCTCTCTCTCTCTCTCTGTCACTTCCAAAGGTTCCGGGATCGAGTCCCTTCCGCCTTGAACCCAGCCTCCCCACTGGGAGAAAAGAGGAAGCCGGTCCGGAGCGCAGGGCGCCGGTGACGTCCCGGAGTCCCCGCTTCCTGGTCTTTTCCGTCGGGGAGGGACCCAGGGACCCACTCAGCTTTCATTGTCATGAGCCGGATGGCTACGGAGAAAACCCAGAGACTCCCCAGCGGAAACGTAGGTCCGCCGGGCCACGCAGGGCCACGCCGCGGGCTCCCTGCGCGCCCCCGGCCGCGCGCCCCGCAATGCAGCAGCGTGGGAGGCGCGAGTGGGCAGCACGCCCCGCGGGGACTCCGCAGTTTCTCCTACCGCTCACCCGGCGATTGGGGCAGGGCGGGAAGACCGAGCCGGGACGGGCGCTGCTGCTTTCGCGGGGTCGCTCGGTCCCTACGGCTAGGAAAGGACTCCAGGCTCCACCCGTGACTCTGACACTAGCCGCCTCCATTGCCTGGTTCTGTAATAGACCTGGAGACTGGAAGCTGCCCTTCCAAAAGCAGGATCCTACCGTCCTATCTTTCCATCCTCAGCAGCCCTAACCGGCAGTGGGGCCCCAGCCTCCGCGGTCGCTCCTCGGGCGCCCCTGGCGTTCCCAATCGGCCACTTCTCCCAGCCCCTGGCCCACCGGTTCGCACCGGTTCTCAGCCATCATTTTCCTCTTCATCCCCTCTCCCAGACCCACCTCTCCCAATGCTCCCCCCCCCCCGTTCTTCCCTTCTCCCCGCCCCGGTACCCTCTTCTGCAGCCCTGCTCTGCCTCCCTCCCCTCCCCTTCCATCCCGGCCAGGCGCGCACCTTGGGCATCCCCGCCACTGGTCAGGACACCGATGGCTTTGCCTTCCCCGGAGAGGTTATCCAGGTACTTCGGGAAGGACCCGGAGGAGGCGGAGGACTCATCTTCTTCCATGGCGAAGAGGCCGAGGAACGTCGGATAGCTCGGGTGCGCAGCAGGCAGTGAGGACCTGGCCCAGGCGCACCAGCCTCTGAACCACTGACACTCGCACCCCCCCACCCCAGCACCAATGGGCGGTGGCGATGGGCGGGGCTCGCGCAAGGGCGGGTGGGGCCAGGCCGAGGACCCAAGCTCACTGCAGGATGGGCGTGGAGGATAGGGAGGAGCCTTGTGGCGCCAGGGATACACTGCTGGCTGCGGGCCCAGGGTCGTGGAGCAGAGGGCCGGTGCCTTCAGAGCTGGGGCATGGAGAAAGCACCTCAGGATACGAGACTGCAAGTGGGTGGGAGAGTTCCGCAGGTTGGCGTGGAGACTACGTGAGCATCAAGATTCTTGATGGGCTCAGCACCCACCTGCTCCTAGCTGTTAGGGGTGGCGGTTGGGGGAGACAGGAGGTCGGTGCCGCAGCAGAGGCAAGCGGCGCCCGGCTTCCCGCAGGATTCCTTCGAGGCCTGGCGTTCTGAACTGTGGAGAGCCCCCAACGACTTTTTTCAGGGTCCAGGGTCCCCGGGTAAACCCTATTCTGCGATCAGGAAGGAAGTTCATGTTGAACAGATCCTAAATTTGGTGATGTCACTGGCTGGACATCTATCCACAAACCTCTTGTTGCCAGGGAACCCTGTACCTTGAGGCTCTTCAGGTTGGTGCTGGTGGAAGGGAAGTACGTTGAAACGTCATCTTAGCCACACCCTTACAGTCAGGCCTGCCTGCTGTGAATCCAATGGGACAGAAGGCCAGAGAAGGAACGTTTGGCAGGTGCCATAACACAGATAGCAGATGCCCACACTATGGAAACTCTGCTCTTGCCTTGTTCCATTGATCCCCATGGTTCCACTAGAAACTACAAATGTTGAAATCCGATCTGCGGGTGATTGATTGACTGTCGTGTGTGGTGATGGAGAGCATGCCTCCCAGAGAGCTCGCTCGGTCTAGCACTGCCTGCAGTTGCTTCAGCAGTCACCTGCAGAATAAGATGGAAGATGTCATAAACAGCCACACCGGGATGGTTCAAACCTGTTGGTTAGCTAGAAGATAGATAGATTATAGAATATAGATACATAATATATTTAAAGCAAAGGTATTGAAAATAATGTTAATATTTCAGGGCAACTATAGGCAAAAGTTGGGGGATCCAGATTCACGATAACTCATGTCTCCAAGCATCAACATTTAGAGGGGGAAAATAAAGACAAAAGTCCATTGTGAACAAGGGTCTCTGCCTTCCGGAATTGATGGAGCAAACCCAGTGTTCGTCAGAAATGTGCCACTTTCTTCAGCTCCCTCCTAAATAGTCTAACTTGTGAAAAGCAGCCAGGAGATACACACACACACACACACACACACACACACACACACATGCACACACGCTCCCAGGATGTCTAGGTTACTTTGATGAATGCTAACCTTGAGAAGAACTTCTCTAATGGATTGATAATGGGTTGTTCATAAACACTGTTCTAAACCTGAAGAAAATAGTACCTCACATCCTTGATTGTCCCAAGGCAGTGGTGAAGGGGGTTGGCAGATCAGGCTGTGCCTCTGACCACAGAGGTTTCTGCAGCTTAAGGTCTAGACTGTATGCTCTAGGATTTTTAGACATTTATGCCTTTCTAGCAGACAACACTAAAAAATACTCTGCACCCTGACTTTCGTCTTAGCCAAATGTCCTTAGTGAAATTGATGAACTTAATACTTTTATAACTGAGAGTTAGAGCATTGGTTTTTTGTCATCAAATGTGTAATATAGAAAATGTTGTGGCTGGAGAGATGGCCTAGCGGTTAAGAGCTCCGACTGCTCTTGCAGAGGACCTGGGTTCGATCCCCAGCATCCACATGGCGACTGAGAACTGTCTTTAACTCCAGTTCCAGGGGAATCTGACACCCTCTTCTGACCTCCACAGCATTGCACGACATGGGTGCACAAACATACATGCAGACAGTACATTCATACACATAAAAAAGAAAATAAATAAAACTATAAAGAAAAAAGAATATTGTGGCGGGGCTGGAGAGATTGGAGAGATGGCTCAGTGGTTAGAGCACTGACAGCTCTCGCAGAGGACCTGGGTTCAATTCCCAGCACCCACTTGGTGGCTAAGAACCATCTTTAAGCTGGGCGTTGTGGTGCACGCCTTTAATCCTAGCACTCGAGAGGTGGAGCCAGGTGGATCTCTGTGAGTTCAAGGCCAGCCTGGTCTAGAGAGGGAGTTCCAGGACAGCTGGTGCTGTAGGGAGACCCTGTCCCAAAAAAAAAAAAAAAAAGAAAAGAAAATGTTATGCAAAAAACATACCCTCTGTGGTGGTTTGAATGATAGTGTCCCCCATTTTAAGTATTCAGACATTTTGTCTCCAGTTGGTGGCACTGTTCTTGGAGGTCTTAGAAGGTGTGGCTGTGCTGGAGGAAGTAGGTCATTGGGGGCGGGCTTAGTGGGTTTAACAAGCCTTGTGGTCTCCAGTCTCTCTGCTTCCTGTGCTTATTGCAATATGTGAACCTCGGCTTTCTGCTCCACCTCCAGCTCCAGCCGCCATGCCTCCCACCACAATGGACTCTAACAATGGACTCTAATTCCCTGGAACCATCAAGCATAAGCTCAAATTAACTCTTCCTTTTATAAGTTCCCTTAGTCATCGTGGTTTATCACAGCAACAGAAAAGTGACTAATATAGTTAATTGGTACCAGAGAGTGGGCTGTTGGCTGTGAAGAACCTGACCATGTGGATGTTTGGAGAAATGTGGAAGACTTTGGAACTTTGGGCTAGAAAAACTGTGGACTACTGTAAGCAGAGCTTAACGGGCCATTCTAGTAGAAGCCTGGAAGAAAACATTGCTGCAACAAATGTAGTTCCAGAGGAAAATAAAGACTTAGGCAGAAATTGGGATCTTTTATCAAAGAGTCTGGCAGCAGTTTGCCCACAGCCCAAATGCTTGCCTGATGCTAAGTCAAAAAGCAATGGACTAATGTCTTTGGCAGAGGATATTTCAAGACAGCCTAACATAGAAATGGTGGTGTGGCTATTAATGGTGAATATTATACAGATCTACAGTGAAAAAGAGCAAATGGGGCAGAAAGAAATGCAGAATGTATGGTTTGGATCTGAAAAGTACACTAGGAAGATTAAAGTTGTGGCCAAGGCATGTGAAGGAGAGGCTCCCTTTCACAAGGAGATTAAAGTTATTAAGGAGAGGCCTAGCTATTTCCAAGTAAACAATGGAAAAAGTGTGATTAAGGAGGGGCCTCAAGATTTACAAGTAAACAACAGAAGCAGTACCTTCAGGGCAAGACCACACCCAGCTAATCCTCCAATTTTTGAAAGGAAAATACTGAAAGGGTTTTCTGCTCCAACAAGTCCAGGGCAGAGAAAAGTTGCAAATGTGGTTGAAGTAAGCCAGGGTCCAATGCAAACTTGCAGCCAGACTCGGCAGTTTCATTCACATGGTGCTGGCTTTAGAGGCATGAAGTTTGCAAGAGTGAAGGAGTCATCAGTTCTTCCTCCACAGTTTCAGAGAGCCACAGAGGCCAGGCAGAGTGCAGCAGGGGTGTCCCTGCATAAAGAAGGCCCTGATGGGCCATTGTGTGCAGCTGTGAATGTGAAGCCTGGTTGGCAGCAGAGACCCCAAGAAGACATTCAAGATGCCAGAGCTGTGAGATATTTGCCAAGGAGAGCTGCATACAGGGAGTGGTAACAGCCTAAGGAAGAGATCCATGTTTCATGTAATTCTGGAAGAGCTGAGCCATCTAAGCCCTTTGGAAGTAAAGTCCCAGAAGTCGCGCATGGAGCTACTGGACTTGGTGTTTGTCCTGCTGGTTTTTAGTCTTGTTTTGGTCCAGTATTTCCTCACTATGCCTCTATTCCTCCCTTTTGGAATGGGAATGTGTATTCAGTTCCACTGTATGTTGGGAGTATGTAATTTGTCTTTTGATTTTACAGGAGCTTACAGTTAGGAGATTGGCCTGTGTCTCAGAAGAGATTTTGGACTATAGACTTTTGAATAGAATTGAGACTGGTAAAGACTATGGGGACTTTTGGGGTTGGACTAAATGCATTTTGCATTTTATATGATCAGGAGCCTATGGGGGCCAGGGAGTGGAATGCGGTGGTTTGAATGAGTATCCCCCATAGGCTTTAAGTATTCAGACATTTTGTCTCCAGTTGGTGGCACTGTTCTTGGAGGTCTTAGAAGGTGTGGCCATGCTGGAGGAAGTACGTCATTGGGGGCAGGCTTAGTGAGTTTAACAAGCCTTGCGGTCTCCAGTCTCTCTCTCTGTTTCCTTTGCTTATTGCAAGATGTGACCCTCGGCTTGCTGCTCCAGCTCCAGCCGCCATGCCTCCCACCACAATGGACTCTAATTCCCTGGAACCGTCAATCATAAGCTCAAATAAACTCTTCCTTTTATAAGTTCCTTGGTCATGGTGCTTTATCACAGCAACAGAAAAGTGACTAATACACCCTTGAATAACTTTCAAATACTACTATAGTCAGGAAGATATGACATAGAAACAGATGCAGGTTATATAAGTAACTGAAAAGATAGCTTAGAAATAATGAGAGATGCAGGTGTGATGGTGCACACCTTTAATCCCAGCACTCGGGAGGCAGAGGCAGGCAGATCTCTGAGTTCAAAGCCAGCCTGGTCTATAGAGTGAGTTCCAGGCCAGCTAGGATTAAAGGGAGACCCTGTCTCAACACCCCCACAAAAGAAACAATGAAAGCCTGTAAATATATATGTATGTATACAAATGAATCTAGAAAATTTATTCTCCCATTGTTATGAATAATGTATTTTTCTTTTTTAAAAAAAAATTTTTAATGTGTATGACTGTACTGTCTGCATGTAGGTCTGTGCACCCATGTTGTGCAATGCAGGGGAGGTCAGAAGAGTGTGTCAGATTCCCCTGGAACTGGAGTTAAAGACAGTTCTTAGCTGCCATGTGGGTGCTGGGAATCGAACCAGGGTCCTCTGCAAGAGCAGTCGGTGCTCTTAACCCCTGAGCCATCTCCTGGATAATGTATTTTTCCTAAAGAAGTCATGTTTTTAGAATAAGGCATTATTGCAAGTTTAAAACAAAACAGAGTTGTTAGACCTCAAGTTTATGGACATAATGTTCAAAAACTTTGAGTCTTACATGAGAAGTACTTTGGGTAGGAAAGTGATCATCCACCACAACTACTTGTGATGAGTTCTGACCCAGTAGATCAATATATTACTATGTGATGGCTTCATTTTACCTTTTTCAGTTTGTGTTTTACTAGTAGAGGTCCCCACACATCCTTGGTCTTATGAAAGACTCAAACTCAAGGTGGAGAGACCACATGTTTTGTTGACTTATTGTTCCTAAATGTTGTGGCTTATACCAACACTCATTCACATCACAGGAACGGTTACTGTGTGGGCCAGGAATTCAGGATGGACAAGATTGTTCCCATACTCCCAGATGCCTGAGGCTATGACAGGTGTTGGCCTGGGTCTGTGATGAGATAGCATCTGGAAGCTCAAAGGAAAAAGATGCTTCCAAGCACATCTGCTTTTATTTCTTCTTTCATATTTAGTGCCTTATAATAGCCTGCTGGGCTGAAGGTCATTTCTTCATGAACACTGGCTGCATGCTGCCTTTAGGCTTTACCAGTGGGTTGGTCCATCAGAACAAGAGCCAGAGAGGAGAGAGCATAGTAGGAAAAACCTACTACATAAGGGAGAAGTCATCCCTCTTGCCCAGTTCTCATCAGAAGTGACTGTGAAGGGTAGAGGTGAACACTGGGACCGTGGAGAGCCATTTGGGGAGGTACTTAGGATGAGGTGAAGTAGAAGATGGTGGTGAGCAGGTGTTCTGCCTCTGCCTGCTTCCTCTCTGTAGTGACTATGAGGCAGATAAGATGACGCAACTCTCAGGAGTACTTGACTAAGAGTAAAGCACTGTTAAATACTACTGATGGTAGACCTCTATTGCTTATTTTTCCTTTGGAAAGATGCAGGCCAGGTGACTGATTTCCCTTATTAATTGGCCTTTTTTAGACCCTTTCCTGGTACCTGACTAACTCTGATCAGGACTGTCAGCCAAATAGCCTCTCTGGAAGCTCAAATGGACTGTGCTCACTGCAGCCTGGCTGTTTTGAAGCAATCACAGATACCTAGAAGGCGCTACTGTTATAGACGCTGCTTGGCTCCAGAACAAAGCTCCAGCTGCAGAAGTTACTACCTGGCTTCACATAGTTTCTGCTGAACTGTTCGCCACTGTGAGCCTTGGTGAACTGTAACGGCCACTCGTGCTCTGATGGCCCAGTAGAAGTCCTCTGATTGGTGCATGGACAGCGATCCATTTACACATTTACACGAAGGGCTCTGCCATGATTGGTGTAAGCACACACGTACCTTCTGGGGGAGACCATCCAGCACCAGCCCTATTGAGAGGGTTCTCTCAAGTGGCCTTTCTTTGCCTCCCTTTGATCCTTAATCTTCATCATTCACAGAGCGGGCTGAGCTGGCCCTGCACAAAGAAGAGATGATGGAAGTGGCAGAGGAAGCGAAAGCCAGGACAAACAGACAAGGAACAGAGTGACGGTGGGTGAGCTGGTGGCACGCGCCTTTAATCCCAGCACTCGGGAGGCAGAGGCAGGTGGATCTTTGTGAGTTCAAGGCCAGCCTGGTGACAGAGTGAGTTCCAGGACAGCTGGGGCTACAGGGAGACCCTGTCTCGAAAAGACCAGAGGAAAAAAAAAGAAAGCCAAGGCTGAAGAAAGACAGCGGTGCTGCAGAGCCAGAGATGAGACCTCGCAGGCCTCTGTAGTTGGGAGATTTCCAGGCCTTTTCAAACACTAATGACGAAAGGTCCCAACACTGAGGGCTCAAGCATTGGAACACAGCTGCTGTTGAGGACTGAGGGTCCTGACCCCTTATCCCTGAGAGCTGTAACGCTACTTACTGTAAAGCTGAAGGTCCCGACCTAGCCTAGCAGTGCTGCCTGTTTGATGCTGAGCGTTCCTGGATGCTGCCACTGAGGATTGCAAGAACTGCCGCAGTGCCGGGCCTGCAGCTGACTTAACCCTACAGTAAAAATAGCCTCCAAACTGAAGCAGCACTGTTAAGTCTTAGGTCTCTAAATCCTGAAAGAATAGGCCCCTCATTTCCAGTGCTTAGAGTCCCCCTCGTTTTCAGTGCTTCTGAGTCAGTCAGGCCAGCTCCTGGGCAGTCAAGAGTCAATCGCTGCCAGCTCTGCAAGGATCTCTTCCCTACCTACAACTTCTTTCTGGATAGTACGGGATAGTACCGGATGCCCCCAGCCAACCAGCTAGTAACAACCATGAGTCTCAGACACGCCCTGAGCGCTGAGATCCTGAAAAGGAGAGCAGTCAGTCCACTTGGAAGGGAGGTGCATGGGACAACTTGGGGCGCCCATCCTTGCTGGTTGGCTCTCACTGAGCGGGAGCCTCTTTCTCTCACCATAATCCTCTCCCCGCATTGGCTCTCAGCTTCTTGCACCTGCAGGAGGCATGCTTGAACTCATGTCTGTGCATCAGCCGTGCACATGACCTCCCTTCAGTCTTGCACACTTCTGCTCTGTAGGTCTCCATTGTTCCAGACTCAAATGCTGAGGCCCCGAGCCCTGAGGGCTAAGACTGTCAGAACACCCTGCTGCCACGTGCTGCTGGGCTCCACATCATCTCTGCTACCCTCTGGGAATGCACAACAGCTCCTGCCAGGAAATAGCTTCCTCTCTGGTACCTGTGCTCTTTGGGTGTCCACCTTCCTGCTGTGTATCCTCCATACAGATGCCAAAGTGGGCCTATTAAAATGTGGGATTAGAGATGATTCAGTAAAGTGCCTGCTTTGCAAACATGAGGAACTAAGTTTTATTCCCAGCACCCATGTGAAAAAGCTGTGCACTGTGGCACAAGCTGGTAATCCTAGGTCTGGAAAGACTAATATAGGTAGATCCCTAGGCTCCCTGGACAGCCAGCCTAGCTGAATGGGTGAATTCTAGGCCAATGTGAAACCTTATCTCAAGAAAACAAGATGGACAACATCCTGAAGAATGGCACAGGGAGGGTGACCTCTGCTCTCTGTGTCTCTGTACGCGAACTTTACACCTCAGCCTGCACATATACCTCTCTGTATGTGACATCTCCAGTGACATCTGTTTCCTGAGAGCGAACGCCTCCCGCTCTCCCTGCAGCACATCCAGCTCCCCCATCAACTCCCATTGTGGATTCTTCTCTAAGCCCATCAGCACCTGACCGCCTTGAGTTGCAGTCAGGCACACACAGCCTTCCAGCCTCCGTACCTGCTCTCTCTCTCTCTCAAGCATTCCTCTCTTCCACACTCTTCGTGCTGCTCTTGGGGCCTTAATCAAGGTCACCTTCATGGTGAGGCCTTCTACAATGACTCATTTAGAAAGAAACTTCCTCACACACTCCCTCTACTTCCTGCTTTCCCCTGCAGGGCATGTACACTGCATATTCCCTTCACCTGCTTACTTCGGGTTGGCGAGGTTTCTCCACTGGGCTGTTAGTGCTGTGAACCCAGAAGATTTTGTTTATTTACAACTGCTACCCTGAGTTCTACAACAGGGTAGGACTCATAAGTGTTAGATCTAGGCTTCCCACACTCCTCAGGGACACACAGATGCCCACTCCTCCAGAGGCTGTCAATCTTCTGACCTCCTCCCCTGTACCTGGGTCCCACCCCATGGCTATACATGGGTGGCCCCAGTCTCCATGCTGCTCTTGTTAGAGCTGCTTCTCCACCATGTGCCGGCCCAGGCAATGGACGTAAATCATGTTCCCGGAGTGACTTAAGTCTCATGTGCCTTTTATTGGGGGTTTGCGTCTTTATAAACTAACAATAAGCACTTGAAGGAATGAAGGAATGAAGTTTGTTTCTGAAGAGAAGAAATGGTGACTTCCCCCTAACTTCTAGGGTGGTCACAGCTGAGGAAAGAGATTGTGGGCAGAGATCAATATATTCACTCAACAGTTGGTTTTCATTTATGTCTCAAAACAATCAGCGTTCACCTGGAGTGGTCCCTTATGAATTAGAGGGTTTTTTGTTTTTTTTTAAATATTTAAAATGTGCAGGTATGTTTCTTTCTTTTTTTTTGGTCTTTTTGAGACAGGGTCTCCCTGTAGTCCCAGCTGTCCTGGAACTTACTCTGTAGACCAGGCTGGCCTTGAACTCACAAAGATCCGCCTGCCCCTGCCTCCCAAGTGCTAGGATTAAAGGCGTGCGCCACCACGCCTGGCTGAGGGATATTTCTAAATCAGTTTTTCAGCGTTGCAATCTTCTGTTTCCACACCACTGTGTTCTCTGGCTTTTTTTTTTTTTTTTTTTTTTTTGAGACACCTGTAGCCCCAGCTCTCCCGGAACTCAATATGTAGATCAGGCTGGCCTTGAACTTAGAAAGATCCACTTGCCTCTGCCTCCAGAGTGCTGGAATAGAGGCATGCTCCACCACGCCTGGCCATTGCATTCTGTTATTCAGAATACTTTTAGCTAGAAAAGAATCAACTGTAGTATGGTCACCAGAACAGCAAGCTCGGGAAGCACTCTGGAGCCTCCTCTCTGCCACCACCATCCTCGCGTGGTTCAGACCCCGAAGCAGGCATCAACAATGGGAGCAGGTTAAAAGTCTGTGGCTGCTAAGGAGAGGCTCCTGGTCTCCTGGCTTAGCCCTCACCACAGTGAACCAGACTTCCTAGGAACCAGGCTCTGCCTCCACCCTGCCTGGCTGCTTCCTCCTCTTCTAACCATCCGGTAGACTTTGAACTCTGCAGCTGAAGCCACACAGACGTCTTCCCTGCATCACTCTTCCCCTCATTTCCCTGTCCACCTCCAGATTTGGGGAAGTTTAAGAAGAAATGAAAACATTTACTAGACTAGAAAATTCTTCCTTCAACCTTTACCCTTCTATCCCATTTCCTTTCAGATTCTTGTGTCTTCTAATACTTTTTAAGTTCTATATAAAATGTTGCCTATTTCCCAAGATCTTGAAGCAGAATCATGGGACCCCAAAACAATGTCTGGACACGGGAAGAAATGGAAAGCACACGTCACATTATGTTTGTGAAGTGGTCATTCTGAATTTTCACTTCTCTTGGCCATTTCATGAACAGCTTGGACTAAACCCTTTCTTACAGAATAACTTTATTTTACTCTCAGCACTCAGGTGTAAGTTGATTAAAAGAGGCTTCCTCATCTAACACCCACTGACACAAGAAAGCAGTGAGCATGGTGTTAAAGTAGGAAAAATAAATTTTCTCTTTCAGGAACATCTACCATTTCAGCATCTTTTGTCATTTCTGGTGTTATTTAGAAAATGGAGAGGGTGGGGCTGCAGAGATGGCTCAGTGGTTAAGAGCACCAACTGCTCTTGCAGAGGACATGGGTTCGATTCCCAGCACCCACATGGCGGCTAAGAACCATCTTTAACTCCAGTTCCTGGGGAATCTGACACCCTCTTCTGACCTCCGCAGCCTTGCACAACTCGGGTGCACCAACCTACATGCAGACAGTACATACACATAAAAATAATAAATTAAAAACAAAATTAAAAAGAAAATGGAGAGGGCTACCTTTATCGGAAAGTAAGTTCTATAATACAGATTTCCCAGTTAGAAAAAAAAGATAGGGGCTGGAGAGATGGCCTAGCGGTTAAGAGCGCTGACTGCTCTTGCAGAGGACGCGGGTTCGATCCGCAGCACCCACATGGCAGCTGAGAACCATCTTTAATTCCAGTTCCGGGGGGAATCCGACGCCCTCTTCTGACCTCCGCGGCATTGCACCACATGGGTGCACAAACCTGCATGAAGGCAGTATATTCATACACATAAAAAATAAAATAAGAAATATTTTTTTTAATTTTTTTTATTAATTTTTATTTATTTCTGTATATGTATGAATGTATTGTCTGCATGCAAGTCTGCGCACCCGTGTCGTGCAACGCCGCGGAGGTCAGAAGAGGGTCTCGGATTCCCCTGGAACTGGAGTTCTCCTGGAATTGGAGTTTCAGACGGTTCTCAGCCGCCATGTGGGTGCTGGGGATCGAACCCGGGTCCTCTGTAAGAGCGGTCGACGCTCTTAACCGCTAGGCCATCTCTCCAGCCCCAAGAAATATTTTTAAAAAAGCAAAACAAAAAAATAAAATTAAAAAAAGAAAAATAGGAAAAAAAGATATCATTTGAGACTTAATGAAAAAAAAAAAGACTTGAAAGCAGTGGGAAACGTATTTGTGAAGAGGACGAGGACAAGCAGGATGTGGTGAGGGAGGGTGGAGTATTACATAAGCCTGAGGTTCGGCTCAGGTGGCTGACCGGCAGTCTTGCAGGCAGGAACTCAGACGTTCTATTCCTGCCCCTAATGACCCCACATGGAGCCAAAGGAATTGTGGGACACAACTACAGGCCCAACATCAGAGGAGGTGGAGACACAGGGTTCAGAAGTTCAAAGTCATCCTTGCCTATGGAGAGTGTGTGAGCCCAGCTTGGTTGGCAGAGAGAGAGAGAGAGAGAGAGAGAGAGAGAGAGAGAGAGAGAGAGAGAGAGAGAGGAGAAAGGGAACAAGGCAAGCCACCGCAATGTAAAAGCACTACTGCACAAACCTAACGACACAGGTTTGATTCCTGGGACCACAAAGAACAAAAGTCCAGGACCTGTGGTGCACACACCTGTCATCCCAGCAATCCTACAGCAAGACAGGTGACAGAGAAGAGGACTGACGTGGAGCTTGCAGGCCACCCAGGCTGGGGTAGACACCCCAGCAGCAGAAAGAGGCCTGACATAACAAAGTGGAGGATGAGAACCTCCTTCTGAGAGTTGTCCTCTGACTTTGATATGTCACATACACACATACACATACACAACGACAAGTAGATAAAAAATGCTAAAAAGTATGCACATAAGACCAAAATACATGATATACATATTTTATAATGAATCCTATTATTTTGTATAAGACATATAAGGTTTTTTTTTTTTTAATGTGTATGAGTGTACTGTCTGCATGTATGTTGGTGCACCTGTGTTGTGCATTGCTGCTTAGGTCAGAAGAGGGTGTCGGATTCCCCTGGAACTGGAGTTAATGACGTCTTAGCCGCCATGTGGGTGCTGGGAATCAAACCTGGGTCCTCTGCAAGAGCACTCGGTGCTCTTAACTGCTGAGCCATCTCTCCAGCCCAACACGCATAAGATCTTAAAAAGTAGAGAAAGGGGTTGAAGAGACGGCTCAGTGGTTAAGAGCACTGGCTGTTCTTGCAGAGGACGGGGGGTCAAGTCCCAGCACCCACTTGGCAGCTAACACGTATCCTTAACTCCAGTTCCACGAGAATCCAACACCTGACTTATGCAGACATTCTATGACACAGGTGTACTTTCATACATGCAGGCAATACATTCATACACTTAAAAATACTTTTTTTTTTAGTCTTTTTGAGACAGGGTCTCCTGGTAGCCCCAGCTGTCCTGGAATTTGCTGTGTAGACCAGGCTAAAAATACGTTTTTAAAGAAAGACATAATTTTAGTATGCTTCAGTCAGATTAAAGACATGCTGTCCTTCAGCTTTGAAATGCTACATGAGAACACTGCATGTGTAACAAAGCTGTGACAAGCATGAGTTTATAACTACTAGCTCTTTTCACTCCTTTAGCGATGATGGGAATGGAACTTAGTACAGTCATTATGGAGAACAGTCTGGAGGCTTCCACTAGTGATTAAAATAGAAGCATCAAGTGATCCAGCAATCCCACACTGTGTTTGTAAGAGAAATGAGATCCTTATGTTGAAAGACATCTTCACCTCATGTTCAGTGCAGCGTTAGTTAATAGCTAAAATACTACAGCAGCTCATCTGTCCATTAGTAAGATGACTGCAAGAAAAAAATGTCCCACGAGGCAGGTGGATCTCTGTGAGTTCGAGGCCAGCCTGGTCTACATAGTGAGTTCTAGGACAGTCAGAGCTGCAGGGACACTCTGTCTCAAAAAGACCAAAAAAAAGCTGGGTGTGGTGGTGCACACCTTTTTATCCCAGCACTTGGGAGGCAGAGGCAGGGAGATCTCTGTGAGTTCAAGGCCAACTTGGTCTATATAGGCCAGCTGGGACTGAAGGGATACCCTGTGTTGAAAAGACAAAAATAAATAAATAAATAAATAAATAAATAAATAAATAAATAAATAAATAAATATCACACATGTACATATGTGGTGGAATGCTAGTCAGTCTTAAAAAGAAGGAAATTTATTTGTGGCAACACAATGAAGCTGCTAACATGAAATAAAACACTGGAAGATGAGCATTATTTGACATCACTTCCATGCAGACTGCCCCCCCAACCCACCTAAACTAAAAGAAATAGAAAATAGAGTGATGGTTACTGGAGGTTGGAGGGGACTGGGGAGATGTTGGTCAAAGGTTACAAATATTCACCAAGAAATGCATGTAAGGTGACTGTGCTGGATAGCTTTTGTGTCAACTTGACACACCTGGGTTGAGGGAGCCTCAAGTGGGGAATTGGCTCCATTGGATTGGCCTGTGGCCACATCTGTGGAGTATTGTCTTGATTGTCAGGCAATGTGGGAGGGCCTAGCCCACAATGAGTAGTGCCACCCTGGGCAGGTTGTTGTGTACCATATAAGAAGGCAGGCTGGGCATGGGCCAGGGGAGCAAGCCAGTGAACAGCATTCCTCTATGGCCTGTGCTTTAGCTCCTGCCTCCAGGTTCCTGCCCTGAGTTCCTGCCTTGGGCTCCCTGAGTGATGAACTGTGACCCAGGAGATGTAAGCTGAATAAACCCTTTCCTCTCCAAGTTGGTGTCGGTCAGAGTGTTTTGTCACAGAAATTGGTACCAGAAGAGTGGGGTATTGCTGTGACAGACCTGACCTTGGTGTTTTGGGGAAGGATTGTGGAGGCATTTGGAACTTTGGGCTGGGAAAATCATTGAATGCCTAAAGATCGTTGCTGTGGAGCTTGGAGCAGTTTTGCCCAGTTGTAGAAGATGGAGGCCTGGCTTGTGAAGTTCCTAGTTTCAAAAGGAAGCAGAGATCATCAGGACTATTTAATCTGTGGGTTCTGGTCAGCTGGGGCTGAAGAATCAGCTGTAAGTAACAAGAGACCAGAACCTGAAGTGAAATCTTTATTGTACTAGGACAATTGATGCTGGTTAGCTGGGGCTGAAAAATCAGCTGTAAGTAACAAGAGACCAGCATCACTGTGGTGAAATCTTCTGGGATGAATTTCTTCAGGGTCAGCACACAGAAGCTGTGATCCAGAAGGGGCCTGAGCCTCCATCTCGAGCCAGAAGCAGGACTTAATAACATGTAAGAGTCTCCTATATGGTTCTGGTGTTGAAATTTGAGGGGGTCACAGAGAGCAGCCGAGGCTTGGCACTGTGAGAAGTCAGGAAAGACTACTGGTGGAAGTGCACCTTGGTTGCAGTGAAAACCCCAGGATTGCAGGGGTCATGGAGAGAAGCTGAGGCTTTGCACCAGGAGAGGTCAGAAGAGACCATTGGTGAAGGTGCTGCCTCAGTTTCAGTGGCGACCCCAGCTTTTTGGAGATGCCAGGACCTTGGGACGACCACCAAGAGCAGCGGCAGGTGTGGAATGGAGTGGGCCTGGGTCTGAGAGATGAGCTGTGTGTGCTGTGGTCAGCAGAGCAGAGAAGGGGAGCTGTTGAAACCCTTTGGAGCCCAGAAGATTGTGGGTGAGTCCCAGGTGTCCAGCCTTGAGCTACTTGCTGGACTTAGGTTTTGTTTGAGAGTGCCTGATTCTTCCCTTTGAAATAAGACAGTACTTGTTTTGGATTTTACAGCAGCCCACAGGTAAGAGACTTTTAATAGACTGTGAACTTTTAAGTGTTTAGACATTTTAAGGACTGTGGGGCTTTTAAGGTTGTACTGTCTTAGGTTGTGATTAATGTTATTTGGGGATAAGAATTGGAAAGGTGGTTTAATAGTGATGTGTTTTGTGTGTCAAGTTGAAAAGGGGTCAATTGTGCTGGATAGCTTTAGTGTCAACTTGACACACCTGGGTTGAGGGAGCGTCAGTTGGGGAATTGGCTCCATTGGATTGGCCCTTGGCCACATCTGTGGAATATTGTCTTGATTGTCAGGCAATGTGGGAGGGCCCAGCCCACAATGCATGGTGCCACCCTGGGCAGGTTGTTGTGTATATATATTAAGCATTTTAAAGTGGAAAAATCTCAATAACATGTACAAGTCTCTTACTTCCAGTATAGAACTAACATTGTTCTTGGCAGACTAGTAGAAATATCCAAGACCACTAGCTGTGCGTAGTGGCACACACCTTTAATCCTAGCACTTGGGAGGCAGAAGTAGGTGGATCTCTGAGTTCAAGGCCAGCCTGGTCTACAGAGAGAGTTCCAGGACAGCTGGGGCTAAAAAAAAAAAAAAGAAATATCCAAGACAAAGCAGGGGTCTCTACCAGGAACCACATCTCTGTTATTGGTACATGTATCCAGCTGAAGTTTTCACCAAGTTTTAATTTATCCTCTCTGAGGTGTTTTATGGAAGCCACAGACCTCTCTGGCCATCACAAAGCCCCTGAAACATCTGTCTACGTTGGTCCCAAGTCTGGGGGCCTGTTCCAGTTTAGTTCTCTGTTGCTGTGACTAACACCATGACCAGAAGTGACTTATGGCTTATGCTCCTGTTGGGCGAGTCCCTAGCGATGGGGGAGGCCAGGCAGCAGGCTGCTGATGAGTTAGCTGAGGCCACGTCTGGAATGGAAAACACAAACCAGAGAGAGAAGTGGAAGGGGAGGCTGTAAACACTCAAAGAAAGCCCACGCCCTGTGACACACTTTCTCCAGCAAGCCCATAGTTCCTGCAGGGCCCGTGGCCTTCCAAACAGCGCCACCAGCTGGGGACAAACTATTTGAATGCTCGAGACATGGGGGACATTTTCATTCAAAACTGAGGGGCCATACCTGGTCACTTTCTCTGCTTTGTTCCTCTGGCAAGCCTTGCATTATTTTATTATTATTATTATTATTATTATTATTATTATTATTACTATTTTAGTAGTAGTACCAAATTTATTAAAGTAGTAAAAATTCAGAATAAGAATGGAATAAAATTCTCTTCTTTCATATACTTGGAATCCAAAACAATCTTAAAATAATATTTGGCATTTGATTTTGACCCTGGCATTATTTGAATAAAATTTAATCTCTTCATGCGATACCTTGTATGAAGTATTGGTTTTGTCTTATGTGAACATTACATATATATATATATCAGACTATTTTAATCTCTTCATGTGATACCTTGAATGAAGGTTTTGTTTTGTGTGAACATACATATATATCAGACTGTTTTTCCTTAAAATGCAAGCATCGAAAAGCCAGGGATAATGTCTTGTATAATGCTTTCTTCATCAAGAATCTTGTGAATATTATTTTTATTTTATTTATATATCTTTACTCCAACTTTCAGAGAAAAATATTTGGTTTGAAGTTGGCTTACTCTCTTAAACTCACTCTACCTTGGCTTATTTATTTACATAATCAGGATACTAGCACATGGCTCGATTCACTGCATTATTTGAAGAGTGTCACTTCAGGGTTTCAGTGACTTCTATGGCTCAAGCAGTTCTCACTTGAACACTCCCTGGAAACATTATTCCTTTTATTCACTCCCTCCCTTTCTTCCTTCTTCTTCCACAAGCTTTCTATTACAATAAGCAGATCCTTTAGAGCTGAGCATCCTCACCATTGAGCTTCTGCAGCAGTGCGCTTTTGACACTTAACATATTCTGATGTGTCCTCATCTGTCGACCTGCCCCTGCCACAGAGCCCACCACCTTTCTGGGATCACTCACAGCCTGAGGCCACGAGGAGGTCTGGCCAACCTGTTCACTTTGGGAGGTGAGTTCTCTCTTCTGCCTCAGGTCATGGGTGGGCACTGCTGCCCTGGGCTCCTGCTAGTCCCAGTGAGAGCTCACCAGGAAGACAGTTTCTGTCAGATGGAAAAAGTTCCAATAGTGAAGCCAGAGAGAAGATAGAGGAGAGAGGGAGAGAGGGAGAGAGAGAGAGAGAAACAGAGAAACAGAGACAGAGAGAGGCAGAGAGATGGGGGAGTAAAAAAAAAAAGAAAATACAGAAGAGGACAAAATAAGCAAATATACAACATTCCTTAAATTCGATTCTCAAGTTCCCATCCTATTTTTGTGCTTCTAATAATAGAAATTTTTAAAACCACTAAGTTTTCTTCCTTCCATTTAGTCTCACTAAGCCTCCTAAAATCGGCCTTTTCTACTCCAATTTCCCTGACATTTCTCCCTGACAGGCTACTAAACAATGTGGCTTTCTAAACAACTAAAAATAATTTTAAAAAAGCTTTAAAAGGCACCTTCTGTTTCCCAGTTTTCGGTATTACGAGGTGCTGTTTTCTAATATGCCTCTGTAAAATGCCTTCTTTCTCTCCACAGGACCTCACGTGGCTCAAGCTGGCCTCAGCCTTACTTTGTGGCAGAGGATGACCCTGAACCTCTGATCTTCCTACCTCCACCTTCCAAGTGCTGGGATTACAGCCATGTCCAGTTTATTTGATTCTGAGAATAGAAACCAGAGCTTCCTGCCTGCTAGGAAAACTCTCTACAAACTGAGCTACTTCTCCCATTCCCTATCGTATTGTTTTCTTGTGTTTTTACATGAATTAATACATAATTGCAGGATAAAATGTGATAAACATATTACATTATTAGTGACAAACACTATACAACTGATTTTTAAACATTATTCCTTAACAATACTTCACCAATGAAGTGAGAAGTTTATAATATAATGTGGTTATATTATAACATAATGTGGTTATAATTATATATATAATTATATATTATAATTATATTATAATATAACCACATTATATTATAGAAATATATTTTCTATATATATTTTATATATAGAAAATACCAAACAGCAGATGTGAATATCAGGGTTTCTCCTTCAATCTAAATATTTGATCTATTGTTTTATTTCTATTACTCTGTACTACCGATTCTGATTCCTATTACCCACCTCTCTATAAGGAAGCCCATTTGGGAAGCGTGTGGGGCCAGTATCAAGCAAGCAGCCTTATCTCAGTGCCTGGTGGGTGTCAGTAAGCCAGCTTTTTGCCACAGCCAGCCCCGTGGAGACCCAGCCCAGCTCAACGCTCAGCCAGTGTCCTGGGAAAGTTTTCAAAATGTGGACGCTCACTGAAGTTCTGCATCTGGTCAACTTCATAATGGGTGAGAGGTTAGCTTTAGTACCATAGAACGAGGGCAAGGGCTGGGACTGTAGTTCAGTCCTTAGAGTGCTTATGAGAGTGCAGGAAGCCCTAGGTTTCATCTCCAGCACTGAACAGACTGACAGTAGTGTGCACACTTCCAATACCAGCACTCAGAAGGTCAGGACAGCAAAATATGAAGTTCAAGGTCATCCTTGGCTACATTAGCAAGTTTGAAGCCAGCCTTAGATAATCTGAGATCAGGTCTCAAAACACAGCACAACATAGCAACTACGCACAAAATGTTTGAATGTTCAAGCTTAATTCCTTCCAATGTTGTAGTGTGAGAACCACAAATCTTGGTCTCCCATTGAATTGCATTTGGTGTTTATTTCTAGTCCTTAGTAATTCACTCAGTTCTATGTGAAAAAAAAAAGTTTCTTATGGTGGTATGTAGTCTATATATAAATCTTTTAAAGTTGGGGCGTGGTATTTTTGAGACAGTTCCCACACACTGGGGTTTCTAGTGAGAAAACCTTATAGTGATGAGGACGGTTCTCTTAATAGTTTTTAAACTTTCCCCAGGCTGCTCCGTCTCAGAACCTTCTTTTTCTCTCCCCTGCTGGCCATGGATAACCCCCTCACTAGCTCTTCAAGGCTCATGTGAATACCTTCTCTGGCAGGGGCAAACAGTCCACTATCCACTTTGCCCTCCTTAACACAGTGCAGAGCATTCATTCATCTCAAGGGTCACTTCCTAGCCTTCTTTGCACAAGGCTGTAGCCCCATGAGTGTATTGTGGCTCACAAGAGGAAAATAGTGCTGTTAAAGTACAAAGCAGTTTATTTTTCTTTCTTTCTCTCTTTCTCTCTCTTTCTCTCTTTCTCTTTCTCTCTCTCTTTCTCTCTCTTTCTCTTTCTCTCTTTCCCTGTCTCTCTCTTTCCCTGTCTCTCTCTTTCCTGCTCTCTCTTTCTCTCTCTCTTTCCCTCTCTCTTTCTCTCTCTCTTTCCCTCTCTCTCTTTCCCTCTCTTTCTTTCCCTCTCTCTCTTTCCCTCTCTCTCTTTCCCCCTCTCTCTTTCTCTCTCTTTCCCTTTCTCTCTTTCCCTCTCTCTCTTTCCCTCTCTCTCTTTCTCTCTCTCTCTTTCCCTCTCTCTCTTTCTCTCTCTCTCTTTCCCTCTCTCTCTTTCCCTCTCTCTTTCCCTCTCTCTCTCCCACTCTCTCTTTCCCTCTCTCTCTCTTTCCCTCCCTCCCTCCCTTCCTCCCTTATTCCCTTCCTCCCTTCTTCCCTTCTTCCCTTCTTCCCTTCTTCCCTTCTTCCCTTCCTCCCTTCCTCCCTTCCTCCCTTCCTCCCTTCCTCCCTTCCTCCCTTCTTCCCTTCTTCCCTTCTTCCCTTCCTCCCTTCCTCCCTTCCTCCCTTCTTCCCTTCTTCCCTTCTTCCCTTCTTCCCTTCTTCCCTTCTTCCCTTCTTCCCTTCTTTCCTTCTTCCCTTCCTCCCTTCCTCCCTTCCTCCCTTCCTCCCTTTTTCCCTTCTTCCCTTCCTCCCTTCTTCCCTTCCTCCCTTCCTCCCTTCCTCCATCTCCCACTCCCCACTCTGCTTAGAATGGTAATATGATCACAGGAGCAAAATCCCTGTCTTGGAGCCTGGGGACTGGGGGACTCAGAAGACACAATCACCACCCAAGAAGAAATGGTAGAAGAACGACAGAAGCAGCCTATTTCTGTGAAGTTTGTGGATCCACTGTACTGAAAAGGACGGCCTAACAGCTGACTTTTCCCATGTGAAAGGCTGGACTTCTATTTGTGACCACCACTATTAGCTAGAATCTTGTGATATGTGCAACAGGACCTGGCACCTACCTCCTAGTTATTTATGGCACTTTCTCTTATTCTTAGGTAACAATGCAATTGAACAAATCTACAGAGAGCTGGAAGGACCGGAGAGGATCCTGTAATTCATGCTCATTGCTTAATAAAAGAAGGTGAAGGCCTCAGGGGCTTGTACTGCTTACAGCCACTCCATCACCCCATCTGGTCCTTGTACTGCTTACAGCCACTCCATCACCCCATCTGGTCCTTGTACTGCTTACAGCCACTCCATCACACCATCTGGTCCTTGTACTGGTTACAGCCACTCCATCACCCCATCTGGTCCTGATATTGGTTACAGTCACTCCATCACTCCATCTGGTCCTTGTATTGGTTACAGCCACTCCATCACACCATCTGGTCCTTGTACTGATTACAGCCACTCCATCACCCCTTCTGGTCCTTGTACTGGTTACAGCCACTCCATCACTCCATCACCCCATCTGGTCCTGATATTGGTTACAGTCACTCTATCACTCCATCTGGTCCTTGTACTGGTTACAGCCACTCCATCACACCATCTGGTCCTTGTACTGGTTACAGCCACTCCATCACCCCATCTGGTCCTTGTACTGGATACAGCCACTCCATAATTCCATCTGGACCATGCACTGGTTACAGCCACTCCATCACCCCATCTGGTCCGTGTATTGGTTACAGCCACTCCATCACTCCATCACCCCATCTGATCCTTGTACTAGTTACAGCCACTCTATCACTCAATCACCCCATCTGGTCCTTGTACTGGTTACAGCCACTCTATAACTCCATTACCACATCTGGTCCTTGTACTGGTTACAGCCAATCCATCACCTCATCTGCTCCTTGTACTGGTTACAGCCACTCCATCACCCCATCTGGTCCCTGTACTGGTTACAGCCACTCCAACACCCCATCAGGTCCTTGTACTGGTTACAGCCACTCCATCACCCCATCTGGTCCTTGTACTGGTTACAGCCACTCCATCACCCCATCTGGTCCTTGTACTGGTTACAGCCACTCCATCACCCCATCTGGTCCTTGTACTGGTTACAGCCACTCCATCACCCCATCTGGTCCTTGTACTGCTTACAGCCACTCCATCACTCCATCACCCCATCTGGTCCTTGTACTGGTTACAGCCACTCTATCACTCCATTACCACATCTGGTCCTTGTACTGGTTACAGCCACTCCATCACCCCATCTGGTCCTTGTACTGGTTACAGCCACTCCATCACCCCATCTGGTCCTTGTACTGGTTACAGCCACTCTACCACTCCATTACCCCATCTGGTCCTTGTACTGGTTACAGCCACTCCATCACCCCATCTGGTCTTTGTACTGGTTACAGCCACTCCATCACCACATCTGGTCCTTGTACTGGTTACAGCCACTACATCACTCCATCTTGACCTTGTACTGGTTACAGCCACACCATCACTCCATCACCCCATGTGGTCCTTGTACTGGATACAGCCACTCCATCACCCCATCTGCTCCTTGTACTGGTTACAGCCACTACATCACCCCATCTGGTCCTTGTACAGGTTACAGCCACTCCATCAAACCATCTGGTCTTTGTACTGGTTACAGCCACTCCATCACTCCATCTACTCCTTGTACTGGTTACAGCCGCTCCATTACCCCATCTGGTCCTTGTACTGGTTACAGCCACTCCATCACACCATCTGGTCCTTGTACTGGTTACAGCCGCTCCATCACCCCATCTGGTCCTTGTACTGGTTACAGCCACTCCATCACCCCAACTTGACCTTGTACTGGTTACAGCCACTCCATCACTCCATCACCCCATCTGGTCCTTGTACTGGTTACAGCCACTCCATCACCCCATCTTGACCTTGTACTGGTTACAGCCACTCCATCACTCCATCACCCCATCTGGTCCTTGTACTGGTTACAGCCACTCCATCACCCCATCTGGTCCTTCTACTGCTTACAGCCACTCCATCACTCCATCACCCCATCTTGACCTTGTACTGGTTACAGTCACTCCATCACTCCATCTGGTCCTTGTATTGGTTACAGTCATTCCATCACCCCATCTTGTCCTTGTACTGCTTACAGCCACTCCATCACTCCATCTGGTCCTTGTACTGGTTAAAGCCACTTCATCACCCCATCTGGTCCTTGTACTGCTTACATCCACTCCATCACTCCATAACCCCATCTGGTCCTTGTACTGGTTACAGCCGCTCCATCACCCCATCTGGTCCTTGTACTGGTTACAGCCACTACATTACTCCATCTGGTCCTTGTACTTGTCACAGCCACTCCATCATTATATCTATTCCTTGTACTGGTTACAGACACTCCATTACTCCATCTGGTCCTTGTACTGGTAACAGCCACTCCATCACTCCATAAACCCATCTGGTCCTTGTACTGGTTACAGTCACTCAATCACTCCATCTGGTCCTTGTACTGGTTACAGCCACTTCAACACCCCATCTGGTCCTTGTACTGCTTACAGCCACTCCATCACTCCATAACCCCATCTGGTCCTTTTACTGGTTACAGCCACTCAATCACTCCATCTGGTCCTTGTACTGGTTACAGCCACTTCAACACCCCATCTGGTCCTTGTACTGGATAAAGCCACTCCATCATTCCATCTGGACCATGCACTGGTTACAGCCAGTCCATCACCCCATCTGGTCCGTGTACTGGTTACAGCCACTCCATCACTCCATCACCCCATCTGATCCTTGCACTGGTTACAGCCACTCTATCACTCCATTACCACATCTGGTCCTTGTACTGGTTACAGCCACTCTATCACTCCATTACCACATCTGGTCCTTGTACTGGTTACAGCCAATCCATCACCTCATCTGCTCCTTGGACTGGTTACAGCCACTCCATCACCCCATCTGGTCCCTGTACTGGTTACAGCCACTACAACACCCCATCTGGTCCTTGTACTGGTTACAGCCACTCCATCACTCCATGTGGTCTATGTACTGGTTACAGACACTCCGTCACCCCATCTGGTCCTAGTACTTGTTACAGACACTCCGTCACCCCATCTGGTCCTTGTACTGGTTACAGCCGCTCCATCACCCCATCTGGTGCTAGTACGGGTTAAAGCCGCTCCATCACCCCATCTGGTCCTTGTACTGCTTACAGCCACTCCATCACTCCATCTGGTCCTTGTACTTGTTACAGACACTCCATCACTCCATCTGGTCCTTGTACGGGTTACAGTCACTCCATCACCCCATCTGGTCCTTGTACTGGTTACAGCCACTCCATCACCCCATCTGGTCCTGGTACTGGTTACAGCCGTTCCATCACCCCATCTGGTCCTTGAACTCGTTACAGCCACTCCATCAACCGATCTGGTCCTTGTACTGCTTACAGCCAATCCACCACTCCATCTGGTCCTTGTACTTGTTTCTGCCACTAGATCACTCCATCTGGTCCTTGTACAGGTTACAGCCACTCCATCACCCCATCTGGTCCTTGCACTGGTTACAGACACTCCATCACTCCATCTGGTCCTTGTACTCGTTACAGCCACTCCATCAACCGATCTGGTCCTTGTACTGCTTACAGCCAATCCACCACTCCATCTGGTCCTTGTACTTGTTTCTGCCACTAGATCACTCCATCTGGTCCTTGTACAGGTTACAGCCACTCCATCACCCCATCTGGTCCTTG